>VZTD01005548.1:2152438-2204256 GCA_013397725.1 Rhagologus leucostigma
GGCGGCGGAGCGGGCCCCGCGCGGGATGAGCCGCCGCGCCGCCAGCACTGCCGGCCCCGCGCAGGTACCGCGGGCCCCGCAGGGGGAGGGCTGGGAGCTCCGCGAGCCTGCGGGAGGCCCGTCGAGGGGAGGGGGCCGCGACGCGGGTCTTAAGCTTTTGGCTGCGGCTTCGTGTCTCCGTCTTACTTTGCTTCGCTGCTCGCGGGGGTCGGTTCCCGACAGCAGCGTGTCGGCTGCGTTTCGTTTTCCTAACGACTGGTGGCTGTCGGTGAAGCCTGGCAAAGATGTGGCCCGCTGTAATCTCAGCAAGCGGTCTTTTAAAATCAAAATGCTTCAGAGCCTGTTGGAATTAGTAGAACGTGAGACCCCACGCGCCATTGTATAGTTTTCCTGTAACATGCGAGTTTGCGGTATGCTGGGAAATAGCAGAGGTTTACAGGTGGTCGTATCTTCCTTCCCTGTTGGAGCTGTGGCTCTTAGGGCACAGTCAGAGTCATTCCCGTGGATTCGGTGGGAGCAGAGACACCTTCCATGGCAGTGAACAGGTAGACTCTTTGGACTAAGCCTACAGACTGCCTACTTATAAATCCCAAAAGTGGTGTGACTTGGCACATACAAAGGAGGAAAGACATGGCACATTACTGCCTTAGCTAAAAATTAGTTGGCTGTCCAAATAAAGTTTAGAGCATCTCCAAAGTATTGCGGGAGTGGCCTGACCTGGAGGACGCCTCCTTCTCGTGACAAGAAATAAGTCTTTCAGATGAGCCACGCTGTATGTAGATGTCCAGAAGGATCATACAAGATCACTTTATTTTGCTTAAATGGTATTGTATAATCTTAACATTTCTGAACATGTGTTCATACAATAGTTGAGAGGCAGTGATTATGTTCGTGGTCATAGTACAGGGTATGTAGAAGCAGATTCTGGTTTAGTCTGTATACTTTGGCTTGACAAACAGAGAGGACGGACCTTTGAACTGATACCATTTTTAGACCTTAGGGAAGTACAGAATGTAACTGCTGGTCAACAGGAATTACTTAATTTCTAAGTCAGTGGTGCTGGCAGTGCTGCCTTTAGTAAGGTATTTACTAAGTTGCAGAGTCATTTATTGGTTATAAAGTGAATCTGTTTCCTGATCAGGAGGAAAAATTACCTCTCTATCAGTCAAAACCTGAGCATATAGTGAACTACAGAGCCTTTGATTACATCAGAATGTTTATATTATGTGAAACAGTTTTTCTTTTAGAATTTAATCTTCTCTTAAAAAAAGTCCATAAACTTCAAAGAAGGAGAGTGTCACACCTTAAAACTTAGAACTGTTCACTACTTCTCCCTAGGTTTCTGACTAATCTACTAAGAAGGCAGAATGGAGATTAATTTTAAGTAATTGTAGGATACTGGAGTTTGACTTGTAGGCCCAGTCTTGAAACAGTGCTCTGTATTTATGAAGATCCTTTTATAGTTGCCTATTAGTGTGCTCAAAATACCTGCTTTCAGTAAAGCTTCTTGGTCATTCAAGGAGGGATGTGTTCTAGGCACTCTTAAAAGCTTCAAAAACTGCCATGTGCTTCTTGGTAACTGCATGATTCATCGAGGCTTTTCTGAGCTTCTCATTGGACATCCTTGGAGATTGGATTTGGGTCCTGTATTAACAAGTTCTGGAAGAGTGGTAAGGGCAAGGAGCGCAGTCTGGCACAGTCAGGTAACTTGGAACAAACATCTGGGATGAGAGCTGTCCACAGCCCTCTCCTTACAGCTATACCCGCTCTGGTTTCTTCCCTCTTGTCTTTCCAATTTCACTGTGGGATAAGAACCATGAGTACTTATTTTGCATTGGTGAATGTCTGGTTGAAAGGAAAGCAAGATGACTTTAAGTTGTAGCAGCCATGGCACAGAGAGAAATGTAGGAGATGATGGAAGCAGCCTGTATGTGCTTTTCCCAGCAGCAATAACAATGCCTGGTATGTGTCGGGTGCTTCTGCTCCTTTCCTGTTTATGTAGGTGTCAGAGATGTACTCTCTCAGTTCCCATGTACGGAGCACGTACTGTAATGCCCGTGATCCCAGGTGTTCCCGATCACCTGTTGTGCGCCGGCAGCAGGGCTGCTCTCGGCTGGGAGCACGGCTTGGAGCACGGCCTGCCGGTCGCTGTGGTTCCTCTGGGCTCTGCCGAGGCATGACGGGGAGGGCTCTTGCAGTTTCTTGCATCATGCAAACAGCGCCATCACCTTATGCTGATGTGTCCCTCTCCTCGGAGAAGGAGGGTATAAATAGCAGTAGAGCGTATAAGGCACAACGCTTAGATGTTGAACTGTTGGATAAAATCTGCCTCAACCTTTTGAGAAGGAATAAGGATTTAGTCAAGAGAGCCGCATGTGGCAGTTCTCCTTTGAACATTCTGTTTCTGATGTTTCTGTTCACAGTAAAGTAAAGACAAAGGCATATAAATAAAAGCAATAGTATAAAAATGGGTGTTGCAGGAAGAGGGAGACAAAGCAAAAAGCCATATGGACAAGATGCTTGTTGCATCATACGCTGGCGATTTTATCAGTTTACTTAAGGGATTACCTGGTTGAGGGGAAATAAATCATCTGTATTTTTCTAACCTAGACCAAAGGTTATTTCCTTCTAGTTGTTATTCAGTGTAAAATGAGCCAGTGTTTTCCTTGAGTTAAGCACAGGCCTGTGCAGTAGCACTTAACAAGGAGCTGTGCTGGCATTGCAACCTACAAGATGTGAGAAGTTGAGTGAGTTAGGTGGAACTAAGTTTAAAGAATTTCCTTCCTGTTCAGGTCAGCTGTGGCAGCTAACCTGTGAGTACTGAAGAATTTTTGTAAATAAAAAGTTTGCTGTAATTCTAGCTCCATCTTAACTCTTAATCAAGACTGATTCTAAAGGTGAACACTGTTCTAAGCCTTAGAAGGTCTCAGGCAATCACCAGAGGCACTCCTACAAAAATGAGGAGATGATGGTTGTTAGATGAGAGCCCTTAGACATTTCAGGAGCTGAGTTCCAAAGTCTCAATTTCCCCATGAAATTACTTATTCCTTTCCAGGAAACCTTGCCTGATATTTTCTGGTCTACTTTGGGCTCTGGTGGGTCAACTGTTGCTGGCATTTGGAGCTTGAAAGGTAACAGTATGAATCTCCAAATGTTTCATGAATGTTACAGGTAGTTTGAGATCTTTCAGGAAGAATCCCAGTTCTGCTGCAGCAGGGCAGAACCATGAGGCTCTCATTTTTTGAACCCTCTGGTGGCTCTTTGTCTCCTCTAGAGATATTTGGGTATCTGGTCATTAGAACTAATTTTTGTACTGCACATAGAACCATGCTGATGATCATCTTTATTTCCTTTCCTAACAGACCAGTGAGTCTAACACCTTCCCTTAGTTCCCAAGTGTCTTGAAATAGCTGATATCAGAATTTTTTTCCAGCCTCAAAAGGCAAATGTGGGTGCTTTATTTGACAGCTCTCCCACAATATCAGTATATATACTTCCTTGCATCTTTCTGCAGGGGTCACATACCACTCTTCACATTAAAAACCAGTATGATTTTTTTAGTATTTAAACATTTAAATGTCAGCATTCTCTTTGCTGAGAAAAATGTATTTTATAATGCAGTATTTTATTGCCTGTATCAGCCAGGTTTGTCAAAGATCTCAGATCTCCTCAACCCTTACAGTGCTTTACTTAATTAAGTCAAAAGAATAATAATAGGTTGTTCTTGCCTGGGGTTTTGTTTGTTTGGGGGGGTTGTGGTTTTTTTGTAATGGTACATGTCTGTACTAAAGGGTTATTTTTTTAAAAATTTTGAGTGCTGCACCAATTAACCATCTAGCGCTTTAACTACTGACTTCCTTTTGCACCTCCCGCAGTGGAAAGGGTCTGTAATCTCAGTCTAGTGGAGGTAAACGCAGGGAAAGAAAGCATAACAATTTTAATAAGGAGGTTAAAATATCCAAAGGATAATTTGATAATGCATCTGATGTTGGATCACTTGTGTTGTTAGTTCTCAATTTAAATTATGATTTGTCATGAGAACAGTACAGCTCAAGGAGATGTGGTATGAATGTAGCCTAGGAACTTCCAACCATATTATATGTCCAGCTTTCTTTTTATAGTGTCATTCAGAAAGCAGCACTGTTCTCTATAAAATGCTCTGTAAATTGCAGTACTCTTATCTTGCAGCCCTTTTTGATTGATGCCCCTAAAGCATTAGGCCTTTACTGTCATTAAGTGCGATATTTTAAATAGAAGTACTGCATGTGCGTGGTCATTAAAGATTCTGTATTTTCTGTGTGAACAGAGCTATTGGCCCTTTTGCCCTGCAAGCTTTAATTTGTATAAATAGCAGACCTTGCTGTAAGTTCAGGTTTTGTTTAAGGACTGAACACTGAGTAGCGTTGTGCACAGCAGCTGCTCGTGCTCCCTGACCTCACCTTGCTGATGTTCCTGTGAGGAGCAGCACATTCCATAAATACGGGATGCTTGACAAGCTGCTTCAGGCTGATTAGCTGTCTCAAAACTGCAACAGGAGTTAAGAGTGAATTAATACTTTGAAGGCTTATGAGCAAAAACTACAATGAATGCTGCTAATTAAGGTGTTCCTCCCCAGTGGTCTCTATATGATTAACTTACACGTGAAGAAACTGAGAGACAGAATTGTGATTTATCCCAGGCCATGTGACATGATGGTGGCAGAAATAGGATTAGTGCCTTGCCCTGCCCTGCTTCACACGCTGTGCAAGTACATTGTGTTCCTAGAAACAATTGTATTTTGAAAAACAAGGCAGTGTCAATGTCAAAGCTAAGTATTTATTATCAGAGCTTTCAAGAGAAGTGAACAGAGGATTTTGGTCTCTTTCTTGATAAAAATGTGTCTTTTCAGTTGGCTGTAGGTAAATTTGTAGCTGTACAGTTTTATTGTAAGTACTATTTGTTGTAAGTAAAGAAGCAGTGTAGCCTGTTCCAGCAATAGTTTATTATATAGATTTCTGCTGAAATATCACTGAAATACTTTTTAAGAATTTCAGGCTCAAGAAAACAATTTGGCTTGGTTTTGACCAGTGCTGATAGCTGAAGAGACATTATTTTTGAAGCAGAGACCTCCATGTCTGATGGTTAGCTTGGCATAGAATGCAGTCAAGGTGGTGTTGGGGTGTTCTGGGTTTTTTTTTTTGTTTTGCTTTTTTAAAATTAAGCTAACGAAATTGTAGAACTTGTACTGAGTTTTAATTGTGAGCCCTCTTTGTTTTTTAAATTTTTTTTATCTTTGCACTGACCAGATAAACGATCAATGTGCATTTATACCTCACACTCACATCCCAAAGGTTTTAATATATTAGGATTTTGACAGGCAGAGGGCTTTAGTGCTTATCATTTCTTTTGAAGTGGCCTCTAATGGCAAAAATATTTTGAAATCTAAACAGAAAGCTGAAGGAAGACTTCATTCCCAGACCTGTGCTATATTTCAGATTGCCATATGCAATGGACACTGATCTCAGTTCCCAGGACAGGAAGGACCTGGACAAGTTCATCAAATTTTTTGCTTTAAAGGTAATTTTTCTCCTTTGGACAAATGCCTGTTCTTCCGTGTTTAAAATACCCCAAAAAACAAACAACATACTTGGTGTGGCTAGAGTAGTAAGATTGGGGTTTGGGTTTGGTTTTTTGTGGGGTTTTTGTTTGTTTGTTTGTTTGTTTGTTTGGGATTTTTTTGTTTTGCTGAAGAACAAAGCAAGAAAAGCTGATGTCAAATTTAGGAGATTCCTGAGAGCAACTAGAAAAACGTCTCTTCCCCATTTTTCTATCCTCAAATCCTCTTCCATTCTCCAGAAGTGTTCTGCTTTAGAATCAGTTGTAGGCACTTCACACCTCTGTCAGCTTTGGGTTTCTAGCAGCACGTCTAACCATCCAGCTTTTGGGTGGTTTATTCTGCTGGACTCCACTCTTTCGGCCTATCTAAATTTTTATATTGCATCCAAAAACAATAATACCAGAATGTTCTTTTGAATTATGTTGATACGTAATTACAAAATTTGGCCTCACTTGGTACATAGGTGCAAGTAGATACTCTGACAATGGCTTTGGTATAAATGTACAGATTCACTTGACTTTAGTTTAGTTGTCTAGGATTGGGATATTTTTGTAAATTTTTCTGAAATTTTTACTGAAAACTGCAAATCTTGATTGCAAAATTGACTTAGTCACTTGATGTTGTTGCACAGAAAGGTCAGCCTAAAATGATTTTCTCTCTGAAATACATTTACCTGTTAAATGTAATAATTTAAATTGATTAGACCTGAAAATCAGTGTAGCAAACTCTACTTCTCTACATCCTGGTCAGCCCTTTCATTTTTTTCACTTGGAGCTTGTGTAGCTCAGGCTCTGAACTGAGGGCTGTGCTGAGCCCAAAACATGATTGTGTGTCTTCTTCTTTCTATTCCAGACAGTACAAGTAATTGTCCAGGCCCGACTTGGAGAGAAAATCTGTACCCGCTCATCATCCTCCCCAACAGGTTCTGACTGGGTAAAGTCATAGTTTTTAAAGCAACTCCATAACTCTGTGTGTGTGTGTGTGCTGAGAACGCCACGTGATTGTTACAGTCTTGTGCAGACAGTACTAATTATTCATAGAATAGCTACTATATTTAGTTATGTTCATTGGTGATGTGGGGTTTTTTTGGTGATTGGTGTTGTTCACATGCAACAAATCACTCTGGACTTTTACAGGCTGATTAGGGGAAAGAGAAATGATGTCTCTCAGCAACTCCTGCCAGCTAAGGCACATTTCCAAGATCTGCCTGGGGGTGGGGTGATGAGTTCTTTTCTATCCTAAGTTTGCTACTCTGCAATTCAGGACTTTTTACTAATGGGCTTTATTAAAATTTAAAAGATTCAAGATACTCTGGGTGAAGATAGGACTGAAGTGAGGGAAAAGGAGCATATTTTTTATAGCAGGATCAAGAAAAACATTTGA
Organism: Rhagologus leucostigma; assembly: GCA_013397725.1. NCBI lineage: Eukaryota > Metazoa > Chordata > Aves > Passeriformes > Rhagologus > Rhagologus leucostigma. Next base: position 2,159,418 of record VZTD01005548.1, read on the forward strand.
ATTTGCAGCCAAGGGAATCTTTGTAAATATGAAAAGCCTGAACCCAGCAGGGAATTTTCTGTTTCATAAATATTTCAGTGGACACTGACCTAGTATTTTATATGTGGGTCTGTGAGCCTGTCTGAAGTGAGCCTGTCTGAAGTGTACCATCAGGCAGTTTTTGAAAGAAATAAAAAAAAATGGAACCATCTCTTTGATTCTGCAGTTCAATTTGGCAATCAAAGATATACCAGAGGTTACTCATGAAGCAAAGAAAGCCCTGGCAGGACAGCTGCCCGCTGTTGGACGGTCTATGTGCGTGGAGATTTCTCTCAAAACCTCAGAGGTGAGAACTGAGTCGAAACAGATGCTCTTTTTTTAATTTGTGGGCTTTTTTTACTTGGATCTTAAGTCAACTTCCAGAGCTTCTGCCCTTTAGTCCAAGACAATGTGAGAATATCTAAATTTTATTAAGTTAGGTAATATGCTAATGAAAAGAAATGTATTGTTTAACAGAAGCAATTCACTGCAAACATCTGAGGCCAAACACACAAATGACACAGCAGCAAAATTTAGTTTCTTAGACCATGAAGAACTTAGGCATTCTGAGGAAGGTATTCCCTCAGGTGATATAATTGTGCAGGGACACTTCCAGTGCACCTTTTTCTGTCATTGCATCACAAGAAAGTGGGAGCCAGGAGACAAATCATTGAGAGGTATGGCCATTGCTGATCACTAATGAGATTTGAAAAGGTCTGTGTTCTGAAATGAGCCTTTGTTTGCCATCTTTTCTCTGATCCAGGGGGACTCCATGGAGCTGGAAATTTGGTGTCTAGAAATGAATGAAAAGTAAGTGTATTCTTCACGCATTCTTTGTGTTTGTAGTTTTTAGCTGATGCAATGGGTACATGAGGTTAATCCATGGTGATCAATGAGCGCCACACTGGCTGTGTGGCCAGGGGCACCTCAGAGGGAACTCCCCTCTTTGTCTAGAGCAGCAGTCAAAATGGTTTAACACCAGTGTCAAGAAAGTAAACTAGTAATTTAATTCCTTCTTCATTCTTCCATCACAAGTAGGAGGTTTCCTCAGATACAAGAATTCATATTCTCAGTAATGACTACTGTTTTTAATATTGAAAAGATGTCTCTGTCTAGTAGAAGGCTGCATGACATTTTTCAGCAATTTCTTCTACAGCAGGTGATGAGGTTGAAGCAGGACTTAGCTGGTTGGTCAGTACAGGTAGCCACACTGGGGCTTTATTTATCATTTTGGCAATAAAATTAAACAACTGGCCCAGACTAATTTTTGTTTAAAATAAAATAAACAAAAGCAACTGCAAACTAAACCAAACAAAAACCCAAACCCAGGCAACTTAGTTGTAAACAAAAGACTAATTTTTTTCCTTTGTGTTCTCTAGGTGTGACAAAGAAATCAAAGTTTCATACACTGTATACAACAGGCTGTCCCTACTGCTGAAGTCTTTGCTTGCTATAACCAGAGTAACTCCAGCCTACAGACTCTCAAGGAAACAAGGCCATGAATATGTAATACTGTACAGGTAAAGCAGAAATTTCCCATTTGAAATGCAAACAGCAGAGACTCTAGACTTGCACAGGGTAGCTGCAAATGTAGTTAAAAAGGGATGAGTAATAATGAAATCAAATTATTTGGATAGCACTACTGCTGATCAGTGACAGGAGAAAACTTCGGTCTATGTATCACATTATAGCCTTCACTTGAGCCATTGAAAGAAAAGCTAAGCACAGGCTGTGAAGTGTTTGCCTACCATGTTAGGAAGAGTAAAAAAAATTCTACGTGCAATCCCTGGTTAAATTGCTTACTAGCATCCAGTTGTTTGGTGTCTGGCCTGTATTTGATAAATGCCTCTCTACATTGCACATAACTGCAATGTGTACTTTTGCAGCATAGATTCAGACTCTCTCCTGTTACTCCATGCATCCTCAACTCCACTTCCTGTAGTTCTTGCAGTTTACTCATCCAACTACCGGGTTCAACTCTGTTTAGACTGTGAGTTTGACTGGCTTGTGATTCATAGTTATCTTCCAGACCCTGTTTTTGGCTGTGAGAAAAGTCTTCGACATGTTTGCATAGCTAATTTATATGATTGTAAATCTCAGGTTTGTTATCATTTGCACAGCTGAGAACTCAAAAAGAAATTCCAGCCATTTTCTCATTTTTGCCTCCACTGCTGACTTGGCATGTACTTAAGAGCAGCTCTCTTTACAGCACAGTTAATCTTTTATGCTGTGTGATGAGCATCAGCTTTTATACTCAGACCTGTCTGTGAAGTTTATATCACTAAACACTTTTGCTTTGAACTGTAGACTCAACCACAGAGGCTTAAAAAACTTAAAGATAAATTTCTGATTGGACTACCATTTTCTCTTCCTCCTTTTTACATGACGTGTTGTCCTCTGAAGTAGCTCTAAGGATTTTTGAGATGGGCATTCCAGCCATTTATTTTGGGCTTTTTTTCCTGAAGAGGAAAAGTAGTTCCAGCCTTTCAACTCACAAAATTAAATAAGGCATAAGGATATGTACAGCATTATGTCCCAGCTGGACCTAATAGCTTTTCTTTTTCCTTTTCCTTCAGGATATATTTTGGTGAAGTGCAGCTGAGTGGCTTGGGAGAAGGTATGATTAGACAGCACACAAACTAGAGCAGAACTGTGTTTCATTCTGACTAGCATTTTGTTACTATTCCCAAGTACCATAAGGAAAATTAGTCTGAGGCTTACATATGCTTTTTATCTGGATATGCCAGTGAAGCCTTGTGTCACAAGGTCACAAGTATAATGGTGGTACTTGGACAAAGTCTAGGGTGATTGCCATTTTGACTCTAGTGATCCAGAACTGAAATAAGAATATGGAATTATGTTGATAAGGGGCAGGACTGGTAAAGGAGATCATGATCTACTGAGGAACAAGAAGCACTTCAGAATAATATTTTAGACCAAGAAGCCAGGAAGCAACATCAGAAGGCTTGCAGGTGAAGCCTACCAGCAAGGCAACCTAGTGCTGCTGTTTTGTTATGGGTTCTATGTGTGTTTTTTGAGTTCAGATTGCAAGAGATAATGGAAACACTGTAGAAATAAGATAATGTAAGCTCAGAATAAAAAAGTATGGCACATAAATAATCAGTGGAACTGATAATTATTCCTTAACTTTACAGGTTTCCAGACAGTCCGTGTTGGGACAGTGGGTACCCCAGTGGGCACCATCACTTTGTCTTGTGCCTACAGAATCAACCTTGCTTTCATGTCAACCAGGTGAGAAAATGTGCTTATGCCAGAAGCTGTTTTACAATAATTTACTGGCAAACCCCTCACATTCTGAGCCCCCAAATCTTTCCCTTCTGCTTATCCTCTCCTGCTGAGATTCTCTTTCACGAAGAACGCTCTCTATCACGCTTAAGCCTTGCAGCAAGGGGAGTATTTGGGTAGCCCTGAGCCAGGCTCTAGAACTCCAAATTGTTGTTGCATGCCTGGAGTCACAGGACTAAATTGTAAAGATGCTCTGGTCCCATTAATAGACACAAGGGTTTTCTGTGAGGGCACCATGAATTGGGAAGAGTAGAGAGAAAAAGCCAATAACACCATTGCTTGTTGCCTTGCAGGCAGTTTGAGAGGACCCCTCCTATCATGGGGATTATAATTGATCATTTTGTGGACCGTCCCTATCCCAGCTCTTCACCTATGCATCCCTGCAATTACAGGTGAGGAAATACTGAGTTGAAGTCATGGGCCATGGTAAAGGCATCAATTATGCCCAAATACAGAGCCTTTTCCACTATTTGTTGACAGCATGGGAAGGGACACTGGAGAATTAGTGTCATTCATAGTGACACAGTTGAGCATGTGATGAAGGGTGACATTTTTCTCCTCACACCGAGAAGACCGAGTGCAGCAAGCCCCAGTATTTTCCCAAATTCTTCACAGAAGCACTTGGACACAAAGGATGTTTAATCTTGGTTGCCTTCAGGAATTTGAAAGTGTAATGGTTAATCCTAATGCAGAACTACATGTCCAGATGCACGCATCCCTGGATATTTCCACTGGGGGAAGATCAGTTAAATTGGTCTTTGGAGATGAGAGGTTTGTCTTCTCTAAAATGAATGTGAGGGCATTCAAATTGGGACCAGTGGTGTTGTTTGATAATGGTTGTATAAATACCAAAGCCAGTAGCACTAGCTGGTATAACAAAAGCATTAGTTAGAAACACCCCTGTTATTTTCCGTGGGGTAGAAGACAAACACCTGAGGAAAACTGATGTTTTCCCACTTTGATTTCCTCAATTCTGCCAAGTAGATGAGAGCCCTTCATAATTCTCCTTTCAACTACACCCAAATACTCTCAACCTCCCTGCAGTGTTTGTCCCAGTGTGTTTTACTATTTGTTTGTTTTAAGGAATATTTCCACTTAGAAAACTTGTCTTTTCTTGCTGCTTTAGAGCTGGTGAGGACAATGGTGCAGTGTACCCCTCAGTAGAAGATTCCCAAGAAGTGTGTACCACATCTTTTTCCACCTCTCCTCCATCTCAGGTAAGAGAAACCAGGCTCTTTTTACTTCTAGACAGAACAATTGCTGTAAGAATAGTTTGCATATTCCTACATCAGTTATTGTGCAAACTGAAAGCCTCTTGCTGCTAATTAGAATTTAATGTGTGGGTTATTTATGTCATTACACTCTTGAGTAAAATCTATTGAAATTAGATACTAATTTCAGCGAAATTCCAGGTGACTAGAAAGACTGAATTACTGAGAACGATAAAAAGAGCCTACTCCTGAACTTGGCTGAGGTGTGCTTGAAGAGGATAGCAGTGTACTTACACATTTACACACCAATACTGCAAGAGGAGGAATTGAAGACATCGATGCCAGGCAGCCTAAGTAGGGGTGACAGACTGACAGTGAGAGAGAAACACTGAAATACCAGGAAAATGCTGGAGAAAGACAGAAAAAAAAGACAGACAAAAGCCATATTTGTTGGACCATCTAAAATTAGTTGGGGCAGCAGAAATAAGTATTGGCAAAAAAATTGCCCATGCAAATTTCATTTAAGTTTCAATTTTAAAATAAATAGATAATGGTTTCCTTTTGAATATGAAAAGCCAGAAACTCCCAAGTTCTTTTACTATCTTATGTATCTGACTCCACAGTTCTGTATTTTGAAGACTTGGCCAGAGTTGCAGTTGTCCTATTGCTTTAAATATTCAGGATTGCCCTGCCTTGTTGTCCAGCCAAGCAGATGGCTCTACTGACCTTTAAAGACAATCTAAAGACTCTAAATCTCTTTTGCTGTCAATGTGAAACATAGAATGAAGTATAATTGGAATGCTGTTCCAAACTGAAAGAATTTGCTATGGGTCTTTCTGCTGATTCAGAGGAATTAATATGCCTGGTTTAGCAGAATGTATTCTGCTTTATGAATGAGCTAGAAATGAGCTTCTCTTAAGAAGCATTTTTGTGCCAAAGTGATTTCAGGTGACAAGGCATCAGGCAATGTTGAACTAATTAGCCAGCACTCATGGTAAGTCTGACGGAATAAAGCTTTTCTTATTCTGCAATACACAGTTCAGGAAATGAGTTTGTGGCTGAGTTGTGTCCTGTGTTTTCCTAAAGTAGGGTAAATACAAAAGATTCCATAAGGAAATTCCCACTGGCTTGCTTGTGCCAGTGTTACTTAACAGTAGTAGTGTATGTAACTACATTGAAGTTGACATTTCCCCCGGAGTCATGAAGCTTTACTGTCATTCAGGGGGAAAAGCTTTATGAAACCACTTGAACCTTGAAGGATTCACATTAAGTATGAGCCTACGTTCTTGCTTTTTCTGCGGCTCACAGTTGCCATATGCTGTGCCCTTATTTCTGAAGCAACTGCCAGTCTTTGTTACCACAGTTAGAATTGTAAGGCTGCCTTGGCAGAGTGGACTTTAAAGTAAATTAAAAGGGAAAAAAGAAGTTAATTTTTTTTCTCCAGCTTTCTATAGGTCCTATCTAGCTTCATGACTAGGAAAATACTAGGAACTGTGTGATTTTGTGGGCAAATTGTATGAATCTCTACCTGCCTTCTCAGTAAAAGTGAGGCCTAACCTGTGTGATACAAGGAAATAGTTGTTACCTTCTCTGTGAGCTTGCACGTCTGTGTATGTGTGTTGTGAAGTAGCCCAAAATTCAGGAGAGTCTGGCCATGAGTAATACCCAGAAATGAAGCTGAAACTTTCCTCAAAGGAAAACCATTGGTAGGAAAATGACTGGGAGGAGGTATGGGACTGAACCAGGTTTGGATTGTCCTTTTTGCATTAGCACCCTCTCTGAGATTTTTACTTCTGGAGTTTTGCTCCTGTTGATGGAGTTCTCGCTTCACATCAGTGTGTTTGAATTGCACTGTAGTCTGGGTCCCCTTTATTCTAAGGGAGCAGCACAGACCTGCCAAGATAGGATCCCTCAGAAAGCTGGAGGATAAGGAGTATGGATGGATGGAGAGTGTTGAAATACAAGTAATTTGTAAATTCAAGGAAAAAAAAGTACTTTACTTTTTCTGGCATCTGCTCAGCCTTCTCCTTGCTAATTGGCTGGTACTAATTATAATTAACTGTGGAACAGAGTCTCTGGCAGTTACTTTCTGTCACGGTTCACTGGAGTCTAAAATATTACCTGTGTTCAGTGGTTCACTCAGATTGGAAAACAGTCAAATCTTTACAAAATGAATGTGCTTCTGGCAATACTGAGACTTCTCTCTGTGTAGGTGTGGCTGCTGCAGCCAAAACCTCTTCACTAGCATTCAGTTCATCCAACTCTTCATAATTCCTCTCTGAAGTCCTTCTCTCTCTTTCTCTCTCCCTCCTCACTCTCTCTTTTCCTTGTTTCCTCTGTTTGTCTGTGTCTGTGTACAGTGTGTTTTTACTGTCACAAAGGCACATTTTCAGACCCCTCCTCCTGTGGTGACGGACACCTTGAAGGTCCCAGTGATGGGACTGGCCTTTTCACATCAAGTGAGTTGTCAGTAGAATATGCTCAACATGGCCAGAATACAAGTTCTGGCATGACAAAACAAATGCAGGAAAGTACAGAGTTGACAATGTGGAGTGTTTGTTGTGCATGGGAAAGACTGGTGGACCCACAATGAGCCAGGCACTTTACTGAGACTGGCTTCTTAAATGCCTTTGCAGATGAAGGTCTCCCAAAGACAGGACAAGCACCCCTAAAAACACAACAGCTGCCAAGGATTGTTAGTGAAAGACACAAGCAGTAAGGCACAGTTCTGAGTGTTTTCTGTTAACAGCCAATGTCCCTAGAACCTGTACAGTCATTAGAGCTCCACTCAGCTTAACTAGCCTCACGTAAATGAAAGTGCTGTCCCTCATTTTGATCCATGTGAAGGATGTCAGCTTTGGTGCTGCTGGAGCTCACACTGAGCTCTGGAAGAAGTGTTCCTCTTGAGGTCAGACAAGTCAGAACAGGAAAGTTTTATCTGACCTGACTGGGTAGATTTCTGCCTGGGATGTGTAAGGAATTTCAGATGGATTTCACTGCTTCTAACAGTTAATTCCTAAAGCAATCTCACAAGCGTTAGCTTCCCCAGTTCTCTTTACCTTGCACATTTATGGGACCCTGTATGCTTTTGCTGAAGCTATTTGAACAGGTCTGGAAGATCAGCTGTTTTAATTTACAGTGGAAGTAGGTTCAAACAGTTGATAATGTAGTTGTTTTCGATGAAAAAATATTAAATACTAGCTCTTTAGTAAGTTCATGATGGCATTCATGCATCTGGCCAGTGTCAACCCACTACAACAGTATTTGAAACAGGCCTGTAGAGCAGAGCTTCCCTGTGACTGGATGTCAGTCATACCTTGCACAGCCTCCCCCTACACGTGTAGGAAGCCAGTGTTGTTTTCCTGTCAAGGCTCAGACTTAGTCCTCTGGACTACTGTCAAGTAGTCCTGGTAGCAATAAGAATTTTTTAGAGCAATAACCGACATTATTGATTCCAGTGAAAATCTAGCACCCTTCTGCCAGCCTGAAGTGCCGTGCCTCNAACAGTATTTGAAACAGGCCTGTAGAGCAGAGCTTCCCTGTGACTGGATGTCAGTCATACCTTGCACAGCCTCCCCCTACACGTGTAGGAAGCCAGTGTTGTTTTCCTGTCAAGGCTCAGACTTAGTCCTCTGGACTACTGTCAAGTAGTCCTGGTAGCAATAAGAATTTTTTAGAGCAATAACCGACATTATTGATTCCAGTGAAAATCTAGCACCCTTCTGCCAGCCTGAAGTGCCGTGCCTCTGACTTTTCCTGTTCCTTCTTCAGTGACTGGTGATTATTCAGGCTGTGGGGCATTCCCCTTCCCTTTCCTCTCTCCTCTCCCTTTGCCCTTGTTTTTTCTCTTCTTTCTTAGCTTTCCAGCTCTCGTCTTTCCTATCAGCCTGCTGCCCTGGGAGTTGGATCAGCTGACATGGGGTATCCTGTACTCTTTACTGGTGGCTTGAATGCTGCACACCCTCACCAGGTACTTGTAGAGAGTAGAGCCGGTGTGGCTGGTATTGCAGCCATTTGTGTCACTTGTATACCTGAGAGAGACATTGAAACTTCCTGTCTGTCAGGAATGGAAAGAATGTAAGGTAAATACAGAGAAAGCACAACTTCCACAGGAGCTGGGAATTGGCTCCTCAGCATCCCTGACTTTACTGGGGTGAGGGTCATGTGGAAAAACTACACCAAGAAAGCAGGCAGCAAACCTGTTTGCCTGCACCATCTTGTCACTGATTCCAAACTTTGCTTGTCTTACAGAGCTGCTGTCCCTGTAGCTGTCCAAGCACAGTTCTGTAGGCTAGACATAGGATACACTGACAGTTCATACTGACATAGTTACATGGGTTCATCAGACAAATAAGCAAAGTTGACAGAAGTCTTTTTCTGCCTGTGACATTGGTGTTACACCAGTTTTGCTGGCACGACATTAATAGAATATAATAATTTCAGTTGGAATGGTCCTACAGTGAGCATCTAATCCAACTGCCTGACCAGTTCAGGGCTGGCCAAGTTAAAACCTGATATTAAGGGCATTGTCCAAATGCCTCTTAAAAACCGACAGTTTGGGGCATTGGCCACCTCTCTGGGAAGAGAACACTGTTCCAGTATTTGACCACTCTCTCTGCAAAGAAATGCTTCCTAATGTCCAGTCTAAGGCTCCCCTGGTGTAGCTTCAAACCACTCCCATACATCCTATCACTGGATCATAGGGAGATCAGCACCTCTGTCTGCACTTCCCCTTCTCAGGAAGATGTAGGGAGCCATGGGGTTGTAGTAAGACGATACAAGCTTTTTTCTTCCATTCCTCTCCAAGAAGCAGAGGACCTACAGCCAGAGAACTCTGCAGTGTAAAACAGGCCTGAAGTGGAGACGAGTAGAAAGGGAATAAAAAATGAGTTTGTACTGTGATAACCCACTTCCACATGACATCTCCCTCAGCCTTATAGGGGCTAGAGCCCAGTCATATGCCAAAATCCCCACAACTTATGCCCATTATGATGAAATCTGCTTTGTATTGCACTGTGGTGTTGGTTTGATTTTGAGATCTCTAACTCAGCTGTTCCTCTCTATCTCAGTTGATTGGTCCAGGCAAAGAAGGGGGAGTTCCCCCGGTTCCTAGCCAGCCAGCACATGGCACTCAAGCTGACCAAGAGAGGATGTGCACCCCACTGGATGGAGTCCATTACTCAGCAGCTACTCCTTCTAGCAGGTAGGTTGGGTTTAGATGATCCACCACTTTTGCTAACCCTTTTATAAGCCTATTAAGACAAAACTTTTTATTTCTGCTTTTTATCTATTGTCTTTCCATCCCTCAAAACAACTTACAGCTTTCTCTGCCTGGGGCTTTTTCAGCCTTTTTCCAAACAATGATCTTGCCCATCTATCTAAACCTGCTAGTCCATGTAATATCCTCCTGTTATGTCAACTTTATTATCAATTTTATAATTTTTTTCAATCTTTCTGCTGGGTTTGCTGATTGTAAAACAAGATGAAGTAAGTTCACAAATGAGTCTTAAATTCTCTAGAGACTTAATGTGCATTGTTACCAAAGCCAGTCGTAGTTACCATAAATCTGTTCACCATTTTAGTAAGAAACTTTAGGCACAAAGTTACTTAAAAGGAAACAATGCAACCTCAAACTGTCCTAAATCAACTCCCTCTCAGCTAATTAAATCCTTCTGGTTTTTTGATCACCATATTTATTTCTTGAGAAATCTCTCTTGGGGTCACATAGTTGTGAGTCATAGAGATCTTGCTCTGGGGAAACCAAAACTCACTTGCACTAGCATTTTCCTGGGTATACCATTTAAGTAATCCTCTTTCCATGAAATGAAACCAATTTTTGTTTTAAAGTTTTGAATACTTGTGGTAGGAAAAAACCCAAAACAAACAGGTCATGGAAGTGAATTAATCATACTGGGAGTGGCTTTTGTGATGTACCAGACTGCTGCCTTTATAAACTGAGTGACAGATACAATTTTGGTTCTTGCCCTCACCTCCTGAGAGATCTGTGACTACTCTGTTACTGAAAAAAATAGTAGTGATGAACAGGAATTGCTGTGAACATGCACAAGTTAAAAGTCCGTTTCCAAGAAGAAAAGCCTATTTCGGTTGGCAGCAACTTTTCATTCAACTAAATAGTTTTTGTCCAGCTTTAAACAAAAATCTGATTCCACAACCAAGTGTCCACTCTCCTTTTGTGCTCCTGACTGAGGAGGAAGGTATGCTATGAGGACAGATTTCTGTTGTCCTTCTTCCAATACTAGGAGTAAGCCAAGAACAATGAAGGAGTCTCATAAAGAATATTTATCTACATTGTGTCACAAAGCTCTAATTATGTATTTTCCTCCCCCAGTGAGGACACAGAAACAGTATCCAACAGCAGTGAAGGAAAGTGTGGCTCCCCCCATGACCTTTTGGAGACCATATTTATCCGGAAGGTGGGAGCTTTTGTCAACAAACCCATTAACCAGGTAATGAGCAGCAGATCTTCTCAGAGGGCACCATAATACCTTTCTTTTCCTATCTGTTCATACATAGAGGAGCAAAAAGCACCCCAATGCCAGGGCAACCTCAGAGACTGAGAGTGCATATTTCTGCCTGCCGCATTTCCCTGCAAGGTTTTGCCAAGGCTTATTTTGTTTTTCATAAAATCCTTTTGGGATGTGATAGCCACTGAATTTGCTCCACTTTGCCAGCACCCTATTTGAGAATAGAAGACTTGATACTCCACTTGGATCTCACAATGATCTGCCACTACCACAGGTCCATAAACTAGGAAAGCTGGTAGCAAGCCTCCCTTCCTTGAAGGAACATGCAGTTCATCACTAGAAGCAAGTATTGAAGTTCAACTAGGGCAGCTTAGAGATCTGCCCAGTTCCTAGGGCTGCAGTTCTAGGTCTTTTGGATGAAGGAATGAGAATTGTTTCAAATTGTAGCAGTTCATTAATCCTCGCCTATATTATACAAGAAATGTATAGAAGCAATCCCACCTCAAGGTATGTACGTGCATTAGGTCAACTGAGTATCATCTCTGGATTTCATGCCTTTTAAATTAGGTTGTCAGCCTCCTCCCTAACTGCTGACATGATTTTGGGCCATTTTTAGCTGGCCTGACAAAGACGTTCAATATCCTTTTCTGTGCCAGGTAAGCAGAGCGTCTTAGTGAAATTCTGTTTGCTAAATCTCCTCAGGTGACCATGGCCAACTTAGACATTCCTTTTGCCATGTTTGCTCCCAAGAATGTTGAGCTGGAAGATAACGACCCCATGGTAAGACTCTTCCAGAGGTATATGTGCCTTCTCAGCATCCCTTATGCAAACATCCATGCTATTCTCTGCCTTGAATACATTTTGGTTTTGGAGAAAATAACTAGTTATTCAGATTTGTTTGGTTTCAAGAAGTCTCCTGTGTTGAATCTTGGGCTCTCTAGACATGCAAATAACAGCATGTGTTTGCTGCCCCTGCTCGAGTTAATGTTTATTGTCCAAACTCCTAACTGCCCCCACACTGCCAAAGTACACAGACAGACATGACTGTAAGATCAGTACTCACTGTCTTTGATTTCTTGGGCAGGTCAATCCTCCTGAATCCCCAGAAACTGAATCTCCTCTACAAGGCAGCTTACACTCGGAGGGCTCCAGTGGCAGCAGCACAGGGAACACTCATGATGACTTTGTTATGATCGACTTTGTAAGTGCTCTCATCAGAGGTCTTACACAACACCTGCACTTTAGGTGGGCTTCACGTGCTGGTGCAATGGCAAAATGATGTCAGAGTAGTTTTCAGTGGGAGTGGAAAAGACACATCATTCACAGTACCACACTAGAGCTTGACAGTCCCAGAACTGCAAAGACACTGGTACCGGGAATCAACAGCTACAAATTAAATACCATTTCAGTTCTCTACCAGCATCTGGGCTTGGCATCCTCTCTCTTAAAACCTAAAGGAGCCAGCCACATTGAAAGAAATGTTCTCTTTCAACTGCTCAAGTGATACTGTGGTATCAAGTGATATTGGCTGTTCTTCAGTTATTTAATATGCATTATTGCGGCAACACTTGTAATGCCAAGATGTTTACTGGTAGCAGGAAATGACTTTACCTGAGATTATAACAAAAGGGAAGCCAGTGTCTCTGGGCATTAACAGCAATATCTTCGATTCTAGAAACCAGCATTTTCAAAAGATGATATTCTTCCAATGGATCTGGGGACATTTTACCGTGAGTTTCAGAACCCCCCTCAACTCAGCAGCCTCTCCATTGACATTGGAGCACAGTCCATGGCAGAGGATTTGGTATGGAACCCTGTAATTTCTGTTTGTGGGAATCATATGTATTTTATAATGCTCTCCCTACTCCTAGTTTGAAAAAAGTATCTTCATAGAATTGTAGAATAGTTTGGGTTTGAAGGAACCTCTAAAGGTCATCTAGTCCAACTCCTCTGCAATGAGCAGGGACATCTTCAACTAAATCAGGTTGCTCAGAGCCCCATCCAACCTGGCCTTGAATATTTCCATGGACGGGACATCCACCACCTCTCTGGGCAGCCTATTACAGTTTTTCACCAGCTTCATAAAAAGATTTCTTCCTTTTATCTAGTCTGAGTCTACCCTCTTTTAATTTAAAACCGTTGCCCCTTGTCCTGTCACAACAGGCTCTGCTAAAAAGTCTGTTCCCATCTTTCTTAAAGATCTCCTTTTAATACTGAAAATCCACAGTAAGGTCTCCTCAGAGCCTTCTCATCTCCAGGTTGAATGACCCCAAGTCTCTCAGCCTGTCTTCACAGGAGAGGTGCTCCAGCCCTCAAATAATTTTTGTGGCCCTCCCCTGGACCCACTCTAACAGGCCCCATGTCTTTCCTATACTTTTCAGAAGAGAGACCCTGCCCAAAGGGGGTCCATCACTGATATATTCCAGATAAATGCAGATTTGTTTGTGGCACACCTGAGCCTCTGAAACCGGTGTGTTTGTCTTGAAGCTGAAGGCTGCTGCAGCATGCTTGCTCTGGTTGTCATTGAAAGCCTCCAAACTAATCCTACTTCTGCGGTGTCACACTTGGTGGCAAACCAGGCCTGACCTTGCAGCCTGAGCAGAGTTGAAGTTCTGGTGTGGCTGGTGAAAGTCATGCCTGGATGAGCGCTCTATTAGGCTCTCTGGCGTTGTACCACACATGGAGAAAAATGAAAACCAAAGTTTGAGAGCAGCAAGTGACTTAATGAAGGCAGTGACGTGAGCAGGTTATTGTGCTGCAGCTGGTGGGGATTGCACAAGGTGAGGCCCCAGTGCACTCCTGTTCCTGCAGAACAAACAGACTGGGCAGAGTGTCCTTCTCAGGGTCACTTGCTGGATGCTGCCAGAGGGCTTCTGGTTTTGTGCATGTAGAAAGGAGAGCCCAGAGCATTGGAGAGGGATTGCATGACTCAGATTCTTTTCCTAGTGTGTTTAAAATTTCCTTGTCTGCTGTGAATGAGCCCTGATCCTGCACCTTTCCTTACCCTTCCAGGATTCATTACCAGAGAAGCTGGCAGTCCACGAGAAAAACGTCAAAGAATTTGATGCTTTTGTGGAAACCTTGCAGTGAAGCTGTTTCCCAGTTCTGCTACAGCAATTCTTCCTCCTCAAGGCATCCTGGAGATGACATCAAATATCTCTATTGCCCCTGCTCTGCCTTTTGTTCACATTGACTAGTCCTTCCATCAAGTGAGCTTTCTTTGCTCTCTTCAATGACAGATACGGCTCATTTGCTGATTTCCTCAACTTTTCCACCACATAGTTCTGGACTGCTTTTCCTGCTCACAGTCAGTTTTAAGACTTCAGTAGGGACACAGGAAGTCAAACTCCAGCATATGGAAACTTACTTTCTCCTCAATCTGTGTTCTGTATGGAGGGGCTTTGTGAAAAGTTGCCATATAGTTTCCTCCAAGGGTCCTATGGTGTAAGTTTCCTAGGTAGAGCTTCTTGCTAACAGACTTTTTCCTACAGTCTCTGATCCTGTTAGAGTATAGAAGGCTTATTGCCAGGGTCTATGAGTTCAGCAAATCCGACAGTTTGAAGTCCAGGACATCCATTCTGCAGAACTGGGCATTTCATCCTGACTTCAGAGTGCACGCTTGAAGCCCAGGGAGAGACGTCAGCTTTGGGACCTGCATAATACCAGTTACCTTTGTTTTCCTGCTTCTAAGGAACCGGGTCTCTACATAGTCATTTTGTGCAAGGCCCTCTGTTAGATGGCTGATAAGCAGGAGTGAAACTACAGAAACACTTTCCACATTTCCTTCCCAAGTGCACAGACACTCGGCCATGCTGAGTTCAGCAGTGTTGACTCTTGGCAAGTCTGCACGTAGCAGCCGTGACTATGCTGAATTCATAGTCTCTGCTTCTGAAACACAACTGTAAATACTAGGAATCCTATTTCTTTAGGGTTATGTAACTAGGAGTCTTAGTCGAAGATTTTTTTCCTCTAATCCTTGCAAGCCTTCCTGCTTTATGGTTAATAGATGATCTTAAGAATTAAAAAATATTTATTGCTTTTAAAGAAACCTATATTTAAAAAATGTTCTGTTTTCATGTAGTAGTGCGGGTCATTCTGTCCTGATCACTGCAGAGAGCAAGTGTGCCATGGAACCCTGGCCAGTGAGACTGGTCTCTCTTTGCAGGAAAATATCCAAGATATTTATTTTCTAAGACAGACTTGATTAATATACTCTGTTTTGGGGACTGTGTGTCCATTACATCCAGTCAAGGCTCATTGATGGAATGAAATGCACACATCAATGGAATGGAGTGGCAGGGAAAAAGCTGTTTTCTGATAGGCATGGATGAATTTGTAGTGTTCTTTGGCCATTCAGAAGGCAGCTTCTTTGAAGAAGCACACTTTTTTGGGAAGCTTATGGTACTTTTTAATCAGCTGGCTTTTGAGTAGCTGAAATTTTATTTTTGTAGTAATCCGGCCATTGACAGTGTGACTGGCTGGCAGCACTCTATGGGTGATTTGGCTGTTGCATGTCTTCTGCCTCATGTCAGGATGGGAGGAGAAACGGTGACACTAAACAGAAATTTAGATAAGGTGGGTTTTCTTGTGGTTCTCTCTCCTCCTCCCATGTGTAACTATAGTGAGCAACTGCAAGACCCCTTACTGTCCAAAACCACTTTTTTTCCCCCTTTCTTTCAAGTGGAGTTGTGTTGCTTGAGTACCAAGAAACCACTTCCTCAGAATGGCTGAGTAACCAGCCTTCTAGTCAGTGCAACGTGGCAGCTTCTTCCCCTTAGCTGTATTCATAGTTGAAAGAGATTGCCTGCAGCTGATGGAAGAACCCCAGCTCCACTGCAGAACACTATTTCTGTGCCACTGCTGGAGCAAGGAGCCAAATTCAGAACAGAGCTTACTGTAAGGTCAGAGCAATGCCATGATTTGAACTTTACCAGATTTTTTGTTGAGCAGTGTGTTTAGTGGGAGGCCTTGTAAGCTCTAAAACTCTAGGTAAGAGCTTTATTGAAGGAAGGTTACCCACCAGAACCTTTTTATTTTACTCAACCAATTTAACTTCTTAGCAACCTCACAAGGACATTGCTTTGTCCGTGCAAAGTAAAATGCACAAACATTTAAGAAAGCTTCCAAGATCAAACAGTTTATAAGAGGGCTTTAGTTACATGGGCTGTAACAAATACTTGATCCCCAGCCAACAGCCACCTTGTTTCACAGGTGGAAGGGGTTGCAGAAGGGTGCAGGAACACAAGGAATTAATGGATCAGCTTTCTCTCACCTGTGCTCAGGAAGCTGGTCTGCCGCCTTGTAGGAAGTAGCTCATAGACATGTGGTTGTCACCTTTAGTCTCTGAAGTGATACAATCTGGGCTGCAGAGCAGCAGAGATGAAGCAAAGTGCTGGTTTACACCATATGAATGGAGAATAGTCGAGGTTAAACTTCATCTAGGCAGCACTCCTGCTGTGCTCTTCTGCTGACAAGTTGTGGAGGTGGCAGGGAGCACTGCCATTCTTGTTAATTCCACCCAGGAGGTCAGTGCTTGTACTTGTGCTCTTTTATTGATGGAATTCCTAACGTGGCTACAGCTCTCACATCTCATAAGGCAGAATGTCACTCTGGCACGTTTTTTTTCTACTTCAGAAGGCTGGAAAATTGCCTGTATAAGCTGCTAGTGTTCAGCTGGATGGCCATAGCAATAAGAGATTCTCCAGGGCTGAGTTACCTGCCTCTTCTCTGGACATTCCTCAGTTTCAACATACAGTTGCTACATCTAGGCTCTGAGTTCCCTGACCACTGCACAAATGCTCTGCTTCAGTAAAGATCTAGCTGCTGCTGTGGCCTGCCACAGATTGTGTTACGAAGGCTGTTTGTTTTAGCAGCTCTCTGCTTGACTCAAAATTAAGGACAGTATGTATGTAGCTGCTGATTTACAGATACTTTGGGTGGAGGGGAAGGCTCCTCAAGTGTATTGTTTTGGAAAGTCTCCAGTGTACTTCAAGTATTCAAAGAATTTCCAATAAAACTTTTATGTAAGCAACACTCTCTGCTTCTCTCTGTGTGTACCAGCAGGTCTGGGACAGTCCCAGGCTCATTTTCCTCCAGGAAACAGGAGGGTCAGGGGCCTGTCAGTGAATTCAGGACAGAGCAAGTTGCTGCCTCCATCAGATAGGGCAAAAGGGACTGGGGCATTATAGTTGGAGCAGTCAGTGGGATCCTACTGAGATCAACCTACTGGAATGACAACAAGGGACACACAGAACAGGTGCCTGGAGGTGGGGGGAACAGTCATACAGTGTTTGACCCTGCTGACCTCACCAGTGAATTGGGAAACTGAATCATCTGGATGTCCCAGCCTCACTGAAATATTAACTTGTCCTCAGAGCAAAGGGGTGGGAAAAGGGGGGGAAAAATATACCCGCAGAATTTGCATTGTACATGGTTGCTACTTCATGCTTAAAGAAGCATAGGAATGTTTTGAGTTGACAGGAGAGTTAGCAGAGACTAATAAGATACTGAAAGAATAACCAAACTTAACAGCTGTATTCTAGTACTGATAAAAGTTAACCCTGTATACCATACAATGCCAGGTAGGGTGCCAACACCTTCCCTTTAAAGGAAAGGCAAGATCATAAAAATCTGTGTACTTAAAACAACTGCTGATTTAAGCTGCAGTGTAAAGGGTGTCTGGTTATTATAAAAAAGACATAGTGGATAAAATGGCAGGAATGGGGGGAAAAAAAGAAAAATGACTGTGTATATTAGAAGCTTCTATGAAGGGAATATTCCAGCTTGGGATACAAGGGTAACTAATAAAAGCAATCTTTTCTTAATCACATCTTCAGAAGGTAACACAGTAAACTGAGCATCCCACTGCAATCCTACGGATAACTGATCTATCTACATTATATGCAGGTATATGTATGTGATTTATGAGTGTCATTTCATGAACTTAAAAAGACACTGTACAGTCTCAAAACTCACCGAAACCGTCCTGTAGGATCTGGGGTTTACTACAGGGCTTTCAGGATCCACCATTTACACCATGTGCAGTAAGACAAGGGATTGGAAAAACCATCAGCAAATAAGTGAGAAAGTAAACAATCACAGAAGTATGATTAATCACCAAGGTCATGAACAATTAAATACCATACAGTGAGCCTACTGTATGTATTTATTAAAAAAAAAATGTTCTCAGAACAATGGCCATAAATCCACAGGGGCAGCTACTCATGAGAACGTGTCCAGGTAAAACAGTGTTCACGCTGCATTCAGTACTGCCCCTGGCTGCACATAACGTAGGTCCTGCCAACACCAGCTCCCTGTCAGGGACAGATGCACCTGCTCTCCAGCTCCTCTGAGCAGATGTTGCTACAGCACAGTGCCAGGCAGGTCACTGTGACAAAGCCCTGCTACACTGAGAGGAGGTTTGAGATCTCACTGTATAGTTGGCATGTTAACCACGCTGACCCCACTACAGGGGCCATGTCAACATGCAGAAGGAGAACTGGCAACACTGGGAAACCCTTAACTGGACAGTTCATGAACAATAAAAACTGACAAGCAGCTCACAGTTTAGACATGCAAGTGTTGACATCAGCATTAACACATCATCCTGACACATCATTGCTGACATCCCAGCAGTGAGGCTACTGCCCAATGCTTATGGTTTCAGCTCCAGTGCTCTCCATTCTACTCCTCATTCTTGCACCCTAGCCAAAAAGCTTACTGATGTAACAGGCAAATTACAGTCTTTAGGAAAAGGCAGTGAACTGAATATGGATCAAGGGGAGTGTGGTGGTCCTATCCAGAATATTGTTCATCAAGTTATCAATCCACATACATTGAAATGAGACGGTGCAGGCTTCCGCTGCATCACCTGGCCACAGGATAAACTTAGCCGCTAATCATAAGGTGGCTTCCACTTGGCATCCTGGGCAATCATAGGCAGACTGCTCATCATGACAGGAAGATGGTAACGTGGAAGAAGAGCCCTCTTCAGGAAAGAGCCAAATCTATACTACATTTTTGTTTTAACTCGGTTTCCGGCACAAGGCTCCTGCAAACTAGTATTTCTTCACAGTTACTCACAGAGGAGGCATTTCATACTTTCTTTCCTCCCTCTCAGCATGGTTGTGGTTGGCAGCATAGACAGCCTTACCTCTGTTTCTTGTAGATATGCCACTGCTGCTGCCACTTGACAGACATACCTGGATTTGAGATTACATTTTGATTTTTATTGAAATACAAAAAGTGCAAACTGTGAAGTACAAGATTGGTGCAGATTAAAAGAAAACAAACAGTGTGAACCGTGAAAACCCAGGCCTGCACCTGGTGAACATCAACAAAGAAGGCAGGGAATGCCAGCAACAAAAGCAAAGCCAAAATTTTTGCACAGGAGCTCCTGTGCATAAAAAAGGAAACTGGGACCAAACTGGCCCTTGGCTCTCTCAAGTTAGCACACATTGCCACAAGGCATCTGGATGGCCCCAGACCCCCTGCACCACCCAAAGGCTCTGGTGTCAGTTCACATCTTGGGTCAGGGAGCGGTCAGAGGCCATTAAGACAGCAGGAGGCTTAGCGGAGGGGAATGCTCTAGGTGCTAAAAGCAGGAGGCTGATGCAGAACAAGTACCCCCACAGGAAGATATGGCTAATAGCTAACCTGAAAGATAAGCCCGGGAAGAGACCCTTGGGCAGCTCTACAGCAAGGAGAAAACCGACACAGATCAGCACCTTAATTGTATACTGCCCCCAACCTAAACAAGGCAGAGAAACCCAGCCCAGCCAGCACCCTGCCCACGTGAGGAAGGAATTTAACCCCCAGCCTTGGTGGGTGCAGGCTCTGGTGACCACCCACCTGACACAGGCTGCAGGCAGGCCCGGGCCAGTTCCTTGCTCAGGTCACAGGAGCAGTATTTCAATACAAGGCATTCAGAACAGACTGCAAAAGCAACCCTGGTTACTGTGCCTGCTCCAGGGCCCTCAGCAGCTCCAGCACAAGGAGCAGCAGAAGAAAGGGGATATTTACAGTGGGTTTCTCCCAGGATTTGCAAGCACTTTCCCACCATGAGCAGCAGTAGTTCCCTGAACACTCCGAATCTGTTCCCTGCAGGCACTGAACTGAAACAGGCTTTTATCCCTGCCTGCAGGGGATGAACCAGCTTCTATTTTGCTAAAAAAGGAAACGTCATTTCAAGAATTCACTGAAAAAAACCCCAACAAATCCCAAAAAAACCCACCAAACTCCAGCCAAAACTCAGACACTTGCAGTAATCTCCACTTTCTCCCTGGACAGGAGCTACTCCAGCACTGCTCCTCTGGCTCATGGGCAGGGAACAGTCCTTGCTGCTCTGCAAGGCCGGAACATGCCACCTTCCCCAGAGAGTGCATAGAGCCAGGCCTCATGCATGCAGGCACTTGGATTCCAGGTTGTCGAGCTTGGGCTTGTTTGTCCCAGAAGTTAGCTGGGCTTGCCTTTCCTCTAGGGAGATGAAGGTGAGGCCAGTGTCAGCTGCAGATACAGTCAGAGCACCAAGTCTCCTTCTTCCCCTACCAAAACCTCCACAGAGCAGGGCGCCTGCAGGGAAAGAGAGGCTGCACTGGGCTCCCTCAGCCTCCACAGCCTTACCCCTTAAACACTGGGGCAAGTACACCACCCTCCACACTAGTCCACCCCAGATTACTCCTCCACAGCACGTCAACCCTGCTAACTCACTCTAGAAGAGATCACAGATTAATCAGGAGCAGATTATCTCTACCTCCAAAACATTTACTTGCTTACTGCTGTGAACTGTTCAGGATGAAACAATTCATATCCTGGCCAAACAGGGAAGGCTCCTACTCTTGGAAGAGGGAGCCTTGAAGTCAGCAGCCTGGTAGCCTCCATAGGGCAAAGTCTCCTGGTATCTAGAACGGATCACATCCAGTCCTATCTTAGAACATCTCTTGCTCCAGCCTTAGTAATGCTCACTTTCTTCTTCACTGTTCCCACCCACATGTTGGTGTGCCTCCTCCAAGCCAGCTGGCTGGACCCGCACTGCCTTGCAGAGCTGGCCTATGTTTGCACCCATCCCCATTCCAGAGCTTAGCAAAAAGAGCAATCTCCTTAATTCCCGCAGCAGATGCCACTTACTCTGATTACACCGGGGCACCGACCTTTGGTCAGTGTTTAAAGGCAGGCTAAAATATTATGAAAAATCAAATTCTATTTAGCATCCAGTAGCTTTTAAAAAAACAGTTCTGCTTGGTCCAAAAGATTTGTCCCTGAGGCCAGGTGCAGCAGGGAGGTCTGGCCCAGGCACACAGGGCACAAGATACAAAGATATATCCCACCAGTGAAGTAAGGCTAGAAGCTCCCTCCTTAAAACCCTGACTGGCGCAGGCTAAGGAGAAGGATCTCTTTTAGCTCAGGTAATGGGAATGAGGCAACCCAAACCCAATGCTCTAACAGTACTGCAGCTGCTCTCGGGAGGTACCAAGACCACCCCACTTTGAGCCTGCCCTGCAGAGAACCCGATCTCCCCAGCTGTGCCCAGGGCATACAGGATGCATCTGACCAGATGGTAGGGCGGAAGGTAGGAACCCAGGAGGAGACACGGCAAAGGCCCTTGGCATGGAATAGCTGTTCCCTCACAGCTTTGGCACATGAGTGCTCAGCACCTGGGCAGAAATTCAGGATTCAGGCCTGGTGCACTCCACAGTGAGGGTTAGCCCCAGTCCCCAGACCTTCCCTCAAGGCCATGCTCTCTGTTACAGTGTGCTGGGGAAAGTTGTGCTCTAAAAGACAACTAACTAGTCAAGGCGGTCTGTGCCAGTCAGCACAGATACATGTGCCAGAAGAGGAGGTCTTGTGCTGCTGCCAGGACAGACGGTGACCCTCATGGTGTCCAGCAGCTCAGTGCCACCAGGGCACTTGCTTCTGCCATTCGGACTCACCAGCTGTCAAAGGGTCACAGCTGGCCCGCATGCACAGCCAGGCCTGGCATGAACCTTCCCAGCCAGGCTGGAAGTGATGCCGGAGGGACAAATACACCTGAGCTGGATAACTACGGGAGGCAAGTCATCCACTACAGTCCAGCAAACACTGAATAGTGTCTAGAGTAGGTGACCCCAGAGAGGCTGGGCTTTGGGCTAAACTCACCTTCATTGTTTTGGAGTCTGACAGGTAACACAGCCCATTGCCATGAGCCTGTCCTTCACCTGCCTGCCAAAAGCAGGGGGTCTAGAGTGGTGTTTGCAAGTGCAGGACATGCTGCTACCTGAAGCACAAGGGCTGCTGCTCCCTTCCCTGCTTTAGGTGCCTCTGGGGAAAGGCAGGATGCATGTTCAGTGCTGAGAAATGGCACTCGCAGTAAGAATGTCTCCACCAGAAAACCCAGCAAGCCCGCCCTAGCCCAGACAGCCCAGCTGAGGCAAGGAGGGGTGAGCTGGGGCTATTGGGAGCTTGAACAAAAAAGATCTGTGCTGAGGAAGGGACCAGGAGGGCAGAAAAACTGCACATAAGGGAAGGAGGAAAGGAAGGCAGGTCATCTGATAGGGCAGAAAACTGGTGATGAGCCCTGGAGGAGCTGTGCAGGTGGGTTAGGACTCCAGTCTCAGCAGCTGGGAAACCAGCTCCCCTGCCCATCCAGAGCTGCAGGTCTCCTGCTCACTTACTTGCGCACTTTCACCATCATCTCCACAGCCCTCACTCTGCTCATCACCCAGAAGATCAATGGTCCCTTTGTACTGGAGACAGCTTGGTCACAGCTCCAAGACAAAGAAGGGGGAAGGTGTGCAGGTGTGGGCTGGCCTGGATTCAAGCCTCTGCAGCCTCAAACAGCTCCTTCTGGTGGTCCAGCAGGAATTTGGTAAAGGTATTGATGGGATTGATGGCTTTTAGAGTGATGGCCACATCTTTGGCCCAGAGCAGATTTGGGCCAAACACAACTGCCAGGTTGGTGTTTGTCATCTTGTTTCTGTCGCTGTGAGCAGAGACCTATGTGGGAAAGAAAGAGACCATTGTGAATCCTACAGAGTAGCACAGCAGCTGCCCTCTACCCTCCCCAAAGTCAGAGCTGACAGACTCCCAGAGAAAATGAGAGGAGAAAAGCTGACCAGGCCATATCATAACAACAGGACCAAGAGCACAGTCAGATAATATCTCTACAAGTCCAGATCACCACTCGTGATCTTCCCTCTTGCTTGAATTAGCCTTGCAGTGGCTTCCTTGGCAGCAGAAAGTACTGTAAAGCAGATCTGAGACCCCTCTTCTATTCAGCTACTTTGCAGTTCTACCTCCACCCCGTGGAGTTTTCGGCCTCCCTGGTATAGACCACACAGGCTGTATGCCTGCACCTTTTAGGCTGAAGGCCTGCCTGCACCTCTCAGCGTTATCACAAGCAAATGCTTAGGCTAGTGCTCACCTGCACCAGAAAGGCTGTCAGCAAACGGAGCACTTGGTAGTTTTCTTCTGGCAAATCCTGGAGCGTTTTGCGAACAACATCCACACGTTTCACTTCCTCCACACCTAAAAATCAAGAGAGACGGGACAATCCTCAGCACCCATCCTGACGAAAGCCCTGTTGGCAGTCACAAGGTATCCCATGCATGTCTCCACTAAGACATCTTTGCCCTTAGCCAGTGCAACATTCAGGGAGTAGCACACTTGTTACAACTCACTCTGGAAGCTGACAACATGGCTGTAGAGGCCAAAAGTGAGGAGGGGCTCAGGTAGCTCCCTCAAGAAGGTCTTGAGAATCACAGCAGGGAGGTGGACATCTTCATACTCCTGGAAATCTACAGGCACACCTGAGAAAGCAGAGCAGAGACTCAGTGCTCCCTGGCCAAAGCAGCACCTCCTCCAGACAAAAGGACAGGACATGATTGTCAGAGCCCAAAACTAAGGAAGGGGTATCTTAAAGAACACAGAATCCTGAAGTACCACATCTCCTAGCAGAGTGGAAAAATATGTCCCAAAACCATATACAAAGCAGTGCTGAATCCAGCACTACATCTTTAGAAGTCATCAAATGAAACATGACTAAGTTTCTTCCTGGTCATCTTCACTCCCTCCAGTATAACCAGAGTAAGACAGTATATCCCACCCCAAGAAACAGGGAAAATTTCAGGAAAAAGAAGGGTAGTAAGGGGAACATGAGTGGGAAGGAATATGTTTTCCACACAGCAGAAGTATCAGATGCTTCTCCTTTGCAACTCAGGTCATACCCCAAGACAAGGCCTCACCTACAGACCTATCAGAGAAGGAGAGGATCCATGATGGACTAGTTCCAACACAGTTGCAGTTGGACAGTAGTAATTAGGGAATGAGAGGGGTTCTGATGTGTTTGGGCACTTACCCATATTGTATTTTTGCTGGACCTCTCTGACAACCTGTGTATTTGCTGATCTCCGGAAAATCCCCTCTGTATTAAGAGCTGTGAAGTGACAGAAGATGGACAAGAAAAAAATCAGCCATGTGAGAGTCTCTAAAAATGCTAGCCTTAGCAATTATAAATCCATGCTGTGGGGCATTCAGACAGATTTCAACAAGTCCCTTTCTTAGAGTACAACAATTCTTTCTGCTTCCACTATCAGACAAAGAATACAAGGAGCATTTGGCTACTTTTATACAAGTGGGAGTATGGACTCCTGGAAGAAAGAGGTCTCCTAAGCCCTGCACAATCTCACTTGAAGGATAACTCCCCTAGTTCGGGCTTTACACCTTATTCTAGACTGCTGTTCTTTATCTTACCACAGTCTTGATGGGAGCTTGGACAGAACAGAGGTCACTGATAAGGGACTGCAGCTTCCTCAAACACTTACCATGCTCCCGCAAATGAGCAATGGTGTCTCTGACCACCAGAGGAACAGGAGACTGATCAGGGCTCTTCTCCCTGAGACTGCAGCAAGAAACAACAGGTTACACATGACTGGTACACAGGGCTGGTCCTGCCCTGCATGCAGCCCCCAACTCTTGAATTTGCCCACACAAGCTGTACTTCACATGATCTTGCTATCGCCATCCCTGGTTCAGCCATTATTCATTCCAGCCTTCTATCGTCTTCATCCATCATGTTACATCACTCACTGGAGCAACTATGAGCTCATTACTAGACCACAGGAACATTTTTCCATCTTCTGTAAAAATCCCAGCCCATACATGCCAGGGCAAAGAGTTTCCCAGAAGGCAAGGATGCTAGTTACGAATCAGGTGAAAAGAGATATGCTTCCTTTTTCCTTTCCCATAGGAACAAGGGCAGAAAGAAGCTGACACATTTTAGCCACCACACTTCTGTGACAGAAAATTTATCAACACAATGGCCATCAGGGAAAACCTTGTGATGCCAAGGTGTTCACTGCCACCCTCACATTCAATTGTGACACATTCAAGACCACTTGACAGCTTGGCGCTGTTCACCCCTCCCGGGCTACTAACAAGCTCAGGCACACAGCACCACGGCAAACACCATCTGGAAATGTTGCACTGAAGCTCAGGAACACGTTCCCAGACTGCCTCAGAGGATCTGTCTAGCTACACAGTACTGGCTCCTCCTCATTCCCTGGGGAGGCAAAACCACACTCAAAGTTAAAAATACCTTCAACACTTACTCAGTATCACCAGCCCTTGCCAGTGTCTGTGTTTGCCTGTGTCACTATGCAGGAATGGGGAGTGGGATTCACTACAAGGGTGAATAGAAGTGCTTTTAAAATAGAATTTATGATACGGAAAAAAACTAAGAAACAAACCCGCAGCACTGCTCAAAGTAGCATAGTCCTAACTACAGACTTCTTTTGCTTAAAAGGAAGTTTCTAGTGCCATAAAGCTGTCCCCATGGCCCTTACTTTGCTCCTCCCTCAGTGACCCTAAGCTGCAAAAACAATCTAACTCAAGGATCAAGAGGGTGGAACTGAACTGAGTCAGTCAGGATCTGGACATGAGCACAGAGTTCCTCAGCAAAACGATTAAAGTTTTCTAGGAAGCCTGAACTGCAAGAAATTGGCGGCCATTTTTGATGTTGTTCAGTTATAAATACAGTGACCTCATATCAAGCAAGTCAGGGCAAAAGCAATACAGTCCAGAGATACTCACTGCTGTAGGGAGACTCCAAACTGCTGGTTTGGCAGTGGTGGGCGTGGGGGCGTTGGCTTCTGGGACACTTGCAAAGGTTTCTGCAGGGATCTCAGGTATTCATCATACCTGCAACAAAACACAGACTAGTAAAAAGCCACTCCACCTTCCAGAAAGTGCATGAACCCAGCACTGCACACTCACTGGTAACAGCACCAGACTAGTATGGTCGATTACACCTATGTAAAACCAGGATAGGCAGCTCTGGAATATAAGAACAAACATATAGTTACCAGAAAAAAAGCAGGGAGAAAAGGAGTATCTATCCGGAATCAGGAGCTGGAGTAGCTGAGTAACAGCGTGGGTAGGAGGCCAGGACAGCACTGCTTGTGATGAGACAGATGCATATGTGGGTGTGGGACAGGGAAGCAATCTGCTAAGACTGAGATTATGGCAACTTCGGGAAGCCCCAAAGACAAGCTGAGCAGTGCAGAATGAGCTAAGCAGCTGCCCAGATACAGCAGAGGCACACCATGAGCTCCAGATCAGTGTTAAGGTCAGCATCTTGCAGAAAGTCCCCAGAGAGTGAGTGGGAGATGCAGGATTGGTGCTCCACTGGAGGAGGATTTTTAACTCAACTGGGGACTGGGGCCAAGGACAGGGACGAAGGACTATAGAGAGAAAGCATAGTCTTGAAGGCAACTTGCCACCACACCCTCCAAAACCACTGCCTAAGTGGAACAAACTCTTCCTTCCCTTGCCACTCTTTCAAAGAAAGTCCCCTCTCAAAGAGCCCTAAGCAAGTGGGAGACAGGCAGTATTCTCACTTCAGCACTTGGCTTGGGATCCCCAACTGTTCCAGCTTCACATACTCCTCCAGCTCACTAAGGTAATTCACATAAAAAATCTTTCGTCCAAATTTAAAGCTGAAAAACAAGAGAAAGGTAGATATGTGAGGAATCGGGAAATCCAGTAACAGAACTGACTTCTTACAGAAAAGGAGAGCAGGGGGCTGCAATAAACATCAGCGGGGCAAAGGGTACATATGGCTGAGCAGCAGAGATGTCACCCATATAGCTCTCCCACTCCATTTACTTTACCATGAGATGTAAAGACTTTCTAAGACACATTAGAAGCCCTAGCAGCAGCAGGCTCCCTAAAATGCTGGATTTCTCCTTCAAATGTTCAGC
Source organism: Rhagologus leucostigma (assembly GCA_013397725.1). Taxonomy (NCBI): domain Eukaryota; kingdom Metazoa; phylum Chordata; class Aves; order Passeriformes; genus Rhagologus; species Rhagologus leucostigma. The sequence goes on from VZTD01005548.1 coordinate 2,186,670, forward strand.
AGTAGGCTTGAGAAAGTTTTACTCCCAATTATTTCACAGAGTTATCATTTCAGTATCACAATAAATTAAATATAATTTGGACTGATACTCTCACTTCCTTTTTCACTATTAGCAGAGCCTGCAACTTTTTACTTCTACTTGGCTGGAGAGAAAAGGAGCAGCACAGAGCTGCAAACTTTGCAGGTTCCTAAAGAGGTATTTCTGGTGTGTGAGTATTTCTGAGCTCTGAAGTAGGAGATAGAATAAGGTGAGAGACTCCAGGACAGGCTTGGCAGCCTGGGCTCACCTTGTGCCCTTCCGAGAATGCCCCACTGTTCCCCTGCAGTGTGAGCATATGGGTGAGCCTCCTATGGTGCTTCCTTCCTACCTGATCAGAGGCTTGAAGAGTATCAGTAGGGTCTTGATGAACATGGTTGGGTGCACAATATACAAGGCTTTGATGTTCTTCTTGTACCTGTCAAGAGAAGCCCAGTAATGACAAGCTGCACTTCAAGCAGAGGAACCACCCTTTCCACAAGATTAAGGCACCCTGGTTGCTTCATCCCTTTTGCACTGAGCATCACCACGCCCCAGGACCCATGGCCTCTGCTCTCCCATGCTCTGTAGCTTTGTCAGGCCACTCGGCAGCCTAAGGGCATGTTACCCTGTGTTCCAAGATTCATCTAAAAGCAGTGAGCAGCCTCACCAGGAACCTACAATTATACCGTGGGGTGACACACTTGCACCAAGTCCTGGGTTTGCTGCTTGCCTGTTGGCTTAAAGGATGGAACTACAGAAGGAGCTGTTTATCCTGTGATTCAGTCTGCATCAAACAACTATCCACGTCCTTAAGCAGGAGAGTAAGTGACAGTAAATTATGATCACCAAGCTACACAGGGGGCCTGGGGAAGATCTTCTATGTTCGGCTACAGAACAGCACATAACATCCCTGCTTGCTGCAGCCTTACTCACTTGCGATCAAATTCCCTGTAGGCATCCCGCAACCAGCTCAGGGATGGCTTGTTCTCACTGGTCAGGCCATGGTGCAGGTACACCAATGTGTAATCACTCTCCACATACTGGTCCAGTGTGAATTTCAGGTACCTGAGAAGAAAGAACTGATAAACTCACTTTGTGCTCTGGTACAGTTCTTCCTCCCTTTGGGACTCATTTTGTGTGCTCTAACAGAGGACTTGCATCTCCAGCAATGGAGGTAAGCATTTGGGAGGACATGTCCAGCTAAAGAAGCTACTGCAGATGGATCTGTCCTCAGGAATCCAGCACCTGAGAATTAGGTCAGATTTAAGAAATTAACAGCAACCTACTAAGACTCTACTTACCCCAGCAGTTTCACGTGATCTAGTTGATGACTTGGGGGCATCCGGCAGGCACTGAACAAAATTACTTTTCTTCCATATTTGTCATCACCTGCAGATTAAATGCCAGAGATTACAGGGAGTTTAAGGATTTTCACTGTGGTCTTGGCAGCAAGGGGTAAAGAAAGAATGGGAAACCACCAAAACAAGGCAGAAGTCTGGTTTGCCACAGCTGCCAGCAAAGCTAAATCTGATTTTCAGCAGTTACTCTGGGCCTAGTGTGGAAGCAGAAACCTGAACACCAAGGGCCTGGCGAGTCAACAATGAACATGAAGAACAGATTCCCTGCTCCAGCCCCGAAATGAGAGGAAGGACTGGAAGCCAGGATGCCTTGGGGCACATAGGGATGGAGGCAAGTACAGAGCAGAGTGTTCAGAACATTAATCCTGCAAAGCTGTCCCTGGGCAGTGCTCCTGATGCACATGTGTCCAGGGAGGCACAGGGAAAACTGCCCCTCAGTGGCACAGTAACTCCTTCCATCCTGCACACAGTCCCAGACTGCTTATAGTCTGGTGCATCTGTTTCTTGCTTCACCTGAAGCTTAGTCCTGCACACAGAACACAGGCCATTTCATACCCTGGAAACCGAGAAATTCCTAGAAAAAGAGCAGTTCCAGTCACACCCCAAAGATGAGAAGCAAGCATCATCCTAAGGCTCTTCTACAGATGGGCCAAGCAGGGCTGCTGGATTTTCCAGTGGGATTGTAGAATAAGGTCTTCACTGCTTCCTAGATTTCCCATCCACAGAGAGAGATTTTTCCAGCCTGAGACAGAAGGAGCTGCAAAGTGCAGCACAACAAAGCATCCTTTGTAAAAGCCATGCAGAAAACAGTCCCCATTGCCCTGGAACCAAATAACCCATAGAGCACCGTCATGTCATGGAGGACACTCTCAGCCACCACTTGAGGCTTCAGAGACAACAAGCCAAGTTTTCCCCAAAGCAAGTCTTCAACCGTCAGTGGACTTCTGCCAGCAGAGATCTCAGCCCCGTGAACAAAGCCCAAGCAGACGCGCACGGCCAAGCTTAGCAGACATGCTGGGGAATAGAGAGATTGGGATGAGTAAGAACCAGGTCACAAATCTTGCAGACATACAGAGTTTGAGGGAAAGTCTGATTCTCTCCCAGACACAACACCCAATCAATTTCCACAAAGATGACTTCTTTTTAGCAGCAGTGGAGATGAAGTGGTTCCTTTAGTGTGAGGGTTAAAGTCTTCCCATCCTTTTAGCTACTCACCCTGCTCTGAAACCTGTGTTTTCTTGTCAAGCAGAGAGTGAAACAGTGATTGGGGCTATTGAGGTTATACTCGACAATACCCTCCTTCCTCTCATATGGTAAACCATCTCATACAGACCACAGCACAGAAAAGCAGCAAGGATCACTGCTTATGCAGGAAAGACCCACAATACATCATTCCTCTTGAAATAAATCCTTTTCCCCACATGGATTTACAGTATTCAGATCATGTAGCCATTTTCTCACCTTTGCACAGGCTCTGGCCCTCAACTACCACTTGGCTACACTTGCCACGCAGGAACTGAGGTCTCAGAATAGGAAACCTGACGTTTCTGGGAACACTGCCTGTTAGTACCAGATCACCATTTGGTGCTGCAAAAGGCAGCCAGAGAACTCATATACACCAGCCATGACATTAAGATGCCACCAGCCCCCTTTTGCCCCCATCTTGCCAGAACAGATTCTCTTGCTACTTGTTCACTTTTATTTTCACCTTGCAAGTCCCATTTTCAAGTCACTCATCAGACAACACAGAATTTACTGATGCACACGAGCCAGAAATTCTACAAAAGCTAAGGACACTGCGGCAGCACTAGGTACAGACCAGGAAAGGGGCGTAGGCCATCACACTGACATACACATGCGGAGATACGGGGCAATTAGGGAGGACACATGACCTGGAATGCAGGACTAGGAGAGAGTGATGCAAGGCTCATCTGGAACAACCAGATACAGTCACAGCCAGGCCACAAGACCAACATCACATCACATATCCCATGGTAGCCCACTCTCTGCCTAGCCCAGAGTTTCTTGGTAGCTTGCTATGAGTTTTAGGGCCAGGTCTAATGTAATTGAGTTGTCTAAAAGACTAAGTGCAGGTTACAAAGTCCTGCAAGGAATATGGCATATTGTGACTCTTCCCATTGGTCTTGAGCAACTCACACGTCTCTATCTGAAGGACAAAGGGTCCTGCCTGCACAGAGCACCAAGAAGATGCAGCATTTGAGAATCTGTTGAGTTTTATAGTCATGAAAGAGAATGGTCAGAAAGACAACAGATCTTTGCAGATCATACTTAGCTCTATGCTAAATTCAGAACAGGTGATATCTTCAGTTAACTGAGAGGCTGCATTTCACACCAGAGTGGATGGTCTGAGGGCCAGATGCAGACTGCAAGCTTGATCAAGGCAGGCTTCTGTGGTGTGCAGTATAGCATCATGTTCATGCCATGTTGTGTGTGGCCATACACTCAGCTCAGGCTCCTGGGCACTGATTCTCAGACCTGACAAGTCACAATTCGGGAACCACATAGCTTAAATAGCTTTCTCTGGAATGACATAAAAGCCTACAGCACGGCCTATGCAAAGTCTAGAATCTTGTTCCTTATATAGCCTTGGTGAAACTGTCTGAGATCGCTGGTAAAGAATAAACAGACAATCCATGATTCTGCCAAAGGAGAGATGGCATGTATCCCCTGGACAATTTCCAGGGCCAAGTACATCAAAAGATAATCTACAGTGCCCTGGATAACTGAAAAAGGAGTGGCCTGCTTTGCCTTCCAAATCAGAATGAATTTATGCATGAGACCTACAAAGGAACCAGCATGCCTTTTTCTGAGTTCCGGGTTTTGCTCCAGTTTCATCACACTGAGCTCAGCCTGTCAACACAGAAACTTTCAAAACCATCAACTGCCAATCTTGTTTCTACTTGACATATCTGATCAGTCTCCTTGCTCCAGGCATGACAAAATCAAAAATTCAGCATCAAAGCAGAACAATCAGTTGCTCCAATTTATAAACAAGAACCTAAAGTCCATTCCATGCATTCTTGTTGGAGGAAACTACCTGCAGGTGGCCCCTCTGCCTCCTACAGAACAGATTCTTATCAGGTTTGATCTTTCCCAGATCCTCCATCCCTTGTACTATTTGCTTTCCTGTTTGCAATATTAATCTTATGTATCTAGGTTTTCACCCGTTGTTTGCAATTGCAAATAGCTGAAGTTTCCACTGAACACAACTACAGACCATGAAGTAACCACTTGGCTTCTCAGGCTGCCTCCTACCTCTCCCAGATGAGGAATGCTCAATAGTTAACAACAAACCAATACCCAATTATATACCATCAGTACTCACAGAGCGCCCCAACTTTGTAAGTTCATATGTTAAAAATATTTTCAATGTACACTGGAATTAAACTACCTCCCTGAAGGATGCAATTCAGATTATTTTGCTTTTAACAACAAAGAGCAAGACAGTAGCCAATATCTAAAGCCTCTCCAGTCAAGACAGCTGCTCGTCTAAAGAGATACGAACTTGTAGCACTGATGTACATAATCTCCTGAACACTGCTATGGTATTTTAAGGCCCGAACTGTGTTTTTCCTCTCGCCCGAAAAGCAGCATTTCCAGGGCACTTCTGAGACAAGCGGCAAGGAAAATCACTGCTGTATCTCCAAGCCATGAGTGCAAGGCCAAACTTCTAAAAGGGCTGAAATTTTAATACTGAGGCTAATGTTTCAGATTGAAACCTGCAGCATGAACGTATCACAGCAGAAATTCAACTCAAGATGGCAACAATGTCCCGAGACAGGACTATTGAATGAATCTGCACAGCCAACATGGAAAATACATGCTTGGCTTGCTAATCCTGTTATTTACTATTTCTGGGTAAACAGAAATATATCTGTTACATATCCTGAAATATATCCTTTAGCATTTATGTCATGATTTGAAGCAGCCTAACTGCAGTCTAGAGACTCTGCTCGTTCCTACCTTCATCAGGTAGCCTCAGTTAAGTGCCCACCTTGTTGAAAGATTCAAATGGGGATATCCAAGTACTTTGATACTGAGAGAATGCAGATGGATAAAACTTGCCACCAAAAGCTAGTATTACTGGTAAAACAGCAAAGTTAACAGAGTTCAGGGTCGAGGAGAGGGCACCACTACAGAATATTGGAACATTACTACACAAGTTTCACAAAGCTTAGCATGTTTAATCAGAGCTGCTGTCAGAAAAAAAACAGTCAAATGTAATTTCAGGTTCCTGCTAAGCTTATGGCACAGCCGGGAAACGTTTAAGTAGTAGATTTTAGTTGCCTATTGAATTTCAGAGTGGATTTAGCCCTGCAGGAAAAGAAGGTAAGGAGCTCAAAGCAGAAGTATTTTAATACATGGTATCTTCCACCTCGATATTCCCAATATCCAAACACTGCCAGAATCAGAAAGCCTTATGAAGTGAATATAGCTGTAACTGATACAAAATATACTAGAGGGTCAGATTAAAGAATGCAGAATGGGAGGATGTCTGAGAGCATAGAAAAAGGGGGAGAAGATTCCACTTAATGAGGAAATGAGAATCAGCATTTCCATGAATTGTGTGAAGGTCTTAGCAAAAGAATTTCACACCAATAGAAGTTTTCATGTACATTGAGAAGCATGAAAGCACCAGCAGCCAAATTATTGAGACTTAGGACTGAAGTCCGGAGAGTATTAACAAATGCTCAGCAAGCACAGGGCAGTCAAGCACGGCCTCGGGCAAACAAGTTACCAGAACACATCATCTCTGCAGCCAAATGGAGAAGAAATAGATAACAGTTGCTTTCAGATGGAGAATCCAGTTTAAGTGCCAGCTGCTTAGCACGTGAGTGCAGCAGCAGATCATGTGAAAGAATAGGAAGCAATCCTAAAATGAACTTCCAAAGCACATATAATAACAGGATAAACTGGAGTTCAAACTGAACTGGTCCAAGCAGGCCACGACCATGACAGGACAGGAATAGGATTTACACTGAGACCCATGAGCCCCAAAGTGCCCAAAGTAAAGCCCACATGCCAAATTTGGCTCAGATGATTCTGCTGTGCCTGAGGCAGAGGTGCAGCCCTCAGACGACAATTTTGTGCAGCCTTTGGACTCCTGAAAAATTGCCAGTGCAGCCTAAGGCTGAGCAAAGTTTGGGCTCCCCTGAGACAGTCCAGCTACAGGCCATGGTCATGCTAAAGGGAATACCATGATCTACAGAACCAAATGTTAGCGCCACAAAAAATCTACCTACCTGGTTGGGCCCCATCAAGTGCACCCTGGTCTGGAGGAACAGAAAAAAAGTTATAGCAAGCCAAGCTTTGCATCCTTCCCCAGAAAGTAATCATGAGGGTAAAGTCGGAAAGCCTAGCCAGATTGCCACTGGGACGCATTTAGCTGCTGTCTTGCAGCATTCAACCTCCTTCCATTTCATCTTTCCCCCATGCTCCTCTCCAAACAGCCTTATCTAACAATTAGAGGCAATAACAGCAACCCTTGATTCCCAAGTCTCATTTTTGAATTTGCAGCTAATTCTGTATAATCAAATTTCTGGCCCTTACCGTGACACTTCCTCTGCCACCAAAATGGCAACTGCTGTACTGCCACTTTTAAAACAGTTAATTGCAATTAATTCTGAAGTCCTCTGAACAACTTCAGAAGTGTACAGAGAACGGCATCAGACCGTATGAATAACACATCCCACACCCATAGCCTTTTATTCAAGATTAGTAGATTCTGAATAAAAAATAAACTGCCAATTAGAATTAAAAAAAAAAAAGGTTCCTCTGGTTCATGAAGGCATTTATTTTCACACCCAGCCCCTTTCCATCACTCTCACAGCTACATACCCAACAGACCCACATGGGCCTATCAAGACAGGAGCCTTTGCAGAGCAGGGCTCTAGGAGGAAATTCTCCATTCTCTTAGTCTCCCTTAGAAACTTAAAATTCCTTAGATACTCTCCCTTCCCTTGACCTTGCATATCAAAATACGGTGCACAAGCTGGGCTTGCTTTGGATGGACTCAGTTCTACAGAGGCAACTCATCATTGTTTATCATACAAAATATTCTTAAACAAACGAACAAACAAAAAAGTTAAAAGCCAGAAACTACATCCAAAAGCAGCAGAAATGCAGGCAACCTGTATTAATGGAGCCAGTAATAACGTACCATGCCTGAAGGGAAAAGGACTCTTGTTACCCTTTGCTAATGGGCCTTTGCTGAGTCCATTAGCCACCAAAGACACACTGCAACACACCTTCAACACAAGTTCTGTCTGCCACTTCTACCTTTGCCTACCTAGAGAAACAACAGCTACTGGTGCTCCAAGATTGATTTTACTTCCCCATGTCAATCACCAACACCAAATCATCAGCACTAGTTACAGCTTTGGCCACAATGCTTGTTGGGTAGGTTTGGTGACATATTCACCAATGAAAATAGATTTTCTGCTGAAAACTGCAGCCTCAATCCAGTAACACAAAAGAAGGTACACTCCTACCTCTCCGCCTTGTTTTTCCACTTCATCAACAGGTCTTACACATATTGGCATCACAGCTTTTCCGCAAGGGCAGCCCCGTAAACTGACAATTAATGGTGTGAGGCAGCAGATTTCCCACAAAACTACCAGAAACATGTTCTGAGCTTCCACAAAGTTTTGAAATCACTGGGCAGGGATTAAATAGCTGGAGTATATAGCGACAGCCACTTTCCTGACCACTGATACACTGTCTTCTACCCTCCATGGCAGTGAGAAATTCATATGCCAATATATGTTAAGCCCCCATTTTCTTATCCCGAAAGAAAGCAAGGCAGTTATTGTGTAAAATGGGAATGCTGATGAACCTCATAGCCATAGTTTTGCATATTGACCACAAAGAAGAGACCAGTATTTCAGACTGGGCAGCAAAACGAGGAAGGAACACCTTGCCAGAGCTGACAAGAGCCCTGCTCTTCCCACAAAGCCACAGGTTTCCAGTATGAACTACCATCTCCAGAGGCCTCCTTCAGACTGCTATTACCTACCTGCCTTAGTTTTGCAATTCAACCTGTGCTAAAATTCAAGGCCAAGACTATGTCACATCTAGTCTGCCTCAACCCCCAAGAAAATGGAAGCAGCACCTTTGCCATGTAAGAACCAGCAGGAGAACACAGAAACTCTCATCATAACAGAAACTTGGGATAGTTCCTTAACAGCCCTCAACCAGGAGCTTGTGTTTCCTCCGATTGCTATGTGACGTGAGCAAGGAAAAAACCACACTCAGCAGAAGTGGATTGTTCAGTGAAATCGAACTTCCTCTCTTCCAGCTTCTGGCCACGTGTAAAGAAGAATTTCACTGCTATAGTGCTCACAAAAAGAGGCACTAAGAGTCAAGAAGAACAAAACCACACAGAGACCTCTCGAGAGCCTGCGTAAAACACTCCATAAACACACATTTTAAGGCAGCTCTAAAAGGACCAGCAGAGCACCATCATCTTCCTTCAGAAAAGCATCGAGTCCCAGAACCAAAAGAACGTTTCCTCAAACTAAAATAATGTGATTCCTAATGATACTCCAGTTCTGAGTACTCGCTCAGGACTGTGGCCTGGATGCCTTTAGCTGTCATCTTTGTGTAACACACCACCATACCGGACTGCAGTGACATGCCTGCTGCTTTCCCATGGACGGCCTCTTCCAGCAAGATCCCAGTCCCCAGAAGAGACAGGAGCATAGGGCACAAAGGAGAGTCTCCATGAAACAGCCGCACTACTTTTAAGTGAAAAACAAACTCCAAAAACTTATTTTCCTAAGAAATTCTGCAAAATGTTTTTCAGTACTTTCCCCTCTTTAGGTCAGATAGCCAGACTTTTCAAATCCAGCATGCCTTGAACTGAATCAGAAATTGGGGTCAGCTAGAAAACGAGTGTGCTAACTTTTCGTCATCAAAACTGGGCTTTTATTAAGTTATTAACACCATGCACACACCCAGCAAGAAGCAATTACTTTTCTGACCACACAGGATAACACTGGGATCATGGAGTTCAGCCCGAGGATGGGAACCAGCCTTCCACTTTTGTCTCAAAATAGCATCATCATCCCAGAATATATTTTAGCGCAGGAAGAAACAGAGTTAGCCATAAGCTTTCTGCTCTGAAGTGCAGAACAGGGAAGAACATGGGACAGAAAGCTAATAAATCAATAGAATGGGTGAAACTATCCTTGATCTGCTGCCATTTGCTAATATTTACAAGAGAACTAGGGTAGAGTTATTTCGTTTCAGGCTCAGCATAGCCAGTGTTCATTGTACCTGGAGGTGCTGACAAACACAATTTGTCAGCAGAGCCAGATCTAACAGTTTCATATTAATCCTCCAGTGAGATTTTTATTCTCCAGGCTACTTCTAATAAGACTTTTCCAGACTCTCCCAGATTGTTTGCCTCCAACAACAGTCCACAGAATACTATCCTGTCTGATACTCTGAAACAGTTAAAATTATCAATGACCAAAAAAAAATAAACAGCTTCATCCCAGAGCCCAGATTCCCAGATTACAACTCAGACCTCTTTGATCAACTTCATAAATTCTCCTTTCAGGAGATGAGAAACCAGCAAGTTTCAAACCTATATGGCAGCAAATCTTCTATCTGGAGCTGTGCTCCAAACTCTCCCAGTGCCAAGAAAGGCACCGCACCGCACGCCGTGTGTGGGACCATCACATGCTTTCAGACACATCAGCTACCGGTGAAAACTGGCCAGCAAGAGCCAAGAACAGAAGCTTCTCTGAGCTGTTCCTGCACTACACAGAGACACTGCAGGGACACAGAGCTCACTAGGAATACAAATTTAAACCACAACGGAGAAGAGTTCAGAATGCAGGCACGGCTCCCAGCCAGCCACCATCCCACCCCGGAATCTTTTCAGGAAGCTGGCTAATTCCTCATTTGCTACCCTAGACCATGTCAAATAGCTACATTCCAACAGCCACTGACACATACCTCCACTGGAGTGATACTCCATTCAGAGAGCTTGTCAAAGAAAAAATCATGTTACCTTGGAAAAGAAATCTTGCAGAAAGAGTGGGGTTTATGTCAGCAGGCAGCAGACAAAGTATATCCTTGGTCTGGGCTGACATTCCAGTCTTATCAATGTCTATGATCTAAACTCTCCTAAGCACTTCGTCTGAAGTTTAGTCTAAAGCCAACAACTGTATCGTTTAACTCACCCTTTGCCAGAGTCCTCAAACACCAATTACCTCTGCCATTTGCATTCCAAATATTCTGGCTATTACCACTGAAATGGTGGAGTCCACACATCTGTCCCTTTCCAGTTTCAGCAGCAGGGAGACCAGGGTGCAGACCTCTACAAACCCCGGTCCTGAAACTCCAGCGCCAGGGAAAAAAAGCTTAGTAACACATTTGCAAATGACAATACTTCTGGCAAATCTATAAGCCATAATGGCCCAAATGTCAAACACCTGGCCTGTCAAACTGAGCAAGAGACAACAAACAACAAGGTTTTGAGTCTGCCGTTATAAATTTGTTCCACAGAAGATGGAATATGAAAGATCAGGAAAAAGAAAGCTCATTTGAAAAAACTGCCCAGAAGAGAATGATATCAAGACAACTCTTACCAAAGTAAGTGCCTGAGACTCTTTGCTCTTTGTGGTCAAACTGCTGCAGAACAAGCCTGAATCAGGAGCACTCCAGCTTGTGCCTCTGCTTCCTTGAAAATTCACGTGTGGGGCAGGGACCAAGGTACAGAGAGATGGCAATAGGAGGGGTAGCAGGTGGCAGTAGGAAGGGTAGGAGGTGGCTACAGATAATCAAGCAGGAAGTGTGAATCAAGTCACAACAGGTTGAAGAGGTGAGTTGTCTTAAAAAAAACTAGGAACACAATACAAACTGGCCTTACCCTTCACTCAGGCTCACCACAGCAACCTAAAGAATACCCCCAAAACTCTTTCTTATGGAGGTCCCAAGCAGTATATCACCAAGGGTTAGAGTAAGACAAGAAAACACAAAGAAAATGCAAATGCTTGTGACCCTGAATGAACAGGTCTTTTCCCCCCTATTTCAGATTTCTGTACATGTTATTTCTGGACAGGATGGCAAGCTCTGGCCATTCAAATATGAGAGATGCCACCAACTGTGGACTACTCAGTCAGCTGAGGACCTTACAGCTGTACTGCTTAAGTAGGTAATTTCTATGGCATTTTCATGTAAGAACCACTTTTGTGCTCAGGATGTAGCAAAGAGCCATATCTAAAACAATTCAGCAAAAGCAACTGAGTCCTGATAATAATATAATCAAGACAGTAAGAGCCAAAAAGGAACCCAAGTTTAGCTGAAGTCACTGAAAAATTACCCATATCACAAACATTCAAGAAGTTTGGTGCTCCTTCTATTTACAGTGCCACCTGTCATTGCCACTTGGGCCTGGCAAACAGCAGATGTCCCCAGAGCCCTATTAGGAAAGACCTTCTTCAGCCCAGCTGCAAAGACATCAAAGGAGAAAACAGAAAGGCTCCTACCTGCTACTTCCACAATGTGGTGCCTGGCGATATCATAGTAGGGATCATCCCACTGCAGGTGAGTGACAGGCTCAGGGGAGCCTTTGGAGTCGTCTGCACAAAGTACAAGAAACAAGCAATCAGAAGAAGGGATCTGGAGCACATTGGCAAGTAAAAAGAGATAGAGGTATAAGAAAAAATGGCACTTCTACATGGGAGGGACTAACGTATGCAACTGTACACCTTGAAAACCCACTTTTGAAATTCTGAGTGGACAAGAGTAGCAATGACTTCAGAAGAGTCCTCTCAGTCCTATGAGGTCCATATGTGTCCCTCAGAATGGACACTCTCTCAAACAACTGTTTAGATAAGTCACAATTATTCACAAAGACAAAACCCAGGGACATCATCATGGCTTTTCAGAAAAGGAGGATCTTAACATAGTCTCTTGATGGATGGTCATCCTGTATGTCCTTGAGCTAATTTTCCTGACCTCTTTGGCCAGCAGTTCATAGCATAGGATTTCAGAGCAACAACTCAGATCTCTAGCCCCACCTCCCAGATGGAAGTTTGAGACCACTCCAGTGCAGAAGGCCAAACTCTCCTGCAAGAGACCGTAGTGGAGGACACTCAAGGATTTACAGCACATCTGTACTGTCAGCATCAAAATGTAGCCAGGCACAGGACTGACAAGAGCATATTTACAGCAGCTGGCTCTGCATTTTTAGCACTATTCAATACTGAGGCTGATTCACTTGGGTGTGGTGCAAGTTTAATGTGTCTATAAAGCTTTTAAATGGAACTGGGGCTCTCTGTATATTTAGATATGACCACAAAGCTGTAAGACAAACAACTGCTTTTTGGCCAAAACCCAGACCCCAAACAAGCAGAATACTTACCTGATTTGGGAAAAGCAGGGACTTCATCTGCTGGCCAGTTCTTATCATCTATGGAGGCCAGTTTGAGCTGGCTGAGGGACTGGTTGGTATCATCCAAGTTCAGGTCATCCTGAAGCTCCGAGAGTGGGTCTGTAGCCATGGTCCCCAAATACCGCAGTTTATTTTGCAGTGCCTAGAACAAGGACTGCGCAGATTTTTAGATGAGACACAAATTTACCTCCCCACAGAGGTGCTTCCTCTTCTCACTGATTTCTCCCCAATACTCCTTTATCTTTACTTATCCAGAGATTATGCTTCCCATCCCGCTTAATACAAGCAGGAACTCCCCCTCCTCCTCCAAGCCAGGGGCACGACATGTCAGATTCTTTCATGCCAATTGCTATCAGAGGCCATCAAGAGCTGTACCAACCCTCTCACCGAGTCTCTGCTAAACTACAGCTCTGGACAGAACAGTTTTTCTCTCCTGAAACAGAAGCAGCACCAGGACACTGCGGAAGGCGACAGGCTGCACCAGCCCCTGCCTGATACACTCCCTGTACGGCTCTGAGCTTCCCCTCCCTCCCAACAGCTGGCACAAAGCCCGGCTGTTTCCACAGTTGGCCCAGTGCTGGAAGCTTTCCCAAGAATCACCCCGCCTCCTTCTCCCCATAATGGAGAGCCAGAGCTCTCAACAACACTGAAGTGGGTGCTTCAGTGTGCTGGGATCTGAACAGAGAAGTGAACAGCTCCTTAAAACAGGAATTTTTTAGGCTGAACTAGTAAGACAGGGAGAACAATACACATACAACCCTCATTTCCTTTCAGCATCACCCAGTAAATCACTTCTCCTACGTAACAGCTAGCAGCAAGGAATCATCTCTTTCATTTAAAGCCATACTGCCTGAATATTTTTCACCAAGCATGCCATAATACTGAGGAGACGAGAGTCCAAGAAACAGACAGCTCAGTGCATTTGCTGTTGTTTGCAAATATTTCTTACTCTCATCTGAAGCAGAAGATACATTAAAGCTGGGACTGAGCTAGCACAGCATATAGGACCTCCTAAGAGTACCAACTCTTAGGGACAATCCTTGGGAAACAGCTGTTATCCTCTGAATTCAGTGTCCTGGAAGCAAGCAAGGAAACATTATAAAGGACAGCTATGTAGATCTGGATTGCTCACACAGACCACATGGACAGTAATTCAGTGGTCAGCAGGCAGCAAGCCAAGAGGAACTGTAGAAAAACAAAGTGACACCTTGCATCAGCAAGAGTCTCTGTAACACTGTTTCACAGAGATGCTTGTGCTTATTTTGCATTATGAAGAGAGCAAAGGGTTCAAAGATGATCTGAGGAGGCACAACACCTCAGTGTGAAAAGTATATTCGCAGTAAAGCTATTTCCTTTAGCAGAACGGAGAGGGGGCAACGATGTCTTGCATCATCCATTCCTAGAGCCTGAATGTGTATATTCATCCAGAGAAAACAATGAAACAGTTACTGAGACTGAGCACAGAGGACAAAACCTGTGAGAGACTGAGCTCTGGAAGGTGTCACATCCATGCTCAGGTCTATACTTGTCACCAAGCTTGGGGATGCATTTTGAGAGCACAGGAAATTGGATATTCAGTGTTTTTCCTCTCTGTTTGGATCATTCCAAGCTTACTACTTACTTCCTGTCCTCCCTTATCTGCTACTCACCAGTCTATCAGTTTTCACCTCTCTGGGCCTCCCAAAGGACTGGAAGCTATTACTAATCAAATGCAATGTTTCCTAAAATATGAAAGAGCATGACATATACAGGCAGCAGGTCACAAGACAGCACATCAGACACACAGGGTGCCACCACTGCAGCCATGCAAAGACCCAAGCAAAATTATTCCCTGCCCTCTTACAAGGGCTGCCAGAGCTGCCTGACCTCCTCTGATCTTGACAGGGCAAGGAGCAAGGAACAAGAAATCAGGTTCCCTAGCACCATGAGCTCATGCTGGAACCACGCAGCAGTGGAGCCAAGGGACAAGGACTCCCCACCCCTAGCAGCTGATCTGATTTCTATGGTAACGGGCAGACACTGACTCCCATGACTCAGCGAGCTTAAAGCATTTCCCACAGGAGCTCAGCAGCCCCAAAAGCCAGTACTCCATGCTGAGGAAGCATCCATGGCTCCCCAGGGCAGCCTCTCAGCATTCTCAGCTCTCAGGGACTTCCCGGCCCTGCTGGGGACAGAGGACCTACATTCGACTGCTGCCATCCACTGAGATGCCTTTCATGGGAGATTCTTGGGGATGCCCGGTAGCAACGACTGCCCCAAAGCCAGCTCCTGAAACGCCAGGGGACCAAATCCAAATCCCCCCACAGAGCAGTGATGGTATTGCAATAGGGCCAGCAAGTCACCGAGGGTCCTCACTTGTCCCTACACAGATCACCACTTGGCTTCACAGTCAACTTGCAGCACTTGTCCAGAGACAGAAGAGAAGGTTATTAGACAGCACTGGGGGATTTCCCCTGAGGCGTAAAATTAATCTTAGTGTGGCACCACGTGGAAGAACGAAGTTATTAGTACGAGCCACACTGGAAAAAGAGCCCAGTGGATAGTGCTCTGGCTTACCCCTTGGAAAAACAGACAAGGCTCTCCAGATACCTTAATGTGGTTTTCACAGCCAGCTCCATTCCTTGGCTCTAGGTTAGTGCTCCATGGCGTTAATGGAAAGAGGATCCAGAGCAGAAGACCTCTTAGATTTCAGGTCCTTCTTGTGAGCCAGACTGTAGCACCCAGAGAGCCCCAGACGGTTTTGCAGAATTTTCTCCAGCCCTTTCCCAACATGCAAAAGGCAAAAGCACGGGGTCTCACATCAGATAACCACACAGCAGTTTAGGACATATAATCCTCTAAATGCTTGGGAACTAGTAGGCTCTGAGAAGGAGAGAACTGGAGTTAGGATGTAAGAAACCGCAGAAACTGTAAGAAATTGAGGATCTTCTTATAAGGATACACATTTCAAGTCCCAATAGTGCAGCTGCACGAGATGTTTCTCTGTGTACTCAAAAAAGATCCATAAGGATCTGTCATTAAACAGAAAGTCCATATGTATCATGGTGATATGGTTGTTAAAATGGGTGAAGTGTTTGTTAAAAACATTTCATGTTAACACTAAAAGAGCATTTAAACAGATTTAACTCAGTTTAGAAACCACACCTGTTTTACACAAATGTCATGACAAGATGCAAGCGGTACACTCCATATAGCAAATAATAAGATATGAAAAATTACATACCTAGATTTAAAAAACAAAAATTCTAGCCAAACATTTAAAAACTAAAGAATCACACATGGCAGCAGAAGCACTTACTTACTGCCAGGCTCTAAAGAGCCAACAGCTTCCTTTTTTTCCAAGTATTTAAGTATGTTTCTGCAACTACACTGCACCTGAACACTTGCTGTTTAATAAAAATTAACTTTCCTAGATAAGAGAGACGTGATGGAGAACAGCACATTCTGCTAAAGGAGAGGGCACAGCCCATTAAAATACAATTTTCACACAAATTCTGAGCTGAAGATTCCTCATATAAGATCCAGAATTTACCCAGGGAAGACCATTCACTTAAATCTAGGAAATCTTGGTAGCTGCTGTTCATGCAAATTGGTTTTTTCTGCAATTTCAGTTTCACTATTTTTCTACCACTTATTTCTAAACTACATCTGCTTGGTAGTTCCCTCTTCCTCTTTTATTTCCAGATGTACTATTTGTTCAGAAGTGAATTATACTTCAAAGTATGTCCATGAATATATTACCACACCCTGGAGCTGTACATACAATCAAGAATTACAGAAGCAAAGTGGCCTCTTTTTCCGCGCTAGATGAACAAGCAATGGTCAGATGCAACACAATGCCAGTTCCGGGATTATTTTTCTGACTCTGCTGCCATTCACACCTTCTCCCATTTTCGGTTTATTTGCACAAATGTCTCTTTTTCTGTACTCATCAATCAAGTCCCTGCACTTTGCTATAGTGTTAAAAACAAGCACATTGCAAGAAAAGGGAGCAGTTATTCAGCAGTAGACCTTCAGAGTACTCACGTGCATGAATGAGCTCCAGAACCAAGACTCACCCACAAAGCCCACCCCGAGACTCACCCACAAAGCCCACCCCGTGTCTTCCCTCACATCAAGGCTGATGATACCACCGACAGCAACACTAACCTGGTACTACCCTGAAAGAACCTAGAGGTCAAGAGCCAGACCTTGTCATGGCTCACTATGACCAGTTAACTCAGGACAGACACACTATTGCTCAGGGAAGCTCTTTGATCCTTCATTATTCCAACAGGTTTTTAATTGAGCAGCCTTCCTTCCCCAGTCATCTCAATCCGTTTGCTGAAGGCCACCTCCGTGCCCGCTGGAAATCCACCCTAGCGAGCAGTCAACCTCCCCTCAGAGGTTCTCTGCAGGGTCTGAGGGCAAAAGCGCTGAATTCTCCAAGTGTCCTCTCCGGAGCTGCCGCACAAGTACAGAGGCTGCTCTCACTCAGTGCCGTGCAGGACCCACCCAGGATTCACACGTGAGGGAGGCAGTGGGGCACACACAGCCCTGCGCGGGCTGCACCCCTCCTCCTCCCCCTCTCCACCATTCATCTGTTCTCTCCCGTTCCCTCCGACTCATCTCCTGTGAGACGCCTGAGCCAACGTCAAGACTGCTTACGAGGCTCACAGATTTGCTATTTACACTGTTAAAACAAAGGTCCCCTAGTGCACGCCAACTGCCTGAAGGCAGGACAAGTACCAGCCCCTGCTGCTGGGCACCGGGGTTAACGGCAGCCAGCCCCAGCGCCAGCCCC
>VZTD01005548.1:2204493-2273159 GCA_013397725.1 Rhagologus leucostigma
AAGCGCGGCCTCGCCGCCCGGGGAACTCGCCCCGCCCCGCCCGCTGCCGGCCGCCGTCCGGGCGCGTCCGCCGCTCCCTCGCAGTGTTCCGCCGGCACGGAGCGCCCGAGGCCGAGGGGGCGGCTGCGGAGGCGCGGGGGTCCCGGGCCACCCCCGCAGGCAGAACCCCTCGTAGGTGGGTACCGCGGCCCAGAGTGGGTGGGATGAGCGGCCCGGCCTTGCCGAGCGTCGGGTTTGCGCCTTCAGCTGTCCCCGGCATGTGTGCGCCCTGCAGCCCCTGCGGGACGGCGGTCCAGACCTCGCGTCGCTTTTAGGAGCTACCAGCCTAGAAAAGAGCTTGTCGCCCTGTTTTATGCCAGTCATGACGATACCTCCTAAAAATACTGCTCGTGAAACACTATTAATGCTGCACGGCTACTGTCTGTGGTGAGAAATCAGAGATTCGTCCCTCTTCCCCAGTGTAAAAGGAAAAAAGATCATAAAAGTAATGATTCTCGTGGCAGAGCCCCAGGATTACTGCATAGCAGAGTATCCATCTCCAACGTTCACTTCCTCTTATCCAGCAGCAATCATGTCACATAACAGCCAGCTTTAATTCACCCATCATGCCTTTGTGTTTGTCCAGGGGATCCCGAGGTCTCCAAGGTGGTAGCTGGTGAAACCACAGTCTGCAATGACCCTGTTAGCAGGCTGTCCACCAAACATTTCCACAGGCTGCAAGAAGCTTCCAAACATGAGCCATGGCAAGCCGGAGTGCTGGGGACTGAGAATCAGCATGTCGAGCCTATCTCAACAATTACGACCAGTGGCAGTTGCAAAGAAGAATTGGATAAGGGTGTGGATCCCAGATCTGCAGCAGAAAAAGTGGAAATGGGACAGAAGGCAGCAGGTCCTGGAGACCTGGTTCTGTTGTCTCCCTCACAGAGGGTTTGATTCAGTGCTCGCTTGGTTGGCAAGCCATGCAAGGTGCATGCTCTGGCCAGCCCACTTCAGAAGTGCCTGCAGGACTGTGGTGGCAGGGCAACTGGGCAGGAGCCCAAGAAGCCCAGTTCTACCGAAGGAGAGACTGTAGAGATTTGTGAAAAGGAGAAGAAAGCTTCCAAAAAATTCAGACTGGCACCCCCAGAGCATGGGGGAAAGGGCTCACTGGAGGGGCCTGAGTGGCAGGAGGAGTATACGGAGCTGGTGGAGGATTATTCTGGCAGCCCAGCCCCTCCACTAAAAGCCCTGTCTCAAAAGGAGATGATCAAGAACAGGTGGTGCTCCAAGCAGTATGATAAAGCCTTCCTATGGCTCTGCCACCACAAGAAGCACCACTTTGTCCACCCTGGCCACAAGCCCTTCCTGCACACCGAGTGTGGCAGGAGCTATAGTTCAGAGGGGAACTTCAAGGCCCATGTGTTGGCCCACAGGGCTGCGTGACCATTCCAGTGCACCCAGTGTGACAAGGTTTGCTGCCCCAAATGAGACTTGCAGGAGCACCAGGTCCTGCACACCGGCCAGCACCCCTTGTCCTGCCAGCAGTGTGGCAAGGCCTTTGCGCGCTGGCTCTCTGTCCGCATGCACGGGAAGATGCACTTGGCCACTGGGACTGGCCCAGCTGGTCCCAAGGGGTGCCAGTGTGATATGTGGATATCACCTGGCCAACCCCAGCTCCCTGTGCAACCACGTGCGCCTGCACATGGGGGAGTGCACTTTCAGCTGCGAGCAGTGCAGCAAGCCCTACCCCCTGGCCACTAAGCTGTGGTGCCATCAGAAATCCCACCTGCCTGGCAAGCCCTGCAAATGCGAGCTCTGTGGCACGGGCTACACCCTTCCCCGGAGCCTTGCGCACCATGTGCTCACCCACAAGGTGGGAAAGGACTCTGAGGAACTCACCACTGCAGTGGCCTCACTTCCTGTGGACCTACCCCAGGCAGCAAGAAAGAGGCCACATGGAAGGGCCAGCAGGAGGAGATTGTGGCAGAGCCCACCCTGCTCATGGTGTAGGTGCTGAGGCCAGCGAGTGAGGCTGAGCTGCTGATCACAGCCAGCAGTCACTGCATTGCTACTTACCAGTCTCGAGGCAGACCCCAGATCCTGGGGCACACGGGAGAAAGGCCATGTGCCCATCAGCAAAGGACATAATCAAAATCATCCTCTCTGAGCATGAGGACAAATGCATTATTATGCAGGATGAGGCCTCACTGAGTGACATGGTCATCATCCAGGAGGGAACGGGCTTCGGAGCAGTGGCAGAAGTGGTAGAGGTCAAGACTGATATACCTGGCTGTCCCAACATGCCCTGGCTGATCTTCTTCTGTACTTACTAAAATGAGGTAAAAAACCAAAACAGAACCTATCTCTCTCATCTCTGTGTTAGCAACAAGGCGTTGTGGCTCAGCCCCAGGCAAAATTAGCAGTCTTGGAGGTAACTGCCTGTGTAAATGTGGAGCTGTGCAGTAGCTGCTCATTGAAGCTCTGAGCTCTGAGCCTGCACATGCCACATGCTGGGCCTGGCACAGGGAAGGCATTGGCTTCTGATGGGAATAACTTCTTAGAGAAGACACAGCGTTAATGAGCAGTGCTTCTGTTCTGCCTGTGTTACATTGTCAGTCAGTGACAGCGCACTGCGGGGAAGGCAGGAAAGGTGTCAAAGCAGCGACTTTGAACAGTGCCTTCCTTTCAAGTTTTTTAATTACTTGTTGCTATTCAAGTGCTTTCCTGGGCTTTTACTCTTGGAGCTAAGCAACACTTCTGATCATTTGAAGGTCATGTTGGTGCCAGACAGTACTGGTAAGCAGCTTCCCAAGTGTTTACAAGGTGTCTTGTAATATGACGAGCATTTTTCACAATTAGCAGAAGCAAAGTCCTGCCTTGGAGCTAGGGCTGAGTGTTCCTTCTCTGCTGTCAGCTGCCTGCACTTAGAGTGATTGGACAGTCTGTCTGAGGACACGAAAAGGATAGTTTTGTGTCTCACTGTGCAATTTTCACTGTCCCCAGCTGAAAGGCTCCTCACCTCTCCACATAAAAGTTGACTAGTTCATCCCTGCTCAGAAGATTTTCCGTTTCCTCTCCACATTCAAGTTGGGTTCATTATTTTTTTCCCCTTGTTTGTCTTCTCACATTCTTGCTTCTTCTACTTCTTTCCTGCCCCTGCACCACCACAACTACACCCCAACATCCCCTCTGCTGCATCTTCTTCAGTGCGTGTTTGCCAACTGAGGCATGCTGATTTAAATTAGTCCTGTTGAAGGAAGGAAGGGCACAGTTCCCAATGCTATGTGAACTTGACCTCCTAGCAAGAGACTGACAATACCAGACCTAACAGAGGTCTTTCAGACTTGCATGCTCTGCGCTCTCTTTTCACATGTTACAGGAACACCACTGTCATTTGCTGAATCCTTAGTTTTAGCTATTCTTGCTGTCTTATGCCTCTCAAACATCTGCAATTCTCCAATTTTTTTTGTTTAGTCTTGCTTAGTGGCTTTAAATTCTCTGGGTTTCTTATGCCCACTGCACAAGAGGAAAATATAGAGGCACCAGGAAATCATAAGTAACACAGTTCCCTTTTGGGGTGCTATGAATGCAGTTATGTGACACCCCTAAAAGCTGCTCTTTGTGGTTTCTACATTAATTTTTTTTCCATAAACTTTCATGACCAGTTTTAAGACAAGGTGCTAGAGTGAGATCCATGACACTTCGATGTGATGTAAAGATGGAAGGTGAATTCAGTTGATAAACCTTTGGGTGTCCTAGGTTTTAATTATTTTCTCTACAGTTAGGGAGCACGTGAGCTAAGTCTTCCCTGAGTGCTTGGAGCACAGGCATATGAGGGGGCTGCAGTGCTTCCTACTGTTCTCTCTTTGGTGTCTAGCCAAACTCAAATATTGACACAGCTGCAGAATGTTCTCACTGGAGCTGGGCTCATGTGCTGTGTTTGAAGCATGTGCCCTCTGTCACAGCAGAACTGGGAGAGAAGGGGGAGCAATGGGGGGATGGGATGGGGAGAACCCAGACCGCTATCGCCTAAACAGCTGACCTGCTTCTTTATTCTAAAGTAGCAGGGGAGAAATAGAAGGAGCAATTATGAATGAGGAGGTCTTCACAGAAACATTGTTCACCTAACAGTTGATCTGGGTAGGTGGGAGCAGGTCTGTGCTGTGCTGCACGTATCACTTGGCTGCAAGATAAACTTAGCTGGCCAATCCTGGCTGAGGAGCCCATAGGTGACTTCCACTGGGTCCCTGGTGGTGACACCACCACCCTGTCTTTGTCTTTGAAACAGCATGATCTCATGTAAACAACCTTTTACTTGACAGCAAAATGATGCATAAAGTTGTTTACTCCTAGGAAAATCCTATAAAAGCCCTGAAGACCAGGGTGCTGGTGAACCTCAACATGGATGGGATCTGTACAGGGTGCTGTGGCCTGACTAGATAGCTGTGCAGTGCTGTATAACTTGGTGTTTGCAGCATCTGAAGGAGTGTAGGATTAGCTAATGCCATACCCTTTCCTGTATTATGTCCAATAAAGGGTATTTTAATTGCTACACTGTGGGCTCTGAGTGCCTTTTTTATTGAGATCCATGACAAGCCCTCACAGCAGTGCATTACATTTGGTGTAGTTGTCAGGATCCTGGTGAGAAGGGAAGAAGGATAGCAAGGCAAAGGATGTGTGCCTGCCTGGTCCCACATGCTGGCACGGGGAACAGTTACACAGGGTGCTGCCTTTCAATGCCAGTGAAGGTTATGCTTCGGGACAGCAGACACGTCGTTATCCAGCTAGCTGGAAATCTTGTGCACCCATTACCCTTACAGGTTCAGGCAGCAAGCACACAGCTCTCCTTGGTGGTGGGGTCCACCATGCTGGCAGGGCTTCACCAAGGCTTTGGGGTAGTGCTGCAACATTCCCAGGTGACAGCTGCAAGGTCTGTTGGATGTTTGGGGTCCTTCATGCTAGCAGGGCCTCACCAGGTGTCAGGCATGCACATAACTTTAAGTGTTACATTTAAACCTCACACCTTGGTCAGGGTTCAGCCCTTGGCCAACTTGTAAACTGGCTTAAACCTGGCCAAGGTGTTTGAATGAAAAGGAGCAGGCTGCAAGGGAAGGAGATAGTTCTCTGGGTCCTGAAGTCACCCCCCACTTGGCAGCTGCCTGGTCCTCAGGAACAGGGGAACACCTGTGTGAAGGGATAAGGGTTTCATCTTTGTGATTGTATCCAAGGTGTTACTTTGATCGAACTGCATAACTCACTTTAGGAACAGATTGATAAATGCCCCAACTATTGAACCAGCAAACTGTATCCATCACAGAACAGACAAAGGTCCAAGAAAATGGGCCAAGGCCAAACCCCCTATATTCTACTCCCTGGAAGTTGACAAAATAGTTACACAGGAAAAAAAATTGCCAAAGGCATTTTTTACTTAAAAAGAAGAATTAACACACAGAGGGAAAGAGATCAAAACTCCCAGCTGTGTTAAAAGCCATAACTCTGGATGGTAAAGGTATCTTAACTCTCTTGTCCTAAGAAAGAAAATAGCATTCATCATTCATGGGTGAGTGAAGGCAGAAAGAAAATGAAATTATAAAAATTTGCTTACAGGAGTGTGGAAGAGTTAAAAGTTGGAGGGGTTAAGTCAAAGCCCCTGGAGAGGTGATAGCTGATGCATGCTGTGCTGCTGCAGAGGCTAACCACAGGAATGGAAGAAACAGAGACGAGCCCTAGAAGCACATTACGGAATGAGAAAAGGCCACAGTGTGAAGTCAGCATCTTTAATTACTAACGTTGTGAGACACCAGAAAGGGCTGGAAAGTACCCAGGATGTAGTGAAAGTCTCCAATTACAAAGCAAAACCAATGTAAAGAAATAGAAGAAACCTAAGTGATGGATGTAGCCTTGAGTAATCTAGAGATAAAAGGTTTCAGCAGTTACAGTTAACAACCTAGTTGCCCTGATAGGTGGGTTTGTCCTGTATCACGGGGGAAAGAAGAACAGCAGCTGGAAAAGAAGCAGCCAGACATAGTGACAGAATCATCATCAGTTTCAGTAAGGGTTTTTCAAACAAAGGCTTAAGCAACAAAATGAATGTAGGAACCAGAACAGAAGTAATGTTCAAGGAAGATGGCATAGGTAAGTATTAGAAGATATTCATACCTGTCTGATAACCAAGCTTAACTGCTGTAGTGTAGCATTGCTTAAAGTTAGCCTTATATACTGCATGATCCCATGGAAGGTGCTAAGACCTTTCCTTTAAAGGAAAGACAAGATGGTAAAAATCTATGCATAAGTAGAACAACATTGACTTAAGCTGCAGTGTGAAGGCTGCCTGGTTATTATAAAGAAGAGACAGAGATGCAGGAATGAAAAAGAAAGTGACTGAGGATATTGAAAGCTACTTGCACCTCCTCCTCCAGCGAGGAGAGGTGGCTGTGTGGGACACAGCAGCAGCTCTGACCTCACCACTCTTGTTTATGCTCTTTCCTGTCCCTGCCTCTGCTCTCTGCCTAAATGCTGCTTCCCCTGCTGAGTAACATGGGTGTTTCTCCGGTTGTGTGTAATCCGCTGCACACACTCTCCACCCAGGTCATCTCCACCCGGGAAATCCCAGCCATTCCTTAAGGTGTCTCTCCAAAATCCAGAGCTGGGGTAGAGACGTGTGTGGATGAGAACAGGAGACACTCTTAGGTGAGGAAGGAAGCCTCTGCAACTGCTCTTTGTACCAGTGGCCAGAGTCATTCCTCAGCCACCCTAATGCTAATATTTGCACTCCTTCTATGGAGATAAACATTACAGATGTATCTGCTGCATAGAGGCACAGCACAAAATATGCTCCCTGCTGGCAGAAAGAACTTTTGTGCCATGTGGGAATTCCTGAGACTACCCCCACGCTGCCGTGCTTTCTGCTGTTTTTCCACTCTTGCCAATGGTCTGCTTGCTGTAGCAATCATTAGAGCTTTCCCAGCTCTGGTAGTCCAGTTCTTGACTTAATAGCTGATATCATGACATCCAGAGCATTCCTGTATCCCTCTTCCTGGAAGCCCTTGTTTTCCTGGCTGGTTTTGGGTGTTCTAGCTCCCTGCTCATCAGAGTTTCTGTTTCCTTTTGGATGGACTTTAGTACGTTCCACTAGAGGGGGAAGAAAAGGGGGAGCCCAGCCTTTGTGCTGCTTCATCCTCCACTCGGCTGGCAGTTACAAAGCATTGGGAAGAATGTACTGCTAATGGCACTGCTGACCTAACTGGGAGGAAAATTTAAATTCCCAGTGGGCTGTCAAAGGCACCCTTTCTGCTCCTTGTCATGGGCAAGGGAGAAGGGGGAACACTTAAACTGTGTGTTGTAGTGCCAAAATAGCTGAGGCTGAGCTTGCTGATAACTGCAGGAAGGAAAGACAGCTGGGCACTAGGGAGAATCAGGGGAGCTTGTAGCTAAAAGGAGAAGGACTGGGAATGGCTAAGGAGGTCTCAAAGTCCTCCTGTGTTGGAGGCTGCTAGAGTACATCTGAGAAGAGTCAGTGGCAGGGACCCGAACCAGCATGGTGGGGAGGCAGTGATGGTGCCAGGGGCTGCACAGGAGCAAAGCCAGGGAAAAGGAACAAGCTCTCTGTCTGGAATGGCTGTGAGCTGGCAGAGGTACCTCTCTCCAGCCTGAGTTCTCCCTGTGCCCTGGGACAAACTTGTCCTCTTGCTACTCATGCCATCTTCCCAGATATGAAATAGGAAGTTAACTGAGGAAATGAAGATGCTCTGAAGGGAGGGAGAGATGCCAAGAGAGGAGGGATAAGAGTCCCGCTGTCCCTGACACACCACGACCTGGAGTTCTGTTTCTTCATTCTGGTTCAATATTAACCCAGCAGGGCTGTGACTCCGCTTATTCTGCTTCCTTTGCAATTCCCCTGCAGCCAGGGCTGTACAGCATGGCGCACACCAAAACCAGCATACTGAGGGGCCTGCTCTTCTCCAGCCTTCTGCACCTCACCTTGAGCCATGATGGAGGTAAGACTCAAGGGCAGAAGTACCAGTAGATGACAGGAGGAAGAAAGACAGGTTTAGTTCTTTCCAGAGGTAACGCATGTGGCAAGTTTTCTTCCTCAAGTCAGGAGGACAGGCTAAAAGCTTGAAGTTGGGAGCAAAAGGGTGCTGAGAATGGAGTGAACACAGGAGGATGCAGCAGCATCTGTCAGCTGGTGACAACAACTCAGTGGATTTTATGGGTCACTTGGGAAATGGTAGGGAAGGGGATTGTGGCTGAGTCCAGGATCAAGTGTAACACAACCGTGGGGCTTCTGGGGATGGAGTTCCTTTGCTGACCTAAGTGGGTTTAACTCTCCATTGCCTCTCCAGCTGTCTCTTATCAGAACTTTAGGTCATACAAAATATGCCGCCTTCCTGCTCACTGCTCCTTTTATTAGAGACTCTAACTGTCTTTCCTTAATGTGAGGTTAGTCCTCTTGGACCCACTACTGTGTGGGGGAAGACCTGTCTCCAGGTCTCAAATCAGGGGCTCTGAACATGAAATGGAACCAAGCTGTGCTTATCACAGTGGTCTGAGGCTGGCAAGACAAAAATACAGTGGCTGGGGACAGGGACAGCAGCAGGCTCAAAGCAAACAAGCCTCTATCTCTGCAAATGAGCAGAGCGGCTTTGCTGAGGAAGCGGTGTTCCTGTCACTTCTGTTACCTAAGTGATGGGAGCTGTGACAGGATGAATTCCAGAGAGCCTGCTCTGATAATCAAGTGTAGACCTGACAGGGCTTCTCCTCTCTGTATGGTGCACTGGGGGAGGCTGGGCTGTGGGATCACATCAGCCGCATGTAGTTTTTGGAAGCTAAGAGGGGAGACAAAGGTGCCCTCTGGCTGTGAGCAACCCTTTGACTGGCAGTGTTCTGACCCGATAGTTTTCCTGGAAAAGGGGCAGGCATTGTCACTGCTCAAGCGCCCACGACGTGCCAACAAGGGATTTCTAGAAGAGATGCTTAAGGGAAACCTGGAGCGAGAGTGCCTGGAGGAGATATGCAGTTACGAGGAGGCTTTCGAAGCCCTTGAATCCATTGATCAGACGGTACGTACCAGGAAACGTTCCCTCAGCCAGCCTCCACAGGGAGACACCAGCAGGTTGCACACACAGCCAGGGGCCAGGGTTGCAATACTCAATTCTGTGAACCAAAGATGAGGCTGATGTGTGCCTGCCCCAAGGGGAACTCAGGCTTTCTTAGGGAGCTTCCCTCCTTGAGACACTCCAGGGAATACAGCTGTAAGCTCAGGTTCTTTTCTCTCCCTCTCTATGCAGGAAGGTCCCGTTGATCCTGAATAGCATCTTCCACTAGCTCAGCATGGTGCCTCACACATGTGAGCTGCCGTCCCAGACACCCACAGAAGCACTGGCGTAGCAGCCAAACACTGAGTGCAGATGCCTCAAACTCCTTTGAGCTGAAGCTTTTGCACACCCTGTCCCTTTTTCTGGTTTCCAGATTCACTCACTCCGCTAAATTTGTGCTGCATCCTTTTGGGATTTATTCCTAGCCCCAAGGCTGGTGTCCCTGGTGAATTCCACACCCAAAAATACAACAGATAAACAGTTAGGAGCCTAAGCCAGCAAGACACTACCTCTGTAGAGTACTTCAAAAGCAATCAGCCTCAGGCTGCACGGCGGAGATGTAGATCCAAAGAGCTGAGCAATACCTACATGTGATCTGTGGCCTTAGAAATTCCAGTTTCAGCTGCTTGGACTCCTGCACTGTAGCCCACTGCACTGTAGAAGGCTCCGCTTGCTCTGCAGGTTGATGAAGGTTGTAAACATCTTTGGTCCCTTTAGAAACAACAGTACTGTCTTGATTCCTGAGTCTGATGCGTGGTAATGTGGCTTTGTATTGGATATTTTGCTTTATTTGACTCCACAGTAATTGGTATAAACAGAGATATGTTAGTCTTTCCTTTTGTTTTGATGGGATGTTCTCTTACTGGTTTGAATCGCAGTAGCCAAGAAAGGTTTGATGTTCTGTGTCCCTAAATATATATTTTTCTTTTTTACAGGACATATTTTGGTCAAAATACCAAGGTAAGTTGTTTTGAGTCCTGCAGGTACTGTTATCCCTTAGGATGCACTGTCTCATCCTGGAGAGATGGCTCCCTCTTTTAAGAGCTCGCTTTCCAGGGCTAAGCACTTGTGTTTTGTCTCTAGATGATAAACTGGTTCAAATGATGATGCTTATTTGGATTGTTTTCATATAATGTGTCTCTTTCTTCTTACTTTGCTAGTATGTCAAGGCCTGGGAATGTCCAGGACAGTTCTGGATGCTTGTCTAGAAGGTATGAACTTCATGCTGACCTCAATCCCCTACATACAGTGAGTGCTAGGAACTTGCTTCCTGCAGAGATTGTGCAGAAAAAAATTAAACTGATGTTGGAGAAGCCATCCAATTATAAAGAAAAATATCAGAGGAGGAATTTGAAATTACTTCTTCCTCTTTATTTCCCCACTAACCATTTCAACAAACAATCTGGCTTGTGCACTGAAATAACATGGGGTAAATATCCTTATCCTTGTGACTCAGTCAGGTGTGAGCAGCCTCTCAGAAAGGCTCTGAGCCAAAAGAAAGCACAGAGCCTCAGGGATAGCTCCCTCTGATGAGGCAGAGAAAGCTTAGGCTGTGTGCTCTTCTCACAGGAAGAGGAGCCTGCCTCTGCTCGTGCACACAGCAAAAGTTAAAGGGATATGTGAGATGGTACTTCTGACCTTGAAAAATGCAACATCCAGTTCCACTGACTCTGGCTTACACTGTGTTGGGATTTTGACAGGTAACTGCGCTCTTGGGCTGGGCCAGAACTATCGGGGAACAATTAGCCACACCAAGTCTGGGATTG
Source organism: Rhagologus leucostigma (assembly GCA_013397725.1). Classification (NCBI taxonomy): domain Eukaryota; kingdom Metazoa; phylum Chordata; class Aves; order Passeriformes; genus Rhagologus; species Rhagologus leucostigma. Next base: position 2,215,337 of record VZTD01005548.1, read on the forward strand.
AATGTCAAGTGTGGACAAGCAAATATCCACATATTCCTAAGTAAGTTCATCTCCTGCATACCCCTTAAGAGTTCTCCAGGGTGTCCTTCCTTCCTAGCCTAACCAGCTTTGTCTCTCACAGATTTAATGCCACCATTTATCCCAACCTCATTGAGAACTACTGCAGGAACCCAGACAACAACTCAGAAGGCCCATGGTGCTATACCCGAGACCCAACGGTGGCACGGGAGGAGTGTCCCATCCCCGTGTGTGGTATGCCCCAGCACTCCAGAGACCCCTTCACTCACAGCAAAAAGCTGCACTGAGACTGATACTAAAGCAGTCAAGGAGAGGGTTAAGGAGGGGGAATGCTTACATGAACAGAGGTCAGTAGGAGCAGAGAAGCTGCATCTTAAAGGGTAAAGGAGCTGAGGAGGAAAAGTCACTGAGTTGCCCGTACATAATGAGCTGTTTTCTCTAGATTACACTAATCTAGATCTAAATTAAAACCAGTGTCAGCAGTCCCCTGGAATGTACTACAATATTTTTTAGTCAGTCACCCCAAAATCCTGGCTCAGTTGTCTCTAGTTTGTGACAGCCATGACTCATGTTTTTTGGTCTGAATTCCTACCTTTAGGACAAAATAGCTAGTTTGTGCTTGACTGCCTGCCTTAACATTCTCTCCTGTGGAGGTGTGCAGTTTAATACTCACAATCTGAAGAGAAGAGAAGATGCCCTTCTCTCATCATTGCACTGGACATGGAGGACCATCCCCCTACACTTACACATTCCCATTTCTCCCCAGTACAGAGCTATCTCCCATGGCGCTTGGCCTCTGTCTCAGAAGAACTGGTGAAGGAGAGAACCTTCTCACAGCAGAAGTTTCTCTTCCAAAAACAGGGACTAGATGCAACCACTCGTATAAGTGAAAGTTAGAGGTCAGCAACCATTCTGACATGGGGTATTTTGAAATTTTAAAAGCCATTACCATTGCTCTGGTCTGCAGAATCTAACAAACTGAGAAGAAATACTGCTCTGCTTTGAGGCCATCAGGCATCTGTACTATCTCTGTTCACCATTTAATTTCTGACCTACAGTAGCTTATAGTTACATGTGCATGGATACAGCAGGATTAGAAAACCCTTGGTTTTGTGCACAGTTCTTTTATAGTCATGTTGACACAGGTCAAAAACCAGAAGCAGCCTCACCGATTAAGGTGAATGCTACTTGCCCGGTGGCTGTTGTGCCCCAGAGTGAATAGTCAAATGGGGTCTCTCTTCACATGGGGACTCCTCCTGTGCACAAGGAGAAGGCACCTTGAGGCCAAGCAAGAAGAGATTATTGGGTACCCACTCCCCCAGGAAAAGCTGCTTAAAACTTGCCGTCATTAAGACACTCGCACGAAAAAGTGTGAAAAGTCTTGCAGGGAAATTTTTCACTTATTATTAGATTTAGAAACATTGGCAAAAGTTAAATTTGCCATTTTAGTAGCATATCACAGTAAAAGGCTCCCTCAAATATGGCCTAGTTAAGCATTTGAGAATAAGGTGCTGGAGGACCTAATATAGCAGCGTTATACCTGAGGCACCCAGGTATCCTGGATACCCATCCCTTGAGCTGGTTCTCAAAGATGCCTCAGAAGAGAATACAGTACTGTTCCTCATATTTTAGTGACTAAGAGAAGTGTGATGAATAGTGCCAGCCTCACTTCACAATACTGCTGGACCACCTCTGACACTGCAATATTTTAGAGGGCCACCACATGCACGGGAACACAATGGGAGCTTCCAAACATAATGGGAGGCCCCATGGAACTCTAGGATTTAGTAAAGGGGCTCTGCTATTTGCTAACAGCACTTCTGAGTGTACAGCTATGGCTTAAATCACAGCTCTCTGTCTTTCCAGGTGAACAAAGAACAACAGTTCCATTTACTCCACGGGCCACACCACCTGCACCCGTGGAGCCTTGTGAACCAGAGAAAGGGATGCTTTACACGAGGACCCTCTCAGTCACTGTGTCTGGAGCTAAGTGTCTGCCGTGGAACTCTGAGAAAGCCAAAGAGGTGCTCCATGGAACACATACTGACCCAGAAGTGGAGCTGCAGGAGAATTACTGTCGGAATCCAGACAAAGATGATGAGGGTGTCTGGTGTGTTACAGATGAACCACCCTACTTTGACTACTGTGATCTGCACTACTGCGGTGAGAAGTCTGCATAGGTTTGGGTAGGCACACATTTGAGGCAGTGGCAAGTAACACCAGGACTAGAATGAAGTGCTTGGCCTGGGAGGCACAGACAAGGATGTATGTGCACCATGCACATGGGAGTCCTGTTTGTCCATCTATCACATGTACTAACCTGCCTTACGTGCATAGCGCGGTTACATCTCTCAGGTGTTCTCCCTGAAAACTCAGTGGTGGACAAGGCACATTAAAAAGAGCACTGGTGTTTTAAAACATCATTCCTTCATCAGACCCACTGTGTGGGGAAAGGAACATTTACATTGCTGATAATTATGGCAACTGCAATTAAGCCTTTTACCATGTTTGTCTTTCCATGTCTCTCAGACAGCTTGCTAGAGGATGAGAACCAAGAGTTCGAGGGAATATCAGGACGTTCTACCATTCCTCAGGAGTTCCAAACCTTCTTTGATGACAAAACTTTTGGTTCTGGTGAAGCAGGTGAGCAAGAACTCTAGATACAGCATGTTTGTAGAAGGGCTGTAGCTTCTTTCTATTCACTGTTCCTCAGAAACATCAGCTAGCTAAATGCTGTTAAAAGCAGGGGAAGATACTTAAATTCCTTGAAGAACTCTCAGAAGTCAATATCCAGTTCCAGTCACGGAGCTAGTAGGCACTTCCTTCCTAAGATCTTCCAGCTTCACATACTGACTGCAGACAACAGTTCTGCACTGTGAATCAGAGTAGCAAAACCAGATTGCTTGTTTTTTCAGATTGTGGCACTCGTCCTTTATTTGAGAAGAAAAAGCTAACAGACAAAAGTGAGAAGGAGCTGTTGGATTCCTATAGGGGAGGCAGAGTTGTCGGTGGGGATGACGCAGAAGTTGGCAGCTCTCCCTGGTAAGTATTGTCTTTGCGTAGTCTTTGGGAATTGTGTCTTCCTTCAGCTCAAGCAGGTAGAAATAAAAGGGCTTTCCTATCTCACGTAGCATGCACAAATTACAGATTCTAATCAAAGCTTCTCCATGAGAGCAGTACTAAAACAGCTGTAAAGAAACTCACCTTTGGAATCAAGTATGCAACCATCAGAGAAAGCAAGTGTGTTAGTGTGTTTCATCTTCATGTCCCAGGTTTGCTGGAACAAAAAGGAGGAGAAATCTTTCCAGGTGAAAGAAATGGGGCAAATGCCAGACTACATAGGATATATGTGTCCAGGAAAGACTTTTGCTACAGAGCTCCTTACGCAGTTTTGTCAGTATAGTGCAATGCTGTTTCCTGCTCGCTGCCAATTCTGCACTTTCTGCACAACACCAGGACCCATTCTGACAGCCACATCTTTAGTCCTGCTAAGGCTTCCTTCCTCCTTATCTCTCAGGCAGGTGATGCTCTACAAAAAGTCTCCTCAGGAGCTGCTGTGTGGTGCCAGCCTCATCAGTGACAGCTGGATCCTGACTGCTGCTCATTGTCTTTTTTATCCACCCTGGGACAAGAACTTAACTACAAATGACATATTGGTGCGGATTGGCAAACACGTAAGATCAAAGTAAGAGTCTGGATGACGTGAGAAGGAACTAGGCTTCCTCTTGGGAGTAATGAGATACTTTGAAGTTGACCTGTTATTCAGTACCCAAGGAAGTATTATAGCTAATGTTTCACGCCTCTCAATAACAGGATCTAATGCTGCTGTCATTTGCTGCTCTTGCTGATCCTAAAGGTTAAAGTGAAAGGGAGCAAGGAAGCCTGAGAATCTAAAAGGGTGCTCTTACATAAAGACAGCATTGTCTCAGAGGGTACAAAGCTGAGAGTATCATGAACTCTCAGCTGCTACTGTACAGTGAGTTCTTTCCTTCATAACTATTTCAGATATGAAAAGAATCAAGAGAAGATTGCTCTGTTGGATAAAATCATCATCCATCCCAAGTACAACTGGAGAGAGAACATGGACCGAGACATTGCACTCATGCACTTAAAGAGGCCCATCAGCTTCAGTGACTACATCCATCCTGTCTGCCTGCCTACCAAAGAGGTTGTGCAGAGGTGAGGAGAAGAGAGAGAGAGAGAGAGAGAGAGACATGACTTCTCAGGGCTGCTTGCAGCAAGACTGCCAGGCAGGAGAAACCTGTTACAATACATTCAGTTATACTTGTGCTTCCTTCCACAGGCTGATGCTGGCAGGTTACAAAGGGAGGGTAACTGGTTGGGGAAACTTGAAAGAAACATGGGCCACGAACCCCTCCAACCTACCCAAAGTTCTGCAGCAGGTCAATGTGCCCATTGTAGACCAAAGTACCTGCAAGGCATCCACCAGAGTTAAAGTCACTGACAACATGTTTTGTGCAGGTAAGTAACACTGGAGCCACAGAAGTCAAGGGCTCTGAGCTCCTGGTGTGACTTGTGCAGCAAGGTTACTTTCTGATAAATTTGCAAATGCCCTCCACAAAGAACAACTTCCCTATGACAAGAACTTTCTCAGCTCTCAGAAAACATAAAGGCTGGAGAACTTAAAGCTAGGAATAAAGTTTGCAACACCAACCTGTGTCAGACACTAGTCTAATGGTACTAGGTAGCAGCAGCAGCTGTGGGAGAACTAAGCAAACAAAATTATCTTTTCACCAGTACATGGAACAGTTCAGTGACTTTCTAAATTAAAGGCTGCACACCTATTATCCTATCTACTAGCTTGTCTCACTGATTTGGAGCTCATTCATACCTATGCCCACAAATTCTGAAGGCTCCTTACCTTCCTAAATCTCTTCTAGCATCATACGCTTTTTGAGTGAGAAGGGAAGTGGACACAGAATTCAAGTTACCAAGAGACTATGGATTTATGTACCAGTTTAATAGTTCCTGCTGTATTCTTCATTTGTGCAGACTTTATCAGCTCCTACACGCGAGCCTCCAGTGATTTTTGCCTAAATTTGTGCTGCTTGCTTCTAAACGCATGCAATTGCTCGAGCTAGGATGGAAGCCAATTACACAAGTGTGCTGAAAATAGAGTTCTTATGGATTCTTTTTCTAGACAACATTCTTTGAAGTAGCTGAGATGCAGACATACAGAAAAAATGGAGACAGGAGTGATGGGAAAATGCAGAGATACTATCTAGTCCATTAGGGATGAGTGAAATCCTTTTCTTCTTCATAGTGAGACTTCAGGAAGACAGCTGGGGAGAGGAAAAGCAGAACTTAAGAGTGACAGGAAGGTGAAAGTGGGGACAACAGTGTATCTCTAGTAAACAGAAGATCAGGGAACACAGAATATTACAAGTTTTAAGACAAGAAAAACACAGTAGCTCAAGCTACAGCTGTTGTACAGTGTCAGTGCAATTGACACTAACAGCAATTCTGATGAAAAACAGGAATGAGAGCACAGAGGGTGGATTAAAGAATGTTATAAAGACAGATGCAGAGTTTGAATTTTTACATATATGAAAAACAAAAGTCCAAGAGTTGACAGAAGCAACAGACAATCTCATGGGTCCCAAAACATTTATGCCATTTATCCCAAAACTGTAAAGAAAACATGGCCAATACCAGCCACTCTCCCTACAGTCAAATGTCCATTTTTCTTGCCTGTAGGTTACAGTCCTGATGACCAAAAGAGAGGAGATGCCTGTGAAGGGGACAGTGGAGGACCTTTTGTAATGAAGGTATGTTCAACAAGTTCAAGCTTATAAGACATACAGAGATAGGTTTGTTCTATGCTGAACTTCACAGTCTAAAAAATAGCAAAGTTGAGCCACTGCTGAATGCCTGAAGCAAACCCAGCTCATGCCCACGGTGAGCAGTGGAGATGAATCCCACAGTCATCCATTCCCATTTCTATACTGAGCTCTCAGCATACTGGGAGATCACCTGCAGGACATATGAGTGATGGCCAATTCTTAATTAGAGATTTAAGAGTAGAGACAAAATAACTCCAACAAACTCTGTTGGAGATGCCAGTCTGAATTCCAAAGTAGCATCCATCATTAAACACGCTGGGGCACATCCAAGGTTTAGATCTGAGAAGGCAACCAAACTGCTAAACAATCCAGAGCACAAGTCTTATGAGGCATGGCTGAGGGAGCTAGGCGTGTTTAGCCTGGAGAAAAGGAAGCTCAGGGGAGACCTACTGAAAGGAGGTTGTAGCTAGGTGGCAGTCGGCCTCTTCTTCCTGTCAAGCAAAGGACAAGAGAAAATGGTCTCAAGCTGTGCCAAGGGAGGTTCAGGTTGGACATCAAGAGGATTTTCTTCACTGAAAGAGTGCTGTGCTGTGGTTTAGTTAACACGGTGGTGTTTGGGCAAAGGTCGGACTTGATCTTGGAAGTCTTTTCCAACCTTAATAATTCTCTGATTCTACCAAAGTCTCTTGCTCCTTGTGCCAATCCCATTTTTTCTTTACTTCAGAACCCAGATGACAACCGTTGGTATCAAGTGGGAATAGTTTCATGGGGAGAAGGCTGTGACCGAGATGGCAAATACGGATTTTACACCCATGTGTTCCGCCTGAAAAAGTGGATGCGAAAAGCCATTGAAAAGCATGGGCGATAGATGAAGCATTTACCTTGCTTGTTCTCAGTTTTGCTACAGTGCTCCACTTTAAAACATAAGTACAGAAGATCCTGAAGTAAAACAAGTTATATCCTTTCAACTTGACAAAGGAAAATAAAAGCTCTGAAACCCATCTTCTTCCTTTTATTCATGCTGAGGTTAGTTGCAGTTGGATCTAAGTCATGACAGTAGCCAGGAGTACTACAGCACTAGCTGTACTGCTAATTACCTGTTGTTACTTCAAACAAATTCCCGTCCCTTCAATCAGCTATAATCAACAGATTTTGGACCTCAAGTAATGGCCTTGTCAGCCACAGCAAGCAAGATTGTGCCCTCATGCACTATCCCTTTCCTCCCTTCTAGTTTTTGACCCATGTATGTACTAGAGATAACCACCCTACAGTATGTGTGGCGTTACGCAAAACACCAATGTCGAAAGTAAAGCAACTAGAAGCTGTTTTATCAGACAAACATTGTTCTCAGCTACAACAGCAGGCAATAAATACCAGCACCACTGTGTGCAATTCATCCTACAAAGGAATAGCAGCTTGAATACATTAAGCAGCACTTTCAGTAAGTTCCTACACAGCAGGTGGTGCTGGGTCCTCACTGTGTATTTTCCACCTGCATAGCAAGATTCACAAGGAAGCAATTCATGCTGTCATTGTCAAAGCCTCCAATGGAAGCATCCTGCACTACACACCTGTTTGTGTTATAAAGGCTGTTAAAAGGGATCTCTCCAAAAACGAGCTTCAGTTTTTAATAAACTCCTCTTTAGCAGCAATTTTGGACCACTGAGGACCCAGGAGTACAGCAGTAAACACAAATTCTGGACCACCCAATCTGTTCAGCCCAACTTCCTGCTAAGACAATAATGAGATTTGAAAATTCTCCTTGCTCCCTATGGCACCATATTTCTGAACTCCTCACTCATAGTGCCATAAAGTCACAGAAACAGGCAACAGTGAAATTAGTTGTTCTAAAAAAAAGTTACTGATCAGTTAGTGTCTGGCCACCTCCTTTTAAATAGCTCATTTGGGAACCAACTTGAAGCAGCCCAATTTGATTGCCCAAATAAAGCATAAAAATCAACCTCTCAAAGAAATCTGAAGAACAAAAACCTCAGTTCACGTTTCACGACTGTTTAAAGTCACTGATAACCACAGACACTGAACACTGAAAATGCCTAGCCCTTCTAATTTATAAATTTTAAGCGTCACCCCTTCACTACTGTCAAATAATCTGTGACAAAAGAGGGGCACCAGGACCATACAGTTTCTGGAGAAAGTCACTGTTCATATTGACTTGTTAGAAACAATACAGAGGAATCATTTTTAAAATTCAGTTTAATGTTATTTAAATATTGTCTGGGCTAAAGATTAGGCTTTATTAATTTATGTGCACAAGTTTTAGTTCAGAACTCCCAGGATATTGAGTCCAACCAAACACTACAAAGACACAGGGCAAAAACTCATTCATAAAAACAACTATATCTTCTGCTACTCAATTATTCCTGTATTTCACTTTCAATTCAGCTTCAAATTTAAAATAGCTTATGCAGGTTTGCAGGCATTGTTGTTTTAACATCCTGAGCTCATTAACAAATAGTTCTTCAGAATGTCTGCTGAATATGGTAAAGAAACATATGGATTAATTTAAATGTCATTAAGTTTCAGAGAGCAGCTAGTAATTGAGAGGTAGTGGCAGTAACTCTAGTGCCAGCCAACACAAACTATTCACAAACTGCCCCAGTTTAAGTGCACAAAACCACAGCACTTACTAATAAGGGCCAAACCCCCACTTGTAACAGAGCTCTGTTCCACAAGTGCATTCCCATTTCAGGTTATGAGAGGAGACTGTGACTACTAAATTGAGGTGGTGGAGCAATGAATGGTGTCATATCAATTAACACAGGATGGAGAATGCTCGTGATCACCTGCTATCACAGTGTGCAAACTCACCATAAGCACCAAGCAGCATTATGTCAACTGCAACCCCAGCCTAGGGGTCCTGTGAAAGGAAGATTTCAGACATTTGCAGAAGCTCTGGCATAGATCTGTTGTACAAGTACTAATTTAAAGCCACATTTTTACTGTAATCAGGCAAGACAGTTTCAGTAATGGCCCTTACGCAGGGACTGCAGGTCCACATAGCAAACAACAAAAGCAGCAGTTACAAGAAACAGATTAAAATCTAGCATATAGGTGTGTTATTTTAAGTCTGCCTGTCCAACTCTTCAATAACTCTGTTCTAGCTATGGAACAGATGTGCAATTTATGCTTCACAACCAGTTCTCACATGGAAGTGGTAGTAAGGGGAAAATACATCACTTCCTTAGAAATGAAAGGGTTAGAAAGGATACACAGTGTGTCTGTCAATCTTCATTATGTGGAGCTTCTGAAAAAGGCTAATCAATCACTCATAAAAAAACCAAGTAGCTACAACTTCTGCAGACTAGCTCTAGTTAGGTGTCTTAGTTACAAAATGGTAGAGATTGCTGACATCTGATGTTTAAGAGCAAAAAGAATGTAGTGAGTGAGGTCTACCTGCATGAGGAACATTGCTTAGCCACAGGAGTTCAGGATAAATGAGTCCACTGACCGTACACCACTGCTAGTCTATTCCGTATCAACAGCAGCAGGCTCCCTCAAAGAAAGCTCCCTCAGATGGGACCACACAATCTGGGTAAAGGCATCACAAGGAATAATTCAAAATAAGCGTTTCAGCAAACTAAATATTCTCAAGTTACAGAAACATATTCCAAAACAAAAAAAGAAACTATATGAAAAATGTACTACTACTCATAGAAGTAAGAGTGCAAAGTCTCAGGACTGCACCCACAGACAGTATTTCCACTCATCTTCCTTATAGTGTATCCAAACCCCAAGGTTCATGTCAGGAATAGCTTAGTTCAGTTTCTAGATGCCCAGTCACTAACATTCAGGAATAGAGAGTGACCTCTAACCAGCAGTCGCTGCTGTTCCTATAGAGGCTGGTATAGTTAATGCAAACTTTATTTACAAAAGACACTTAAATTAGTTACTTCATGCCATGTGTCCATACAGAATCAACGGTTCAAGGATTACATGGAGAAGAATTCACAAAATTAAAAGTGAAATCACTAAAGGTCTTCTAAGAGTTAAGAACTAGGAAAAGATTTTAAAGACAACTTTACAAATAAAAACCCCAAGTCATGAGAAACTAGTCTGAGCAAGAGGATGGTTGTTTACAGGTCTGTACACTAAAACTAATACACAGACAGCCTTCTATTGTCAAAGAGATGCTCATTGAGAAGCAGATTATGTACAAATACTTGTGCCACAATGACTCAACCCCCCAAAATCCACTGTATTATACATAAACCAGTTTGTATACATTAGGCCTAAACGAGGCCATTTAACTATGAAGACTTCTAGTTTAGTAAACTAAAGCTGAAGACAGCCCCAAGCAACAGCGATACCGTCTCTTTGCATCTCTATTTGCGACTGCTTTTTATTCTCTCTAATCTTTTTTTCAAGTCATCAATGTTGGCTGCTGCAGAAGAGGGTGAAGCCAGGGTAGTTCCAATGCCAGAGGAATGAGTCTGATTGGAGTCCAGGTCCAGATGTTGGTACTGCTCCCGGGACTCACGCAGCTGGGAGAGCTTACTGTGAAGCATATCTGTAGAGGATGCAACTGTAGGGAGTGTTGGTTTAGAGAGCAGAGACGTCAGAGGGGGTCTGTCTTCCTGCTATGAGGGAGGAAAGTGAAGTGTTAAGACAGAGTGGTAAAGGCCATATAAGAAGTACAAATCATAATCAATGGCTTTTCATCTCTAGGGGGAGCAGGAAAAACAGGAAAGGGAAGGAGCACTACAACACAAGTGCATCTGGAGCAATGAAGTCAGTTGCTGTCAAAGTCAGAGCCATGCAAAGCTAATTACAATACTCACTTCTTATCATCTGAGTAGTTAATGTTTAATTTTATGTCAATAGGGACACAAAGAAACCAGTCTTTCAAGATCAAAAAATTCCCTGCAGACCAGAGTTTTACTGAGATAGACTGCCAGTGTCTTGAACAGCCTAAATTCTAACACAAGAGGAAAATCCCTGCCTACGTGCAACATCAGCAGACAACTAATTTTCTGGAAGAATGAGAAGAGGAAACTTGAACTGACTGGCAAGACAACCTGTCAAAGACTTAAAGTGTCAATTCACTGTTCTTTTATCAATTGATATTTCCATCTGAGTTACTTACCTTGCTTCTATCATCTAGGAAACATTTCCCCTCAGAGCTCTAAGCTGATACTCAAATTTGTGTCAAAGGTTGAAACAGTGATGCATCTGGATGACTATTCCTAGAGTGAACATCACTTCTCACGTGGCCGAATTAGTATTTCAGGAATTGGCACTAGATTCCTAACACACAGATCATTGAACTGTAAGAAAGTTTGGTCCACAGGTTTCCAATACTAAGCTCTTTCAGCATCCCTTTGCCTCAGTATCCATACACCCAAAATATATAAAACTTCAAAGTCTTAATTCAGCTCTCACGGTTGTTTCAGAGCAGAAAGATCTAGAATTTCCCATCATTCATCTCAGGTCAATACATGTTAATTTCTAGAGAACAGTGGTTGCTTGAACCTTTCTGAGACTCAACTTCCTGGCAAGGGAAGATAATTAGCTACAGACCTGTAGAGACAGCCTGCACATAACACCACTGATGCAGACAGAATGCACTGAAATATAAGCCTACTTAGCCAAGTAATGAGTTTAAAGCCATTTATACTAGGCATAGTGACACGCAGTGAGTAGCTAGGACATGCACTGTAAATGAAAGATCATAAATTCTGATTGGAATCTGCCTTCTGGCATTTGAATTCTAAAAAAAAAAGCAAGTGCAAATCAGGTGCCTCCCCAAGGGATTTACAAGTGTTGTCAAGTACAATACCTTTGCGTTGTCAAGGCCACAACGCTGCCTGAGGATTTTTAATCTTTCCAAGTAAACTGAAGGCCCCACTTCCTCCCCATTTGTGTTTCCTATAGATGAAGATACAGTGTGGGTAGACACAGGAACACATGTTCCTTCCATCTGAGGAGAAATTCCTGGAGGATGAGGGAAAGGAAGGAGGAAAGTTAAAATTTAAAACATCAGAAAAGCATAAGCCTCTTGGTCAGTTCCTTGAAATAAGATGCAATGGATGAAGAATTAACCAACCTATTATTTGCTAGTTATTTGCATTTGCTAGTAGGGACATATCCACCCTTTCATTTCCTTGCGAAAGTGACAATTGAAAATCAAGAAAAGAAATGGAGAAATTTAAGGATTGGCTGCAGAGCAGCTCTAGGAGTGCTGAAGAGAACAGTGTGGGGAGAGGAAGATGTGATGCACATCAGCAGTGACCGTAATGTCCAGAGGGAGAACTGAGCAATTGGCAAGGTTGGAAATACTAGGGAGTCATCAGTCTTTTTCTAGTTTAGTTGTACTTTGGGGCTTACCACTGATTCTAACCCCTCCTCATTTCTCATTTGTGCAACTTGAAGCTTTTTATTCCAATTCAGTTTCAAAGAGTGATTTCTGGAATGCACATAACAAGGTTTTTAAAGCTTCCCTACCAAGAGACTAGAAAAAGAATTTACATTATGAAAAAACGTTTTTCATTATTAAAAGAATGGCAAATTCTAAGACTTAGCATGGACAAGGATTTGTTCTCACTAATTTACTACAAGGGTGTTTAAAATAGATAAAAGGAGAATTAAGTATTTATACCTTACTCTAAATGAAGCACTGTTGCGATATGGAACAGTATGTTTTATTGTATCAGACTTATAGTTAGCAAAGAAAAAAAGACAACTGTGGCACATAAATTTGGTTTTGAAAACTGCTGAACCAATATTTCTCAGTTGTACAGACTTTTAGGATGAAAGGTAGAATTTTCTGTCCTACATAGTTGGACAGATTTAGGAGGTTCTGAAATAACCTCATATCATCTTCCTAAAGTAATCTACAGTACAGGGATAGAAGGAACAGTAGTAGAAAAAAGGCTAAAGTTTTACAGGACACTGTGAAGCATGTAGGGAATAAAAGTTAGAGGTACTTTTGCTAAACTGTGTATCAGCTTTTACTGTCAGCTAATAATTTGTCCCATTCCTTCCCTAATATTTCATTAAATACTCCTTTGTATTTATCTGCAATGAAAAGACTCACTAACAAACAGTTTTACAGTAACTCATCCAATTAAAAAACTAATTTATTGGAAAGAGATCATCACAAATTCTGCAAAAACAGTTCATGTTATTCAAAATAAGCTTTCTAATTCCACAGAAAATAATACTATTAAAAACCCTCCTACACGTTTTTAGTAAAAAAGTAAAATGAGAAGCTGACAGTTGCTGCTGTTTTAAACCAGCTTTATACCTTGCAGAACCAATTCTTGGTACCAGACACATGAAACACATGCTAATGTTCAACCCACACAACAGGATATGGATTAGAACCACTTGTTTACCAAGCCTTTCAGATGTTTTCTACATTTAGTGTGGTTGTAATTTCTGGTTTTGTAAACAAAGAATGCATACTCCCTACAAATGGTGCCTCATGAAGCAAAACAAGCACCAAGAAAATACATGGCTTGCTTCAGAAATCCATAAACATATGCAAATATTAGTTTCTACCAGGAGACAGGTAACTGTTCCATCTCTGCTTCTCATAAACCAATCAGTTTTGCTGTAACACGTACCTGTAGAAGTAGCAATGCGTCCTTTCCCTTCCCGTTCTGTTTCTATCAGTCGGAGACCTCTTTCCACATAACTTTGGAAGAATTGTGAGGAATTTTTCAGGAAGGGCTCAATGTCTGCATCAGAATATTTCTTTTTGTATTCATACAGTTCTGCCAGACCCTGGGAGGGAAGAGTTGCTATGTATCACTACATTTGCTGCATACACCATTCTAGTGTATCGTGCTCTCTTTCTCGCAGGAAGGGGGCACTCACCTCCTTGGTGTTCTCCTTTGAGCCAATCTTCTTAAATATTTCTGCCAAAATATCATTGACTTTGGCTTTTGAAGCCTTTTCCTCCTAAATAAATAAACAAAAGGAGACTTTTAAAACAAAGTGAATAAAACCAAACAGAAATTGGACAAACCCATGACACCCTCCGACCTGCTAGCTGGATACAGAGCTTCCAAGATGAAGAAGACCTGAAAGTGATCAGGGTTCTACATAGCCACCATAAACACAGAATGAGAGCAAGGACATCATGAAGCTGTAGGACTCCTCCCGAGAAGTTAGTGTTTAAAACCTGTTTTGGGTATGGCTAATTTTTAGTAGATCAGATGCAGTACCATGCAGCATAAAACTTATGCTGCACATTCGAATGTCCTGGAAAGCACTTCATCCTGGGACTGTGCACAGAATACTCAGGTTAACACACACAACAAATTCCCAAAACAGCCGTAAATGAAAATTTGACTTTAGAAGAGTATTTCCAACATTAGTTGCATGTTGAAAAGGGAATTACTACTTGATATTCCACAAACACAAAATTAAGTTTGTATCTTAAATAAATTGCTCTACGCTCCCTTCCCCTGCCAACACATTTTCTTTACTTACTATGCGAGAAGCTCCTTTTTCCGTATCCTTATCAGCTTTTCCAGTCTGGTCCATGGAGTGTTTCATTACTCTACAAAGGTGAGCTTCTAGCTCAGACTCATTTTTGTTGTCTATCATTGTTAAATGATCTAAGATCTAAAATGAGAAAAAAGGGAAATTAATTTTAAAAAAAAGAAAAAAAAGGAAAGACTCTAGAGACTGCATGAACATCCAGTTTAAAAATACATGACTAGTGATTGCTCTGACCTTGGGCCCTTTCAACTTGCACAGGGTGTGAAGCAGAGTCTTCAGTGTCCTTATAGGGAACTCACTCTTACATTGCTTCAGCTTCTCTTTGGGAAAGACCTTCATGAAAATGTGGATATCCAGCAGAATCCGATCCAGATTGATGCTATTAATGGTTTCCGGAAGAAGACGCACCATTCTCCACAGACACTGGAACGAGAGGCTGACTTAAAGCAAGACAACTCAAGAAAGAAGCATTTGATTACATAAGGAGAGGTTACACAACACTATCACTGAGCCACTTCACTCCGCTAGCACATCATACAGGCGCACAGTGTCTGCTGCTCAAGCTGTATTTGCACTGGTACATACTTTCTCTTTGTAACTGGCTGTACAGTATCCAGATCTTTCTTTAGAGCTGATGCATAAGTGAGGTGCTGACTTCTCTACCTATAAAAGGAGACTGAATGCTTTGTGTGAAGAAATTTCAGCAGATAATAGATATATGCTATGTACACCTACACACAACACAAGTTCTTTAGGTTTAACCTCATTAAGAACACCTGACCTGTCTTTAAATCATGCCAGTTACAAAAGGGTGTTTGTTATATGGTAAGAAAAGATTGTGCTCATGCTTTAAATGCATGCATTTGCCTGTTCACTCTGCCTATCAATACAGATGACAGGATACAAGTCAGCTCCAGCCTGGGGCTTTTGAATCCATAGTACAAGTGCGGCGCCCAAGCAAACAAGCCCAGCAGGTAACTGTATACCTCTGTACGGAGTTTGTATTAGTGTACACAAGTTTCTGTAAACTATTAGCAGGTGTTAAGCTCCCTCCTAGCATACAGGAAGTCCCTGTATGTGACATCTAATAAGATCAGAATTATAGAAGTTATAAGAAATATTTCAAGTTATGGACACTAATTTTTTTTAACTCTACCTATTCTTTCAGGTAAGACGATTCAGATAAACCACATAAGTTCAAAATCTCTGCTACAGGCTCACCTTCATGACAAGTTCTGAAAACTTCGGAGAACTGGCAGTTGCTAGAAGACTGTCTTGGAGCAAAACAAGCAGAGCACTAGAAGGAATAAATTTATAAAGGTTACACAGAAAAAGTGCTATACACAAGACAAAAAGATGCCAACTCATCACAGAATACCACACCAGAGACTGGGGTTAGTCCAGCAGTTGTGCAACAGCTCTTTCCTTCTTTCTTTCTAGCATGTTACAATAATTTAAGAGAGCCTGCCAAACTCCAAAGCACAAAGAATCATACTAAGCTGGTTTGTTCAGCCTGCCTCCAGCTGTGCAGTCAAATTCTGATAACAATCAGTGATAATTCTTTATTAGCTAGCTGAATGATTCTACAGACATCAGTCTTCGCTTACAGAATGACTAACAAATTCAGCTGTTCAAGGAACACGCGAGAACAGGTAAAGAAAGCAGTAATTGTGCAGTTTTCATTATATACCTCAAGATGTTGGTCTGGTCAGACTTTTCCAGAACTTTCACTACCAAGAGGTTGACTGATCGGATGACCTGCTCACCCTCCTCAAGATCTTCAACCCGAGAATCCAGCATTAATGTAATAAGACCATGCATTAGGTCTTTAAGCACACCAGTGGAAGCCTCTCGAGCCAGACTCTCTATCTGAAATAGCTACAGATTGAAGAAAGTGTTAGTTTTCCCTGCACATGATCCTTTAGTATAGGGATTTCTCTAGACTATACTGTCAAACCATGACATCTCCCTGTTTCCCACAACAGTAAAAACAGTCAAAACACAACTATGAAGAAAGTTATTTCTACTGAGTGACTATGCAAATACTCAGGCCACCAACTCAGCAGTCAAAAGGTAAAGAATATTAAAAACACAGCTTAATAGAAGTCTCAGTAGCTGTATTTTGCAGAAGCAGAGACTTTCTTCCCTTCCCCAATTTCTCGTTCCCCACCTGCTCTCAAAAGGTGCATTGATGAGCAGACAGTTGGCAACAAACCTTCATAAGAAAGACTCAGTAGTAAGCTAACCTAGGTACAGAACAGACATTCCATTCTCCCACAACTTCTGCAGAGAAATTATTTGCTCTTCACCTTATCTTTTACATCAAAGCCTTACCGTGATCATGCTCCCAATAATACAGCTGTAAAGTCTGACTATCTCATCTTTGTCCAGCTTCTCATCTGCCATGTGTGTGTTGTAGATTAACCGAAGCTGCATAAATGTGGCTATTAGGAATTGGTCGATGTGGCCAGACATAGCTTCTGCTTTGTCTTCCTGTTTGAGCACCTCATCAATCTAAGATTTAGAAACAAAACGCTCTGGTAAAGTCAACATAATGCAAACAGTGCAAAATAACAATAATTTAACTACTTTTCTATAGGAAGGATCTTGCCCTGACCAATCCATTTGCCAAGGCAGTTGTATTCTAAGCTTTCACCCAAAATCAGTAGCAAGAGACTTGTATTGCTAATCCAAACACAACCAATTACTGATACTTTAGAGAACTGCAATCCTATCCTGCACACAAATGAAAACATCAACGGCTGCATTACAGATTCTGGAATTAACAGTTTTATGAAATCTTCTGGACGAGAAAACTTCTAAGTAGTTAAAGCCACCCTAAAACCATGCAAAAACTATGAGGCAAGACAATCCTTTTGCTAAGGATCTATGAAACAGTTTACATTTAAAAGGTACGTCTTGCTAACTAACCGGCTTTTACAAACTCATAGCACAAATAATTTGACAAAACCAAAAATGTAACACAGAAGCACTAATGAAAAAAGTCTTATGTTTATTCTACATCTTTCAAGTGAAATTTCTATTGCTAAAGCGAGTCAGATGGCCCCTGTGCACTTAGTTTTGTCATCAGGGAGATTCTGAGCAGAGCCCACATCACCTGACATGAGTGCTCCACCACAGTGCAACTCATCACCCTCGCAGGCAAAGTCTGGGTACAGTGTGATTAGCTGCTACCTTAATTCACTTACCTGTGTCAGAGCCTGGATGCTCGTATTTATATCACCACTGGCTACTTGGGAAATGACAAAGTTGATAGTAGAAGCTGTGTTACTGTGCATGTCATCGAAGTGTGGGGACACAGCACGGATTCTAAAGGGTTGAAAACAGGATTCATTACTTTCTGGAGAGCTACTTTAATACACATTTAACTGCTATATTTCGATGATGATTTAGAGACATGGGAAAAGGATTTCATTCTTCACTGAAGATTCTCAAGGAAGGAATCATTCCTTTTACCATGTCTATTGCACTATTTGTAAAGACACCGATGATGTATTTACAAACTCAAGATCCTCTAACTATAAAAATGTTTAAGTAGAACTCACATTTTTCATTAAAAGTAACTACTCTCCAGATTTCAGAAGAGTACAACAGACCTTTGTTTTGCCATCTCTTCAAATTAGCTGACACTATCCTCTCATGGAAACAAGTCTGAATGTAGAAATTAGCACTATCAATTCACCTTCTCAAAATATTTTTTAGGCAGCCCTGCTGATTTCACTTAGGAGTTTAAATCTGAAGTTAAACTCACTTGGGCTCGGGAATCAAGACTGGCTCAAAGATGTCATCTAGTTTGTGCTGTACAAGTGCTGGCATCTCACATCTGACAGTTCCATTGTCATTTTCAATTTCATCAAGATCCAGCTGAAATTCCCGCGGAACTGTATGTGTTGTCTCAGAGTGGCTGCCCATGTTGCGATTTTGGCTACAGAAACCAGGAGAGAGGTATTTATTATACATACACAAGAGGCAAGAATATTAGCACAGCATCCACTGGTAGCCCTAAAGCTCTCATAATAGCACAGGTTTTGCAGTTTGGATTATATTCAAGCCCCTTAACTCCCTCTGCCTTTCCCCTAGTCTTTAGTAAAACAAACTTCTGTAGGCCAGAAGAGCAGCTGCTACTTACTTGCCCTCCTAGTTTCTGCTGTAAACCACCACAAGACACCCTGCACCGGTGCTAGATATGCATGGTTTGCGATAACTAGTACAGTTTACAGTACTATTAAAAGAATATAACTTCAAAATTTGAGTGGCTTTTTTTCACCTTTTTTTTTTTTTTAAATGATGGACAGGATGCTTATGTACACAGCAACCTCACAAGCTCCTCTGAATCTAAGACTCCCAGCACCCCACGTGACCTGTGCTGCATATCATATTTTCCAAAGAAATATTCTAATACATAATTCTCAGCACAGACTTGTATTCCAAAACAATGAGCAGGTGGCAAGGAATAGTTTCTGAGCTTTTTGTTTTGGGTACTGTTGCCCCAGGCTCTTCTGCACTTTATATCTAACATGACTAGAACAGGGTCCAATAAATACCAAGTTTAATGCAACACATCGAAAATTCTCCCAATATTTCGAACAGTTGCTTAATGTGGAAGTGCCACATCTGTCTGCAGCTTGATCTACAGTCACCTTGGCAGAAACCTTTATTTCTGTTTTTTTTCTTTTCTTTACGTCAGAGGCCTGTAAATAACCTAGAACTAGCCATGGCAAACCCGTCACCCTCAGGAAGGGATGACTAGGACAGAAACTGAAAGACACAAGAGCCTTGCTACCAAGGAGTTAGTGGGCAGTACTTACATCCTATAAGTGCGATACATAATTCTGTCCATGGAGAAGCAGTGAAAAAAGGCACAAGACCATTTAGAAAGATTTTAAGACAGACAAGACAAAAAAAATTCAGACATTTAGATTTAGATTATTTGGCCATTTTTCACAACATGCAAAGATGATGATACAAGAACTAAAATGTCACTGTCAGACACATTAGCACATACACTATGCAGGCTAGAGACCATAATGTAACATTACATACTTGAGTTTGGAGGACATGTCCTCAGCTTGTCCCTTCCGCATCATGCTGGCGTTGGCGCTGATGTTCTGAGTGCGCTGAGGTTTCTCCTCTGCCTGTCTCACTGGAGCAGCAGAGGGTCTCTTGGCTGACCGCTTTATTCTTTCCTCCAGCATGCTCATGTCTTTCTCTGAAAGCTGTAACACACAATGCTTTCACTCAGCCTGAGTTCTATGGGTTTTAGAAATCTCAGTCACCTACAGGATTCATACCACTTATTAGCGCAGACTGAAGTTCTCTCATATGAAAGTAGGAACTGTCAATGCTACCTCCTAGCAGCAAACTAACCAGGACACTCTGGACTGTCAGGACCTACTTCAAGAGCCAGTTAACCCATGCTGACAAGCTGTAATACAGAATATACCTATTTCTAGCCCACATAATTTCAAGAAACAGTTCATCTTGAATTCAAACTAGAGTACTATCCTGTGTTCGTAATTGTTGCATGTGTTGCTCCAAAAACCCCAAACAAGAAACCCCCCCACCCACCTTTCTATATTCCCTATTAGCAGACCAGGCAGTGCTTTAACACTCCAGACCCTGCCACAGAAGCCAGAGTCCTTCTGACAGTTGTCCTGTTCAATGTACTCATAATTCAATATGAACACCAGATTGGCCAACTTAATGCTCCAACTCAGGCAGTGAAAAGATTCGTATTTACCTGCTTATCTACTGGACCAAAGACTACCAATAACTACATTTGAACAAAAGTAAGCATCACAATTTTATGAGAAGTACTCTCCAGCATCTCTATGATTCAGAAACCTTCCTGAGAACCCATACATTTTAGATGGATCATACTGAAGCTCAGAAAGTCGTGGTTAGAAAGGGCTGAATTATTCAGGTGCTACAGTTTTTTCCTTTACCTTGAAAATTCAAAAGCAAATGGACTATGCAAAACTGAGGCAGAAGCAGATTGCACTCTGAACAATAGTTAAAAAGGATAGAAACCTAAAATGTTAATGAAAATGCAACATTAACTCTCATGGGAACAGTTACCAGAGAAAACAAGAGTCACATTAAATCTCAACTTTTCAAGAAGCTGGGAGTTAAAAAAAAAGAGGGGCAGCCCTGCTTCCTCTGCTTGTCATATTCCATAAAATACCCATCCAATAGCTTGTATGCCCTATGGCATATGACACAACACAACCAAGCTGCAAAGGCATAAAAATATCTATCACATTCCCATCAGTTTTAGTGCTGCTAGAAACATTACCAAGACCTAATGCAGAGAACAGAACTGTAAAAAATGATCTAACTGCTCTTGATTAAGATTAGAATTCAGTGTACTTAATCTGATATGCACAGTGATTATAAACACAGTAAACTAGCTTTCCATTGCTGGACACTGGAAACAGAGTTTTGCCACCTTTAACTTTTATTGCATTTAGATGATAATGGCTAAGTATGATTTTCAGAGAACAAAAAAGCAGCAATACAAAGCAACACGGTACTTACATTTAAGCAATGAAATGCAGTAAGATAGTAAATAAGCCAAACTTACCAGACCTCAATTGCAAAGCAGAAGAGTAAGTTTGGCATAAAAAAAAAGCTGAGGACTTAACGGAGCCCCAACAACTAGCCTTTTTGGGCAAATAAATTATCCTAATATTCTAAATCAGATGTGTTACTTGTACAGTTGACTACAAAGCAAGTTACTCTTTGTAAACAATTTAATTCCCATGAAGGTCAGTGTTTTTCTCATTTTTTTTCAAGTTTTGTTTTTCATTCATGCACACCCAGGTTATAAACACCTCTCTTCTGAAGGCAGACTGAGAGTTGGGGTTGGGAGCATGCTAAAGAGAAGGCTCTGGGAAGACCTCATCGCAGTCTTCCAGTACCTAAAAGGCGCCTATAAGGAAGCTGGAGAGGGACTTCTAACAGGAGCATGCAGTGATAGACAAGTGGTAATTACTTTAAAATGAAAGAAGCTAAATTTAGATTGGATTAGAAACTCTTTTGACAGTGAGGGTGGCTGAGGCAATGAAACAGGATACCCAGGCCCTGGAAGTGTTAAAGTGTCCCTGCCCATGGCAGGGGGGGTTGGACCTAAATGATTTTTAAGGTCCCTTCCCAAACCATTCTATGATTTCATATATTCCACAATCTGGAATTAACCAAATAACTATCAGAGGATCAGAGGATGTAGTAAGTTATCTTTAAAACTACAAAATGCTCTTGATGCCAACAGCAAGATGTACCATGACCAATCACAAGCCAAACAGTGCTAATCCCCTAAAAAAGTGTGAGGGCTTGAAAAAACAAAAACCAAACCACCAAACCCCAAACAAAAAAATCCCAAACAATCCCATAAACCAAACCAAGCACAGCACCCTAACCGCAAATCCCTCATAAACTTATTTGCAGTTATACTGACATTTCCAATCAGCTTGAACACTTGGTCGCCATGGACGTTGTAGACGGTCACAATGGTGTTCAGAGCAGCGTTGCGCACAGTGTTGTCCCGGTCACCAATATGAGTTGCCATTTCTTTTAAGACTTTCCCTGGAGTTGGCTGGCATACGTTCATGCCATACGATTCAACCAGACACCCAAGCTCTTCCAAGCATTCTAAATGAAGACAATAACATATGCACATTCAACTTTAAAACTGCTGGGAAGAGAGCCCTCCCAATTCCTGTGTTGCTTGCACAACTTGAACATTTACTGTAGAGAACTGTCAATCATAAAGCTGATGATAGATATACTCCAGGTGATTTACGGGATCAATAGTAAGCCACAGCAGACTACTTCACAGATAGTATAGTATCTAAAAGCTGTCAGTCACCTCTCTACACTTCAAATATTTCCCATAACCATATATGAGCAATGCTACAGTTAACATCACATTCAGGTAAACAGTTGTGAGCTTGCAATGCTATATTATGTATAGAATTTAACCTTCTGCTTATACCAGGGCAAGATATTTTCGAAGTGACCAGGCAGTTGTTTGAACTACAAACACCACAACTTTATTATAGACATTACTTGTGGTGAGACAGATGTACAGTGTAGAAACATTTCTTGATCAGATGAACTGATTCCCTTGGTGAGTAGGACAACAGCATTGTCACTGTTCTCCCCAGCACTGTTTCACCAAGAAAACAAGCCTACTCAAGGGAGACTCATAATACTGGTAGCAACTTAAGAGATTACTTGTCTTGGGAAGGTACTAAGACATCAACATTTAAAAGCAATATGATACTACTTGAAAATTGGATCCTTTAAACACTTACAAACATCTGCATAAAATGCCATGTGCAGGCAAATCTCACACTCCACCCAACGTTCTTATGCTGGGTTTTTCAAGATGCAAACCAAAGCAATTTCAAGTACTTTGCATATGTGCAGTTCAACAGGGCATTTCCCACCTGCACGCTGTTTGGAGTTTTTTGATTTTGTCCCCTCCATGATGAAAGGGAACATCTTGCTGGCTGGATAGATGAGACACATTCTGTTCAGAATGGCACGTACATCCTTACGGATGACATCTTTCGGTTCTCCTACCTAATGAAAAATTAATGTAAAAAAAATGAAAAATAGGGGAAGAAATACAGAATATTTTATACAGTCTCCTAATACTCTTGACTAATCTAAATAATGTTAGGAAAGCCAGAATCATTCTCAAGGAAAAATCCCTTTTTTGTCAATGGCTTTTAAAGGGAAATATGCAATATAAAATCATAAAGGTTAGAAAAGAACCTTAAGATCATCAAGTCAAACCGTTAAACCAACACTGCGAAGTCTACCACTAAACCATGTCCCCAAGCACCACATCTACATATTTTCTAAATACCTCCAGTGATGGAGACGCAACCACTTCCCTGGGCAGCCTGTTTCAGTGATTGACAACCCAGTCAGTGAAGAAATTTTTCTGAATATACAGTGTAAGCCTCTCCTAGAACAACTTGTGGCCTTTTGTTCTCATTCTATTAATTTGTTACTTGACAAGACAATACCAACACCCCCCTCACTACAACCTCCTTTCAGGTAGTTATAAAGAGCACTAAGATTTCCCTTGAGCCTCCTTTTCTCCAGGTTAAAAAAAACCAGCCTGTTGAATCTCACACCAGCCACCAACTGGATTTAACTCCATTCACAACATATTTAGAATGAACATATTGCAATTTTTGATGCTATTCTGCTATATTCCTCATGAAAAATAAGGTTAGATTCTGTAAACAAATTGTACCTTTAGGATAAGATATGGGATGAAAGAGGATGCTTCATTTTCAGTGAGGTGATACTCTTCTTGACTCAGCAAATTGAAAAGCAATTTAAGGTATTCAAGTGCTTTCATCAAAACACTTGTGTTGGTATCAAAGAACCGCAGGGTAAGCCATTTTAGGATCAAATCCAGGCAGCTGATGACTCCATCTTTTTCACTCTCCAAGTGCTTGAAGGAAGAGGAAGAAAAAAAGGTAAATGAAACACACAGACACTGCTCAACAAGAAAATAAGCTAAGCTGGTAAAATAATCTACATTTATTGGTAGATTCTTAGAACCACACATACTCACTTTTAACTTATATGGCTTTCTGAAATTCTAAGAGAAGTCTCTGGTGAGGAAATTTTCCTTTGTCCCAAGAAACAGTATTAATACCAACTTCATCATACCTCTGAAAATTACTTCTGTGTATGTTTAGGTTTCAACTACACAGAACAATGAACCCTGGCTCCTCAGAGAATTTCTATCTGATTTTAATTCAAGCAGTATCTTTCACAGCAGAGAGTAATTCTATCAGCCTCATCCTACTACCACAGATCCAAACTCACCTCAATCATAACAGTCAGTGCTTTGTTGTGGTGTTGGAAGTCTGCATGAAACATCTCATCCTGTAGCCATTTGGCCACACAAGTCGACATCTGAGTTTTCAGCTGTTCAATATATTCATCACGGGGAGTAGTGAAATTCCACTTTAATACCTGTAAAAGGCAGCATTTAGAACTCAAAGCAAGCAATACCTTTTCTTCCTAACAGACTCTGCTGATTGCACATCTTTTAATTCTGCTTTAGAATCTGTTTTCAAAGTCTTCTTACTGACAATAAGTAATGAAAAATTAGTGCTGTTTGCTCACCTTTTTTTTACATGACGAGTTTTCTTCATATGGACTGGTTATCCTTATGCCATTAGCTTACTAATTATCCCTTAAAGCGGCTGTTTTTAAACTACAGACTTGCCTACCTACTAGCAAGTTACAAGTAATACACATTTTCAGTAATAGAATTTCTCTATGAATTTCTAAGTGGGGCTGCTCAAAGTAAGTATATTAAAGCATTTATAATGTACCCTAGAACTCTGACATTGTACCTGAAAACAACAGACTAAGCTTAATGATTCTTCACAACTTGAAAAATGTAAAAAGGCCTTTGACTTTTATAACAGTGGATAAATGCATGAAATTTGAAAATCAGAAAAGAAACACCACAGTAAGCCCATTATTTATATATGCAATTCAGCTCAAGAATCAGAATCCAAGAGATGGGCAGTGGCTAACACATGCCAGAGTTTGTTTAATTCTAAATTAAAAACTAAAGAATGCATTAAAATTGCAACCACTTCAAAACTTGTGAACCCATTCTGATTTTTCTCACCTTCAGAGCTTTCTCTTCTTTCATCCTCTGTTCCTTCCCATTTGGGACAATGATAAAAATAGGACCTGATTTATCATCGTCTTCCTTCAAATTAGGCTTGCTTAGCACCTTCTTTCCCTGTACACCCTGAAAAAAGCAAGGTATTAACAGGCAACCCAAGCCATATATACACGCCTCAGTCCCAGCAACTGCAATCGTTAGGCACCTGCCACCCTCATGCTGCCTATATGTACAAGAGCCAGACAGAAGCTGAAAGAAAAATGTTGATTAGAAGTTTAAAAGTATGTGCTCAGCTGCTGTGGAAGCAATACCCATGACAGCGTGCATAGCAGTACCCTGTGAATTATGACGCATCATTCTCAACCAATGTGCCAGTCACCCACACACATCCCTAAAACCCAATGTGGTACCTGTTTGATAGACTGGCTCTTTGTCAGACTTGAACCACCCTTGCTGAGGCTTTTATTAGCTTTGGAAAGGCTGGCATTACCCTTGGACATATTGCTATTAACATCTGACTGCTGTAAATAAGCCATAGAAAAGTCTTTGCTGTGAATGTGTTAAAAAGTTTGGAATGGAAACTCTTAAGAGTAAACAGCTGTCTGACAATAAAGGCCTTAACTCTACCAGCAGACTTCTGACAGAACACTGCATCAACTTCAGCAACCCTACAACATCCGTCAAAGCTTGTTCTGCTCATTCTTGCCATGAATATGGACCTACATCAAATATTCCTGTTACAGCACTACTTCAGACAATGGAGACAACGGGACTGTAGAACAATTTGGGTTATTTTTAGTTATACACATAGAACAAACTTTATTATTAACAGCAAAAAAAAAAAAAGTAACACAAAACAGAAAAACCTAACCAAAAATTGACTGTAATCAGTTGAGATTATTATGCTTTTAAGCATATGCTTTCCCTTTTCGCACTTTCGATTGAGAACTTTTTACCCTTAATACTTTAATGCAGAGATTAATTTCTTTTGATACATGTGTTCAAAATTAACATTCAAGTGTAACATTGGAACTGGAATGATAAGAATGAATTCTCAACAGCACAAAATCAAGGAGGACAAGAAAGTTTAGAACAGACTGAGTTGCTCATAAGACTGATTTTTGACAATACATACTTTTAAGAATTACACAGGTAATGACAAAAGCAGTGATTAGGTAAGTGATATGGCAATGCCTGTCATTTCAGAGTTCAGACAAGCACAAAGATTTTTAATAAAAGCTGTCCCTAGCAAGGACTACACTCTTCTACCTATAACACATTAACAAACCACAGCTACTAACTTCATAAAACCGATTTCATACAAAATGCAATCAACACACCTTATTTTTAGAGGAGAGTCCTCCTGCTTTGGCTTTTTTGGGATCAGGCTTGGATTCCATGGTATTAGACCCCAAATCATCAGCAAATGCTGGAGAAACAATAGACCATTCAAAGTTATCTAGAAGCCTATTTCAGGTTATCAGTTTTCTGTTCTTAGGACATAAGGAAAACTGAGGACACAATACGCTTAACCACACAGATGTCTGAAGATTTTAGACCTACTGAAGAGGCCCCTTAAATTCCACGTTCGCATACAAAATTTTCCTAATTAAGATCATAGTATGTCAGCCAATTTGTCATTTTTCAAAACAATTAAAAAATGCAGGCATATATACTGTGCAGGCTGATGTCTAGAGCTGTAGTTGCACCTGGTTTGAGCAGGCAGGCTCGCCCCAGCAGGCAGGACTACTTCTTCAGATCAATTGTCCCCACACACTTTCCCATCACACTTTTTTCCATCAGCATAAGCATTCTGGTAGTCCCACAGTGAACTACACCGAGGAAATAGTCCAGATAAAAAATAATGTGAAAACATTTTAAAAAATACTATATTAAAATCAGATTAGTATTAGAAAAACCCTCCCCCTTTAGTCCAGCCTGGTTTTAGCTTCAATACCAAGTAGATATTTTCAAGTTTTCAAATAGCAGCTGACAGATGGTTGTGTGGAAAGGAAACACCCTCCTACACTGGAAGCTGATTCAAATGCAAGAAAGACCAGAACCCGAACTATGCTGAATACCTCTCCTCCAGCTAAGTATGTTTATTCCTCTGGCATGTCAAAAAGCTTCAAAATCCACCATTTTCTCAGTCATTTCCCAAAATGTCAGAGAGGTTACCTGATGCAGGTTGGAATTTGGCTGGAGCTGCTCCCCCTACCACTCTGGAAGATGCTTTAGCAGGAGGAGCTGGTTTGGCTGGCATGTTGGCTTTGGCTTTCTCAAGCATGGCCAGTACCTGGTCTTTGGAAGTTGGCTAGAGAACAAAAAGAGGAAAAGAAGAAGTGATAAATTTAGTAATGTCTATCACTAATCTTTCCAATACATGCTACAGAAAACAAAAACAAAAGTAGTTTGAAACAATCCATTCTCTGTTAAGCATCTTGGAGGATGCTCATCTTAAACCATCATTGTTCTCAGATACTTTTGTTGTGAGTTAAAACATCTTTCTTTAAAGTTTCTTCTGCAAGAGCCACGGGACATATGTAAACCAGCAATCTGTTGTAGGTGAGTGATCTTAGGACGTCAATGGAGTGCCTACTCATCACTCAGGGGTCCATAAGCCAAACCAAACTGCAAGAAATCATGTTAAAGTATGAGTATAAAGGCATTGAATGGGACAGGAACTGGTAAGGAAGCTACCTGCAAGCAGATTTTTTTCAAGCTCTTAAAGTGATAAGCCTGTAATGGCAGTAATCATTTTTGAAGTAGAGAAAGCTCTAGCTCACAGCTCCTGATACTATTTTCAGTCCCCCTGAAAATATTCAGTACAGACAAGCTTACATGACTCAAGACAGCATATCATGAGACTGTGAACAGGACTTAATATTCACTCGTTCAAGATCACATTATGTAATCTTTGTAACAGAAATACCTTCAGCTTGCCAGTGGCTTTTGCCATCTTCTCAAAGCCAAGATGCATCATGAAGAACGGCAGGGCATCCTGTGCCTTTTTACGCACATCCCCATTTCGATCTTCAAGGCAGGAGTACAAGTGAGGCACACACAAGAGTAGGTCAGAAGGAACAGAACGGAGGGCAGGCAACTTCTCAGCCAACCAACCAAGAAGCTGAAAGAAAGTTTTAAAATAAAAGCTTTTGAAGAAGTGCTCACAGTGCTATGTCAGGCCACAAGAGTCTGAATAGTAGTCCTTCACATACCTCTGTGTAAGGAAAAACCCACCCAAACTTTTTTCAGACAAATATTCTTGAACAACATCAATTTTCATATCAGCAATTACAAAAATTAAAAGTTAAGTACAGCATGTTAACACACAACTATCTTAAATCTTTAAGCCTGGTCTCTCTGCAGGCTGTTTCTTCCTTTTGAAAGGAATGGAATTTCAGCTTTTCAATGTCTCCAGTTCTGTTCTGTGCTGAATTTGAGGGAACACACACTAGCTCTTAAAATGCTAATCAAAACCGACAGAAGTTTCTTTAGAGGCACTGAAGTCTAAATGACAGCTATAATGAAGGAAGAAAGCTTGTTATTAGCCTTTTGAGGTTTAACAATTTTATGTCAGTACAAATACACGTTTTCTCATATAATGGTAGCATTGTGTCATTTCAGTCTGCATAGATAAAGAGTCCATAGCACAGAAGGTTATTTGGATTTGACACAAAGAAGAAGTTTATTGACAGAAGCCCACCTCTTGTCTTAGGAAAGGATTTTCTTTTTTGAGCTCTTCAGACAAGTCTTCCCCTTCCAACCACTCTTTCATGCCAGTTTGTTCAGCCCAAGCATTCACAGTTGCTAGTGCAGCAGCACGAACATTATTCTGCAGCAAGAACAAGATTTAAAAAGAATAAACCTAAAGAGGGGTCAGAAGATTATGACAGAAGAAGCAATAGTCATCATTCCTATGAAAGAAGCTTCCACATCACGGGCTTTGAAATCTCTTTTTTTACTTGCTGCTTGAGAAGTCTAAAATTCAGAAGTATTTAGTTTTAGTGATGGTATCACCTGCAGCAATCTCCAAATCAGACATTTAACTTACCTATTATAATTTTTTAAAAATAAGTTTGATAAAGAAGGTGAAAAGATATCTTTAAAATTACTTTGTACCTGGTACTATTCATTGATGACAATTCTGGGAGTCTAACTCTCAAAGAAGCTAAAAAATAATGTTAGTGACTTATATAGTGCTTAAAATAGACTGTGCATTCATAAATTAAGGCAAGTGGATTGCGGAGCCTGCTATTAGGGCAATCTCATTTAGGATACACATGAGCAAAAGTCAATTCGGGAATGAGGGACCCCTCTAACTCCTACCAATTTCCATCTTTAGTGTTTTTTCCAAGCAAAATTTAGAACAACACCCTTCTTTGAAGCAGCTATATGAAGTTATGAGAAGCCAGACGGAATATCTAACAACCATGCTTCTTTAAAATGTTATCAGTCTAGACATGACTCTATACATATGACCCTCTCCTGTAGGCTGAAATTCTGAGGAAAGCTAATAATGTAACAGACTCATTTAGTTAAGTATGAACCAATATTAAATGCAGAAGTAACATCCAGGCATATAGGCAAACAAGAAGTGAGCATCCCTGCAAGTAACTTGCCCCATCTTCTATCTCACTGAGGAAAAGAAACAAATCATGTGCTGCAGATAAACAGATGCTCATCAGCCTCTCTGACAAGGCCTTGGTTCCCATCATCCAAATTTAATTTGTCTTCACTCATGCTACAAGCCGATGATTTTCCTCAACTGTTCAGTGGGTCCACTATAAACATACTGAAGTAGGATCCAAAAACGACCATTCTCATCTTCAAAAACTTGACAAATTTGATAAAATAGTTAAATCTTGCACTTGCAGTACTAAAAAAATATTACCACTGTAACAGTGTTCAAATGAGCACAAAATCTTCTGTCAGCATTATAGTGCTTACAAGTTATGTTGGTATTATGCATTTTAGTAACATTTAACCTACACATGTGTAGGTTAATCACAATTGGTCTTATCCTTAAAACATGTACTTGGAACTCTCCTACCAGTCTGGGGCTCTGAGCAACATAGTCTAGTGGAAAGTGTCCCTGCCTATGGCAGTGAGGTTGGAACTAGGATGGTCTGTAGGGTTCCTTTCCAACCCAAAAAGTTCTATGACTCTACAAAAGGAGCTTGCTCTTACCTCAGGATAATTGGTGAGTTAAAGGAAGAATTTAACAGTCACATAAAATCTCAGTTCTTAAAGTCTCTTAAAGAGGAAACAGTTCAAACCAGGAGATTTTTATCTAGCCCTAGAACCACTTCTAGTCCTTCCATTGTTTGGGACAGGTAGATCCAGCTTCTGCTCTTTTTCCTACTCACATTCCAAGCAGAGACAGCTGAAGTATGCCGTCTCTGATAACTGCCCATGACTTCTGGCACAAGATATTGGCATCTTCCCAAGCCTCTTTCCCCATTGCATCAAACAGCTCTTTCCCATGGTCCTAGCTTGATTTTGACACGGCATCCTGGCAAACTTGACACTGATGTTATACAAGCTTCAGTGTCAGTTGTGAATATCCTGTGTCTACCTACAGTTCAAAGGTCTCATACACAGTGACAAAGACAACAACAGTGTATACTGGAATACACAGTGATACACTAAAAAGTCTATAAGAAACTTTACCAAGCAAGCCTGTTCAGTGTCTAATATAGTGTACTTTCAGCAGCAGAAATATGAATATAGTCACTGCATTAATTTATAAGCCAGACTGTGACACTGGGTTTAGTTACAAGGAGGGGAATACATCTGAATACACATTCAGGCACACCTTTATACTTGAATATTAACTTGTCATTCAGGCAAGAACTTTTAAAAAAAAAATTTGTAAGCTTCCAAGGAAATTTTAATTACCATCCACCTTTCAGGCATAGCTTAGATATGCAAAAAGCAAAGAGATCTTGATGTCTCTCCTACCTTACTATCTCCTAGGACTGTAATGACAGGAATTCCCAAATTTTTCACATACTGTTTGATATTGGGGCCCATTGCTGTTGCTAGCTGCTGAAGAATGCTCAGCGTTTGTTGTACCTGCACATAAAGAAAAAAGATTTTATATAAAACAGTGTTACAAGCATGTGTGCAAAAACTCCAAGTTATATTGGGAAAAGAGACACTGCTATCTATTAAGCTTTTATTTTAGAATGCCTACTCAATGACACCTATTCCAGTCTTCAAATTCATCACACTGAAAAATAAAAAATACTTCCATATTCTGAGCAAATTAGGTTTCAAGTAAAAATATTTTCAAACAAGGGACAATTCACTTTTGTCACAAATGAAGCAATTAGTCAAACTTTTTTCTTTTAAGATTTGCTTATATTACATCCACAGTAAAGGTAGATCTCCCTTTCTTTTGAAGCATTTTTAAATTTTAAAAAAAAGGCAAATATTTATTAAAATAGGCAAATATATGATTTGGAAACACACAGTTCACTGTTTTCCAGCTGTTGATTTAATGACACTGAAACAGAGCACATAGTAATAAGCAAGGTTCAGAAATCATAACTATCTTAACTTTTAAGCTGAACACAACTGAAACAGGATTTTGAAAAACATACCAAGATTTTATTGGAGTCATTGAGACGACCCTTCAGAGCAGCTGGAAGTTCTCCTATGTTTGGCTGTACGAACTTTGCTTCATTTATTATGCTTGTCACTTCATCTAGACCTTCCTTTCTGATCTTCCAATTTTTATCCCCAATCTTAGACACTAGTTCTGCTGTGATCTTATCACTGCAAGAGAAAAACAGGTAAAGTGCTGTTTACTTAGTTATCTCTCTATTAGTATTTGAGTGCTTTAACACCAGATTTCTGCTTAGAAAACATTTATAAATGCAAAGTTTTGAATTGCAGTGAAAGTGTATCTTCAGGTGGTAGAATCCAAACCTACCCAATATCTGTTCTTGGCAAGAGATCCACAACATCATTCCCAACCTCTTCCTGTTCTTCCTCCTCACCATCATCCCCACCTCCCACGCTGTGCCTGGAAATGCCACGAGTTGGAGCTGGTGCTGTCTGTCCTTGCATCTGCAAGCAACACAAAATCAGAAACAACTATTTCACAATTTTTCATTTGACATTAAAATTAAAACCACTTGTATGATACAAATGCACTGGCTCAGGACAACACACTTCTAAAACATTACACTATTCAAACAAACCCAGGAACTTTTGAAGTTCATAATGAAAAAAATGACTGTTGAGATAGCTACACATATTGAGTTTGTGGCCTTTGTGCACCGTCTTAAAGAATCTGGTTCAATAACAAGCCTAAGGGTTAGATCACAGCAAGAGCTACACTTCATACCTTTTCAAATTCTGCATCTATCTGGGAGAGAAGGGCTGGCTTCTCATCCTCAAAAAACATTCGCAGAGAAGGTCCCACATAAAGATACATTACTCCCAGCAATGTAATGGCAGAAGTCCTCACAGCCTGCCAGAAAGAGGGAAAAGCACTCAGTCTTCAAATTAAGGACTGAAAATAATTTAGGATTAAGATTCTAAATTTACTCACTGGGTTAGTTGCAGCAAGAGCTGTCTTCACATTACTGATGAAAGCTTTGACATTCAATCTGTGGAAAAAAGATGTCTCCCATAATTAAAACACAACACAGGAAACAGCACCAACAAACAAAATCACAATGTTAAAGAAAAAAGATACCTCTAGACAGATTTACACAACTGATTTACATGCAGGAGATATGCACACTTATAAAATATCACCACAGGTACAGTGTAGATAGTAGCTACTTAAATAACTACTGAAAGAGATCAGTTTGGAGAATAGCCTACTGTGAAAATCAATCAGTAAACAATTTATATCAAAGCCTACTATTATCACAGCTGGAAAGTTTCTTAAACTACATAACCCATGCGACTGCTAGGACTGAAATGTTGAGGAATGAATTTAGAAAACATTTTAAGTACCTGAAACATGACTACACAATAAAGGTGAGGGTATATTATTGTTGTGGTGGGGTTTTTTTGTTGTTAGTCAGTCTCAGGATCTTCCAGAAAAAGGCATAATTTTCAAAAGGAAATTTACAACAGAAATAAAGGAAGGTTTAAATTCCTGAATCTTCTATATTATCTGTGCAGCCTCAAACACTGCTGTCCTAGTAACACATCTACGCACATTACCGTGCTGTAAATACATGTTTTTGGGGAAATTTACTAAAGAAGAGTTCATTTCCCTGACTTAATCAATGCCACTATCCATTTAAAAGCCACAAAATATCTTAAGACAGGTATAGTAACTGCTCAAGTAGTCAAATCAAGTGAGATTTGAAGTTTTCCCTGCTTCAAAACTCTATTACATATGCTTGACCACATTCAGTTAAAAGACTAATGATTAAAAATCAAGGAATGCTATTCCCGGTTCTGATGGAGAATTAATTTCTTACTCTCACAGTGCCAGATATAATAACAGCTATTTTGTTGGCTAAAACTTTGTGCACCTGTTACCAACCTCAAAATGTCTCCCCAAGGAGATTAATAGGCATGCTGGTATGTACTCTTCTGTAGGTTGTCCGATTTAGTTGTGGTTTTTTCTTTTAAACTATAAAATATAGTGGTCCACCTGGGTGCAGGCGTATCCAAGGAGAAAGAGTATGACATGCAATACCACAGCTCTGTGCCCAGCTCACACCAGTAAGTACCTTAAGTTTACGACAAATGCTCTTCAGAGAAGGTCGAGTGATGAATAAAGCAGCTAGTAGTATAATCACATCCTATCGTACCAGTAATGCCAGATACTTTCAGTTATATAGCGAAGAGCTAGAAGAGCATGGCTAGCATCAGAGTTTACGGAACTAGAGTTCAGATGAACAGAATCTTAGTTCCAGATTAGAAACATTTTCTTTCAAGTTTCTCATAGCAATTTACTTGAAAGACTTACCCAGAAAAGCCAAACTCTTTAATTGCATTTGAAAGCCAATTCAAAGTTTCTGACTGGTTTTTAGGATTCTTCTGAGAGAAAGCCATAGCCACAACCTGGAATAGAAGAGAGTTAAGCGTAAACTTTCACTGGCAAACCAGGTGACAAAGAACTGTAATAAAGAGGTGAAGACACCTGCAAAAAACACAGGGCAAGTGAACAGAAAAAGCTAGGGCAACAGAAGAGGAAAAAGGAATTGTCTCACTGTAGCAGGATGTAACTGGAACTGAAGTGAACCAGAAGTTCCTGAAGTACTTAAAGGCAGACAAAGATACCTTTACTATGTATGTGTACCTGCTTTAGCAGTATTAAAAAAAAAGCACTTAATAATTATTCATTATTACTGTGCCTTGGAAGACCATGAAAGAGATCCTCCTAGAAGCACATGGAGGATAGGGAGGTGACTGAGACAGCCAGCATGGCTTCACCAAGGGCAAGTCCTCCCTGACCAACCTCACAGCCTTCTATGATAGAGCAATTACATCAGTGCAGTTACAGATACCATGTATCTGGACTTCTGTCAGGCCTTTGCCAAGGGCTCCCAAAACATCCTTCTCTCTAAATTGGAGAGACATGGATTTCATAGGTGGACTCTTGTGGATAATGAATTGGTGGAACCATCACATCCAGAGCGTAGCGGTCAATGGCTCAGCATCCTGATGGACATCAGTGACAGGCAGCACCCCTCAGGGATCCATACTAGGACCAGTGCCATTTAATGTCATAAATGACAGACAAAAGGATTGAGGGCATCCTGAGGGCAAGTTTGAGATGACAGAAGCTGAGTGATGGAGTTGACACACCTGAAGGACAGGATGCCATCCAGAGGGACCTGGACAAGCTTGAGAAGTGAGCTCATGGAAACCTCAAAAGGTTCAACAAGCCAAGTGCAAGGTGCTGCACCTGAGTCAGGGCAACTCCGGGTATCAACACAGGCTGGGGGATGAATGGAGAGAGAGCGTGCATGAGAGAGAGCATCCAGCCCTTCCAAGGAGGCTGGACATGAGCCAGCAACGAGCACTAACAGCCCAGAAAGACAGCTGTGCCCTGGGCTGCACCAAAAGCAGTGCGACCAGCAGGGCAACGGAGGGGATTCTGCCCCTCTGCTCTGCTCTGGTCTTGTGAGACCCCACCAGCAATGCTGCATCCAGCTCTGGGGCCTTCAGCACAGAAAGGACATGGATCTGTTAGAGTGACTACAGGGCAGGGCCACCACAATTAAAAGGATGGAGGCACCTCTCCTATGAAGAAAGCCTGACAGAATTGGAGTTTTTTAGCCTGGATAAGGCTCCAGGGTGATTTTATTGTGGCGTTTCAGTACTTGAAGGAGGCCTCTGTGAAAACCTTTGACAAGGGCATGCAGCGGTAGAACAAAGAGGAACGGATCTGAACTGAAAAACGAGTTGTGGATGCCCTATCCCTGGAAATGTTCAAGGCCAGGTTGGATGGGGCTTTAAGCAACGTGGTCTAGTAGAAGATGCCCTATCCCTGTCCATGGTGTGGGGGGAGGACCTAGATGATCTTTAAGGTCTCTTCCAACTCAAACCATCCTATGATTCTATTTTCAATTTTAGAGGAATATGTATTTAACTTCTGCCTCAGGAAGCATCTTGAGACCAAACAAATCACCTTCATGCAACAGAATAAAATCAAAGATTTGGGATTTACTCCTCAGACTGAAAGGACACCCCACATATTATTTCTGATTTTATTTACTGAAAGAATACCTTTGCTGCTCACTCACCTGCTCAGCAGTCCATGGCAACTGACACGCTTCTGCTATTGCTGTCATGGCCTCTTTTGCATTACTTCCACATTTCACATCCCCAACCTTGTCTACAAGACCGTCCAGCACAACCTGTGCTGAAGTTTTGGAGAAGTTTCCTTTCTGTGCAATCAATGCAACTATATGCAGTTTCATCTGCATCACCTGCAATGTCCGTAACAGCAAGAAAGTTACTCATGTCTTTGTGTACTTTAGACTAATTTTTCTTATTCTATATATCTATAGATACACATAAGAATTATATGTATTTGTGGGTAAACACAAACATATACACAAAATTTGTATTTGTATAAATATACACATTTAAATATGTAGAAGTATTTATGTACACAGGTATTTTATACACACACACGTTTTGTGTTATCATATACAAAAATTGTGTACACACACAAATACAAATTGTTATATATACACACAACCAATAATACTGGGCTGCCATTATCTACTCTCAGAACTTATATACACACTTATGCTTACATATATGCACATGTATACATATACATTTAAAGACAATCTTTAGATACCTTAGATGACATCTAAGTCTCAAATCTCAACAGAAACAAAATCCAGTTTGAGAGTTTATATTCTCATTGATTACACACAGAACTGTAGCCACAGTGCCATATGCACTTACAGCCTTTTAGCTGGAAAGTACTTGATTACATTAACATAAAATGGACTGTTTACTTACTGAAGGATAATGTATTACCTGAAAATTTGTTTCCTTCCAACCAGGTTTCTTGGCCAGCATTCTTACTAGAGCTTGGCAAGGCATTTCACTTCTCTCCATAAGCTCAACAGCCTAAAGGATAAACATGAAGTTAGCCAGTGGGTCACAAATTATACAAAACTCAAACAGAAGTTCTCAACTGTCCTCTAAGTATTTTCTTAACACTGAATTAAATTACAGAAATTCTCAGCATAATTATTTACCTGAAGAGCCTCTTTTACAAGGATCCTGAGGTACTGAGGCAACATTTAACCTACAGCATTCACATCACTACTCCCTTAACGTTCTTTAACAAATGTCCTTAACAATCACTACTGGCCATTCCAACCACGGGAATTTAACACTTAACTAAAAACAGACAAACAAAAACCCCCAAATAACCCACTTGCCCCTCAAAAGGCTGCTTTTGTTTTTTAAGTTGAAGTCCTTTCATGTTGGAGTGCTGACTACACAGCAGAGATTAAGCCTGAATATGATCTAAATTACTGGGGTTTAGCTGTTGTTAGGCTTACTCATTCAACTGAAACGGCAACATTTGAGTAAAGCAGGCTTCTGCAGCAGCATTTCAATGCAGCCAGTCACCATTTCCTAATCGAAGTTAGTCACTTTTCCCACTAAAATATTAAAAACTCAGTCACAACTGTAATGGTGTAGTGGTATGAACTACTTATACATCTACAGTTGAAGATTTTTTTAATGTGAACTCTCAAAGGTCATCTGATGGATACCATCTGAGTGACACGTGCTTTTTTTTGTTTGTGACTACATGAAGCATTTTCCACAGCTGTGAAGACTGCTAGTACTGTATAAGCCTCTAAACATAAAAATTTCAGCTGGCAAATAGTTGATTAGAATCAATTGCTGCCTAACACACAAAACAGCAGGAAGTTACTTGCAACAGATTTGGCCTAGTCATTGCAAAACCTTTTGTTTACATCTAGCTATCTTTGAGACCAAGCTTTAGAATTACTTGGAGTTTTAAAAAGACCTCTAAGTAACCTCGATCAAAATACAAGTATTTTTGACAAAAGCACAACTACATTAAGGTAAAATACTTACTCCACTATTGTTATGGTATTTAAACCACATAAGCCATTTGGCATTTGCAAGTACTGTTTAATCCATCTGAAGTGCTGACACGCAACTACTAGTGGTATGTATTTCAGGAGATTTACCAGGCCTAAAGAGCCGAAGAAATTAATACTTGTTTTCTCTTTCTCTACTGCCTCTCTTATCAACTGTTACAAACGTACCTTCTGAAATTCCTCCATGCAGGCAAGCCTCTCTTTCCAGTTACCACTGTCCAACTGCTGGATACAAGAAGCTGGAAGGACAGCAGCAGCTTTTTCTTCACATACTTCTATCTGCAGACAGATCAGAACAAGGTTAACACTCCACTGTATCTCTTCAGAGGAGGGCAGGAACCTTAAGGACAGATAGCATACTGGACTGACCCTTGCACTGTGGTGCATATACAAAATATGAAACGGGTTCTGTTGCAGATTGAAAGATTTTAGTACGGATTATAGTTTAGGGGTCTTACAGGTTTAGAAAGCTGCTAAATTGCGCTGCAACAGAAAACTAATCCCTGGAGAGTATGAGAAACTGTGCAGACAGTCAAAAATAATCTTGAATACCAACTATCTGCTTACAGAATCAAGCAGAGGTAACCTGAAATTTGCAAGGTAATTTTGGATCAAGTCTGAATAAACACTGACAACAAAGAATCAGCAGTTGATGAGGGCAGACAGGAGAAGACCTATCTTCTGTCTCCATTTTAGCAAAATGGAAAATTAAAAGTTATCTAGTGATAAAAACTTCCCTTGTTTCACTGGTGTCTGCATCACCTTCAGGAACTGTATTCTTATTTTCTACTGTATAAACTAGCAATATAAACTGGATACACAATGGAAGTTACTTATTCTAAGCAACACTCCAAATATAACTATGGTTTGGATTGACAGTCCAAAAAACTTGCAGATATATCTAGCAAAGCTTTAATAGGTTTTTTGTTACTGTTTGACCTACAGATACCTGAGTTTACCTGGTTCCCTACCAAGAAAGTAGGCAGATGCTCAGCTAACATGCAGAATTCATTCATTAATTTTTTTGAAATGTAATTTAATGTGAACAGCACAGAACAGATTTGTATTAGTTCATTTAATTATTACTTTATTTCACTTCAGATTTCAATGTAAACTCCAGAATAATGTATTCTCAAGCTTTTAAAAACAGACTCCTTCAGTAAATCACGTGTCCTAAATACATATATTACAACTGTTTTTTTCATCTTTTCGTGCTTCAGGGACAACAATATACCCTGTTATAAGGCTATAAGCATGATTTATTGCTTACTGTCTTATACGGCCTGGTGCCAACAACAGCCTGAAGAACAGCTATAATTACCAAAGACCCATTTCACCAGTTACAAATTTATACATATTGCTTTCCCTTCTCCTAACAAAAACAGCCTCAGTAAAAAATTTTCTAGCACCTGAAGAACTGATAAACAAAAGCTGCAATCACAGAGGACTTTTTATTTCAGAGAATAGCAGAATACTCACAGAGAGCTCCGACTCAAATATTTCTTTGGTCTCAGGACCCTTCTTGCCTTTAGCCCCAGCACCTCCTACACCTGCAGCTGTAGCTGGTTTGCCTTTCTTCGGTGGGGCCCCAGCCTAGAAAGTTAATGGACAAATTAGCCAAGATCAAATAGGTCTCTGGCTCAGATATCAAAAGAACTGCTATCTTTCCTATACTACACTGCTATATTCTACTGTCAAAAGAACACATATATCTTTGATAGCATAACAACTGCAGGCAGAGATAATTAAATAAGCTCTAGCAGAAAACTAATATTGCTTTTAGACTACAGGTATTAAGAAACATAACAGGGATGCACAAGACAATGAAAGATGAAAAAGGAAAGAATGTATGTATTTGTGAAAGTTCAGGAAATAATGCATTCATCTATATATTCTCCTACGGATACTAGTTAGATACTAAACTTGTGACTGATGTCTCTTTCTCAGGTTATCTGAGTACCAATAGATTTCAAAAATTTTATCTATTCTCCTATTCACTTCCACGTATCCCACCTGAAGAACTAAGTAGCATATTACAAAGACCATCTACTGCAGTCAATTTTTAAAATCCAAAGAATAATATTAAAGAAACACAGGTTAATAGTTGAAATTATTTCAAAATAAACAAAGCAACAAACTAAAAACTATGCTGAAAAAAAGATGCTGAAAAAATACCCAATACTTAATTAGTAACCTTGCTAGTTATAAGAAATGTTGACGTCTGCCAAGTATTACTGTATCACTGAGCACATCAGTGTTACAACATGTGAGGCTCCTCTGAATGCCTCCAGTCTTATCACTATTTCAAAATCGAAATCTGGTATTAAGATATAAGTGACAAGACAGTTCGTATCATTAAAAACCGAGATTTCATCAAGTACATTCCCAGAAAGTCCCGGATTCCTTTTGCTGTCAGGCTCACCTACTCCTGCAAAAGGACAGTGATAGTAGCTCAGTGGAGGGAGACGTTCAACAGGCCACCTTTGATCTGCAGTAACTAACTATTCAATGAAATCACAGAGAGACAATCTCTTACCTTCACTGCAGATGCTTTTTTCAGTGGTCCTGGTTTAGTTGCTGCATCTTTTGTTTCTTTATCTCCCCCAGGCCCTGGAAGAGCAGCAGTCTTTCCAGCAATAGGCTTGCCTTCTTTTTTCTCAGCTGCTCCTCCTGTTTTTTTACCATAAACCAATTCTACCTTTTCAGCACACTCTTTAATCTGCCAAGCAGTGGGGGAGAAAAAAAAAGGTGGGGGTGGAAAGAAGCTATT
Source organism: Rhagologus leucostigma (assembly GCA_013397725.1). Taxonomy (NCBI): domain Eukaryota; kingdom Metazoa; phylum Chordata; class Aves; order Passeriformes; genus Rhagologus; species Rhagologus leucostigma. Next base: position 2,255,681 of record VZTD01005548.1, read on the forward strand.
TAGCTACCACAACTGGAGGTACAGTGTCCCTTTCCCAGCAGTGGCTCAAACTTGACTACTCTGGAAAAAATGTGAAGAGTTTAAGTTGTTTACTTCACAAAATTTTGTTATCCAGTGTTCCTTCAATAGTAAGGTTAACCAGTCAGTGGCATCTGCCATCACTGTATTGCCAAAAGAATTTTCCTAGTTCAAAATGAAGTGCATTTACATACAAAGAAAACAGTGACATCCTACTGATACTTATAGATGCTCTAAGACTAAGTCTGAGCATCTTAAATTATAAAATCTTCATTCAGTCAACATACCTGTCAGCTTATGCAAAAGTGTAAGAACTTTGTTGTTGGAAAGTAAGTCTTTAACACCAAATCCTATGTAGTAATAAAAAATTAGACCATATGGTTGCGACCTAAAAGCTTGTTTCAGACCACAGTGTTAAAAACCAAACAAAATCCCATATACCATCAACCAAAACCACAACTAAATCTCACAACCCACCTCACAGATAATACAGCCAGATACCTTAAGTAAGAATTAAAGAGATTTTCAGATTCCCTGAAGAATCAGTAACATTGAAGTAAAAAATACACCTTCAAAAATCTGTGCCGAAATTAATTAGGCTAAAACATCATCTTTCATGTTCTCTAGCCTAAGATGCATCTTAAATGGATAAATGGAGCCTTTTTTACAACATTTCTAACAATACTTACCCGATCAAGCTTTAGTTTGTCTACATCTGCTAGAAACGGATTCACAGCTTTCTCTCCAGCTACTTTCAAGGCAGTGCCTAATGCTTCAAATCCGGCATCTCTTACTTCAGGAGCAGAATCATTGATATGCTGCAGAGAAAGACAACTTAAGTCATGTGACTTGCAGCTCGTATCTAAACAGCTCTTATATAAATCCCCTCCCCTTATTTAAAATATAAATCTACTACAGAATAATCCTTAACATTCCACTGCAGAAAGAAAAAGGCTGTTTTTCACTTCTGTTTTCCTGTGTACTGACCAAGTCCACTTTTTCTCAGATACAGCCATTTTCTCATCTTTGTGCCTTTTCCACAAGAAGAGGTTGAACATTCATGCTTTAAACATCATGAAAGTTCATAAAGAGTTTAAAGTTCTGCAATCTTGTTCAAATCTCCATTTTTTAAGCCAGGGATATTGCCCATAACAAGGAAGGGGCTATTTTGCAATAAGAAAAAAGTACACATCATTATCATTTACACTGATTAATGCTCTAGTGTCACTGCCACATATGAATCAATGATGGTTTTTCTTTTATTCATAATAAATGGTAGCATTCCAACAAAAACTTGTTAAGAAATGTGTGCAAGAAGCAAGTGGCAGTGTCTGGGGGTTTAATAGTTGTAAATCACTGTCTTGATCTATTACAAACTTAGTGAGTCTACAGCTTCAAAAAAGCTAAGAAAAAGGAAACTAAATTGTTCCCCTGACTGACAGTCACCTTCAAGTTTGACATCAGTCAAAACTGACTCTGAGGGCTACATAGCACACAAGAACTCTTTGGTCTCTGCATTACCTTCAGGTCTTTCTCCCCAAACAATCCAAGGTTTCACAACAACAGTGCTCAAGTCTATGCCAGAGAAGTACCAACTCCTTCTGCTTTACCTTGAGAAGTGCAGCACAGAAAGGTTTTAACAGGCTTTTTGGCAGAGTAGAAGGTGTGCAGTGTCTGAAGCTTCTTGCAATGAAAAGGGATGTTTGTTGCTTAATTGTTGGGTTTTTATTGTCCATGACTGCCAAAATATCTTCACTTATGTTCTGCAATGTGGTCTACAGTGTTGAATAAAAAAGTCATTACTTCAGTAAAAAGAAAAGCAAATCAAAATCAGAGACCAATTCTCAGACAATGGGGAAATTTTCACTCTTACTTACTGTAAGAAAGATTGCATCAATGGCCTCCTGCAGTGCCTGCACTACCTGGGGCTTCTTCTCTTTGAATTTCTCCAGGATTGTTGGAACAACCTATGGAAAAGGGAACAAAAATGTCAACCCCCTCTTCACTAATATAACTGGAAAGCCTGATAGTGTGCGCCCTGGTACTCTGCAGAGAAGCCAGTAATTCAGACATCCCTGCTGTACCCCTCCAGAAGTACACAACAGCAGTCTGAACTAGTTTGTTCTTGCTGTTCTCTGATATTAAACCCATTCCAGTCACTCTATTAACAAATAAAGATTTTTGAACAATTTCATAACAAAAGGTAGACATACAAGTTCACATAATTACAGATTAATTCTCCGGAATACGGAGCAATAGAATGGAAATAAACAATTTCACAACATAAAGAATGCTGTGCTCTTGTATTCTAAGAATCCAAGAAGCCATTTAACCTGAAATTTAACCAGAAGGCCCCTCTTTCCCACCTTTCTGACAGCATTAAGCATGGCTCATTAATAAGTCCTCATGTGATCCACAGCTAAAAAGATCATGATTCTAAAGCAACTGGAATCCTCTCTGCAGCAGTATTTTTCAGATCTATCACCTTGAAAAAGCACATCTGACAGTAAACTATGCCATAGTGGAATATAACAGCAATTTCTACCTAGTCTAGGTGTTCAGACAGTCATTGATGAAAAAACAAATAAATAAAATATTCAAGGGGAAAAAAACCCAAAAAACTACACTGCAGACTTTCTCATGTGCCAGTAATATGAACAGGTCCATTTTACTACGTTACACAGTAAATACTTCTATCAGTGAGCCAGAAACATGCAGATCTTAACTGTGGAAAGCAGGCTATTTTCAAGATTTTCATAAACATAACAGTTCATAGTTTGGAAGCAGTCAGATGCTTTACAGAAGTTATAAGCTCTTGCATAACACAAAATAGATTTTCTCTCTACTCAGAAGCTGACTATGGGATCTCAACCCCTTGTGACACACCATGACCTAGGCTCACGTGGTATCCTTTCTTGGGCTGCAACCTCCAAATTCCCAGTTCACAGACTTCAAAACTCAAAAAACCTTCAGATAGTACAGATGTCACCACAAAGACCATCATACATGCTGTTGCACGTGCTAGACAGCCCTACACCCGACAGAGAACAAAGTCATAAGTAGGAGATATTTAAAATCATTAAGCCTCTGTTTTAGAAAATGCTGACAGGCAAAATGAGTATTTTTTAACATGGAAGTTAGAAGCCATAGCCCATGTGAGAGGAAAAGAAGAAAAATTAGTCCAGGGCCACAAATGCAGTCAGAGGTGAAGCTGGCACATATGTACTCAATTATAGTGAGTAGTATGGTTCTATGCACGATTTCACTAATCTTGTTAGAACACAGATTGCAGACTAACATTGCAGTCCTATATTTAACTAATAAGAGTTTATAATCATACAATTCTAGCAACAATTCTGTTTTATAACACTTCAATGCCCACTCTCAGGAGAAGTCTACATCTTCCTTGCCAGTAAATAAATCCAGCAAACAAATCAAGTGAACTGCTAAAATAAGTACTGAGATTACGCAATTTTGAGCTGCCATTACAGCACTGGAAAAGTCATCTTCTCACCGCCATTTGCTTGGCAACAACAGAGCAACACCCTTATTTTAGAAGCTTGGCTTTTTCAACACTAACTCTGTAGCTATAAGGGTTAACCTTCAGAAATCAACTGTAAAACAGACGCAAGAATGATTTTTAGAACTACAGACAGCTTTCAGAATGAAAGTGACTGTCCAAACTGTTGTTCAGAGTTCAGGAGACTTGAATGTTTCTGAAGCAGTGAGATTCAGAAACTTCCCAATTCAAAGACAACTCTATCGGCAGCCAGGCACATCAGTTCTCTGTCTCTAGCCCTGTTACTTTTGCTTATCACAGGAAAATTTGACTCAGTAGCTTAAAGAACACAGTGACACAGGCTTGAGAAATGAGTGAGAACTACAACTTATTAAAAGCTCTCTTTGTTTCCACATACTGATTAAGCTTCCCTGTATCCCCTGATATTAGCTATTGGTAAGAGAAGAGCAGCAAAGGAGAACAAACAGCACTAAACTAGATCATCAGAACATTGTGGTACCAAAAATCTCAGAAGTTTTGGCTATTTAAAGCAGAGAAGAACCCACACAAAACCCAGGCAACAAAGAAACAGAACGCCCACCACCTACCATCCCCCAACATTCGAAAAACCCAACCAACATAAAACATACACCATGGAGGTGCTAAGTAGAACTCTGACTTAGAAGCTGGTTTTTCCACTGTGGCCTACAAATGCATTCCTGTGGGGGTATCTCTAGGATGAGGTAATGTAAATGAAGTTCGTTTCATGGCACAGCAGTTCAATTTTCTTAATACAGAAGACTTATACTGCAACAGAAAGTTTCATGTTGCTGAATATGAATGAAGAAGGTCCTTTCAAACTAAAGCTGCAAAGACCTAGGCAAGTATTTCAATGCTTACTCTTTTAAGGGGTAGGTAAGCATTCCTAATTGTACAAAGAATACCTCTGATAAATACCAAGGCTTGACAGGGAAAAGGGGAAAGGAAAAAAGGTGTCCAGCATCAATAAAATCAGAAAAAAAAGTACATACTCTTTACTTACATGCCCTGCATACTGTCCAAATTTCTTTCGGAGGCCTGTAGCTAGTCCAGCAAGGCATTTGGCAGCCAAAGCAACTAACATAACATTTGTATCCTTTCCAACAACCTGGAGAGACAATCCAAGTTTCAGAGACACAGAAGAATTTCTTACAATAGTCAGTGGCCCACAAATTGGATTATTTCCACAACTGTTCCAGCTAGTAATTTTCTACTAATGAGTATTACATCAACTGTAACTCTTAAACTATCATACATATAAATTACAAAAAATATTAAACTATATGTGCACCCTGAGTTTTATTTATTACCTTTTTGAGAACTTTCACCAAGTCTGCATAGTCTCCTGATTCCAGCTTGGGATTTTTCACTAGCAGTTCAACAGCCTCTAGAGCTTCTTTCCTTTCTTGCCACTTTTTTGCTTCCTGCAGAGCAAATAATTCACATTAATCCATAAACAGGAACAGTTCTAGAGAAGCATACTTGCCACAAATCATAGATTAAAGACTTTTATGCCAGCCTGAGAAAACCAAGGTCTCCCTACAGTTCAACATCAGTAATCACAACGAAATATGAAATACAGTCCTTTCCCAGGACATACCTCGGCCCCTTAAAATTACAGCTTTCTTGCTGCTAAATTCAACTTTAAGACTTATTTATGGTAGTCTATATTTTATTAACACTAGTTTGTTATTATCCATGCAGCACTAAAGCACACACTGCAGAATGCCCATAAGCCTTCAGACTCATGAGCTACACATAGAATTAACAGGCAGTATTTAACTTTATGCTTACTATTTTCTCATAGAAGTCTTTGGGAAGCTTGGAAAGAATTTCTACAGCTTCAAGCAACTCATATGCATCTACTTGTGGTACCGCCTCTTCCTCATCATCACCTCCTGCAACCAGGAGAGAGAAATATATAAGCAGAGTGACACAAAATTTTGACTAGAGCACCACCTAAGGCTCATCGTTTAGAAAGTGCTATCAGCAGTCGTGATTTTGCTATTTCAAAAGACAGATACTCTTTCATACGAAGTTTCTGCCTCAGACACATTTTCTTCTTGCGTAGTGCTGCACTCCACATTTTGCACCAGCTTGAGTAAAAGCTTGTTTACAATTTAATGCACTCCTTCACAAACTATATACAAGTAATATACTTGCCAATGGAGTTCAGAGATTAAAGTTTACCTCCATCTGCATCTCCTCCAAGTCCCTGCTGCTGCTCAAATTTTGCTTTCAGCTCCTGTTGGGAACGCAGGAACCTGGTCTGCTTAGGAGCAGCTGATGACACTTTGATCCATTCTTCTTCCAGTTCTTTTAGCTGCCAAAAGGGAAAAGAATCATCCTATCACAGACATTACGCACATATGTCAAGACAAGCAGCCCATTACAGTTTGCCCATATCAAAACCAAGACAGCACTACCTTTCAAGTTCTTTTTTCTGCCACTAAAGGAGTGACTTCACATTCACTGTTCAGAAGTCTTTGACTAAGTATATCCACAGAACAGAATATTACTGCAAAGCATTTATGTAAGAACAAACAAAGTCAGAATGGTGTGGCCCCTCTGTAGGCACTTTGAAATAAAAACGGCTGAGCATGAAGGAAGCTTTCCTTTACAGCCATGCTATTATTACACACTAAAACTAAGATGAAACAAACATGCTGAGCTACATCTGATGAAACAGTTTGGGTTTTTCTAACCATGCCCTTTTAAAGCAAACTACTGCTTTCCACCTGAACACAATTAACTCAAGTGGGTAGGAGGAAAGGATGCATAATTTATAAAGTTTTAAAATGATGAAATATTCTACCTATCATAATGCAATGCCACTTCCTGAAGGGAAACACATCCTAAGCATCATCAGAACAAGTATGAAGGGATGCACAGAGGAAAAAACTTCAGGGAAAAAGAAAACTGAGAATGAAAATGATTGACTTGAAGTCTTTCAGTGAAAAGGTCTTTTATATGGGCAACCATTCTACTGCTCAGCTTCCATCCTCAGTTTCAATATGACACTTCATCCCACAACTTCATATAAGTTTAGAGCAACTAAACATTGTTATTATTTCCTTACAGATGACGAAGAGTGACCAACATTTTAGGTAAAGTTATATGAAGCTAAAAAAATACATTCCAGTTTTGACTTTAAGAATGCCTAACACCACAGAATCAGGGAGAATGAGCATCAAAGTGTTTTATCAAATGTTTGGATACAAAAATACTTCCTGCCTACCTGAACAGAATTTATGTTCTGCAACGGAGGTCTCAAAGCATCCCTTATCCAACGGTAGATCTCCACAGCAAGGAGCTTGGCTTCATCTCGAACAGCCTTTTCCCGAGATTCAAAAAGTTTTGGCAATACTTTGATGATTGGCTTCAGTGAGATTATCTTTGAACCAAATTCACTGAAAGTTAAACACACAGAATAGCATCAGTGTCCAGGAACCAGGGAGCGATCCACAAATAACTCATTTTTTAAAAAACAGTCTATGAAAGTCTTCCAGTGCACATTTAGCAATTTTGTCATTTACTTAAACCATTATGATAGATATTATTTTGAGATGCTACTGTAAAATTTAAAGAATATATGCCCTATCAAAATTAACCTCCACACCCAGTTTGGAATTACAAAATCAGGCCTCTCAAACTACTTCAAAGCACTTAATCCAATCCAGTGCTTAAATCGGCTCCCTTGCCAGGGGGAAAAAACGAAGAGAGAGAAGAAAGAAGTTGTCCTTAGACCAAAATTTGTATGACCTACTTTTTTTTTTTTTTTTGTTAAATCAGAATAGAATCTCCTTTGTCTATCCTTGGAAGCAAACTGCAGTAAAAGCATTAGTCACTTTTCCACTTGTTGGACCAGATAACTATAGTGAGCTTGGGTCATCTGCACAGAAAACTTATGTGTTGAAATACGTGCCACTGAAAGAGCACATAAAACCAGTTTCCCCAGCCAATCACTCTTTCTTGACAGAGGATTCTACATGCTGTTGCACTTAATACACAAAACTTCCTATTTCAATCACTGATGAATGAGAACACAAAAACTTTCTTTTCAAACTCATAGTAAAATTAACTGCTGTAGTTATTAAGACATCGTATATAAATCACCTCAAAAGCAGTAATTTTTTTTGATTCACAAACATTTCTTCTTCTTAATTCTGAATTAACCTTTCCACCAATCACACTTCTTCTTATGGTTCCCTCCAATTTAAGTTCCACATAAAAAAGCTAGCAAAAAAGGCTGCTCAAGAATTAAAATCTACACGTCTCACTTTCTAGAAATTCTAGTGCACATCATTTTATTTCAACACCAATTTTAAAAAATATTAAGTATAAAAACCTTCAAAACAGGTCTTGGAAATAACATAGTTTAAATATGTGAACAAGTAAGTTGCCCAAGAATTCAATTCTTCTATCATGACTCAAAAAGAGAGCATCTTGGGAAAAGTGCCTATGCAAACCTATCCGTATCTAATTCATATAATCTAATTTATATAACAAGAAAGAACAGAAACCTTAGCACAAGACAGAAAATACCAGAAATTAAACTAGTTATGCATTCAAGCTACCCACCTAGGTACAACATAGACAAATTTTGTTATCAATGCAGAAAGCCTGCCAAAGCATGAGAAAAATTTAAGTAGCAACACAGGTCAGAAGCAGATGGAGTTTAAGCTGAGAGGGCTGCATGAGAGTATTTGATCTTAACATCACAAAGATAATAAAATACTGCATGTAAGAAAAAAACAGATGTGGCACATTTTACAGAAGTAGCTAGTTGAAAGATACTGAGGAAGGTTATGCAGGTTTCTAATTACACTGCACTGTTAAAAGGACATTTAACTAGATAAGCAATTTAAAATAGCTAAAATACATTCTTAAATATAGGACAGTAGTTTCACTTAGCAGAAGCATAGGTTATGTGCTAAGCTCAAAGCTTTATTTTGACATTACCGAAGCCTGAAACAATTAGTTTAACACGGATCACCTCTACGTATGCCTCGGCAAGTTCTCTAAAAGATACATAGCACAAGGCACTCTCCACATACATTATACAATTTTCACATCAGCTACTTTACTCAGAAAGAAGTGTTCTGTCCATTACTTCCACAATTATCTGCTTCCTTCAAAAAAACCCTAATGGTCAGTAAATTATATATATATCAACTATAAGGATTTCATAAAGCCCCAGTATTTTTCACTCAAAGGCAGCTAACAAATTTGATGTGGAACCAAAAAATAATCTAATACTACAGCCTACTACATCATCTTAAATTGGATTTGATTTTTAGAGCACTAGCAGCTCTCCTTTTCAATAAAAGAATTATTACATGAACAATAGAAGCTTACTGTGCAATGAGCTTGGTTTTTTTTCTTTCTTCTAAAAACACACACTGTGTACCCAATTAAACATGCTCACATCAGTGAGGAAAACAGGGGTTTAAAAAAAACCAAACTACATTTTAGTTTTCACATCAGTGAGTATATTACAGATATTCAGAAGAGAAGCTTCACAGTCTGTAACAAGACTCACTAATCTTGCCCTTCTTTCAGAGGCTGGGAAAATGGAAGTTTGGTAAACAGTTACCATGAATGAAAGCGATCCAGATGAGGCTTGTACAACACAGACAACTTTCACATCTAACAAATCCCATGATGTTGTCAAAAAACACCAGTTCAGGAAAGATGCATTCTACTCAACAATAACAAGGTCCTGCTAAAGACTTAAGCAATAAAATTAGACTCCCCATATTGCTGGGGTGAGGAAAAAGCAAAGAACACCACAAAAAACACCATGAACTAAAAGCTTACCTTAGTGCTTTCCTCAGTGTCTCTACACACGCTACTATGATTTTCGGGTTTTTGTTGTCCAGACCCTTTAATAATTCTTCTTGTATTGCCTCTCCTTTCTCAATTTCTATATACATTAGACATATATCTAGACCCAGCTCTTTTGCTCTGGCCTTTGGCTGATTGAACACTTTATTTACAACTCCAGATGCTACTTCTCCTGTTGTCCTGAAAGGTGAGAGAGTATTACTTTTGAAACATTTATGTGAATTAAGTGTTCAGCATCATTATCCACAGACAAAATCACACACAACACCGAAACCAGATTAAAACCCAACAAGTCTTCACATAAAAAGGACTACATCTCAAGATACCCTTGAGGAAAATAACCTTTTCTAAGGGATGACTTTGACATCTAGTTTAATTAAAAGAACACAGATCATAGTTAACATGATTCTAATAGCAGACTACACCAATAAATACTAGACATTCTCAAGAGTGTATTAACATTCTCTAGTTGAGGTTCACAAATAAATGCCATGTCCTGGAATTGTATATGTCGCAATACGTTAACTGTATCATTACATAATCCCAGCACAGTATTTCACATACATTTCCAAGCTTCAGATACACTAAATCATTTACACCACTTTTAAATCAAGGAGTGTGCAAGGTTGTTAGATTTTTAAGTAAGACTTTTATTCCTTTCATCAGGTCACAACGTCAGTGGACCAAAGCACTAATCTAGCCTGTTACGTGTGTTTATTTCACCCTCAGTATGGCTTATTTCATGGGCAAGACAACAGAGAAGTACTAAAAACATCCAGTGAAGAAATCGGCAGGTATTAAGATTCATATTGGTTATGCTGGATGCAACATCACATAAACATAACTACATTTTATTTCATGTATGAATTACACAAATATTCCCCTGAAAAAAAGGCCCCCTCCTGTACAGATAAGACTGTTTCAATCAAACAAGAAATACAAAAACACAAAACCGCACTTACACCACCCCATTACTGATTCACTTTTCTGCCATTTCAGAAATTTTTACTAGTGCCTTCAATAGTTTTTTAGAACACAAATTGCAAGCAATTTGTGACAAATTAATATGCACACGGAGGCCATCCACAAGGAAAGCCTGCCATTTGGCAAGTTCTCTGGATTAGAAAGCAAGATCTGCTCTTAACGATAGAGATCAGAATTGTTAGTGGCCACTGCACAATTTTTGTGCAGCTGCAGCCCTTCTCAGAGAGGCACATTAAACTGTCCTAACAGCCTAAGAGCAGCAAGAAAAGGCTACTTACTTCCCAGCTACATGAGCATTTTCAACATATGCAAGTGCTGCTTCCAGTCCTTTCAGCTGAGCCACTGCATTGGAGTCAGTCACAAATTTCTTTATCAATCCGAGATACTTGGACCATTCAGGACTCTTTTCATCATCTATCTTCTGGAAGAGCTTAAGGGCTTCTTCATAACCGTTTAATCTGGCTTTCCATAGCTGAAAGCAGAAATTTAACATTTAAAATGTTGTGCTAGTACAGCCTTAACTCACCAATCTCACAAAGCTCTTCAACCACATTTGAAAGTATACTCAGCAAGCTGGCACCTGCAGATTTCTCTTCAATGTCTGTATGAATAACGTGCAACAGGACAAAATACTTGTTTTTCTCCCATCAAAAATGATCTGGATAGAGTGATGCCAGTCTTCCACACTGCTCTTCATACGTTCTAGCAACCACCAACGAGGAGGTGGGAGCCCAACAATAGTTGCAGCTACAGATGAGTAATTTCTCCACGTGAATGAGTGAAGTGATCTTTCAGCGCATAAGCTTACGCCACATAACGCTACTAAAATCTGCTTAATAAAGGTTATTCAGCCTCTAGGTTGGATAGAGCTGATGCAGTTTCAGATCCGTTAATACTCACACCATGCAGCTGTCAAGATTACCTAACTATGGTGTATTTAGATAGAGAAGCACTACAAAATCACCACAAGCAGAGATACGCAGCAAGCCAAATCTAGTATTTCCTACCTTATGTTCACATTTCTGATCAATGGGCAGTTTCATCCACTCACTGTCGTCCCCCATTGTAAATCAGGCTCTCTCTATAACTACAGTAATTTCTGTGGAGATAAGGACAAGTTAGAAAACAGAAAAATATATACTGGGTGTATATATACTTATACCTAAAAAATACAAAAACACAAAACCAAAAAAACCCAACCTCCCCCCCTCAAACCCCACCCCAATTCTGTAGCAAATCTCACTGCTAATATGCAATCCAAGGTTGTAATTATATTTAGATACACACCTTGAAGACCAGACCGCTAATTTTTAGCCCTAGAAAATTACCAGAAGCCATTAAAGATTAGAGAGCAGTGCAATTTGCAGTATTTCTGACACTACAAGTCTCAATCGGTGAAAGTTTTAGCAAGCCAAAAAAAGCATGTGGAATATAACCTCACCTAAGCTTGAGGAAGAATGTACAACCGCTAAGGCACTAAACCAAAATGAGCTCCCATCAACACTAAAAACTGAGTCTTACTGACACGTGCTTTTAGCAACAGGTGCCATGAATCAGTGTCAAAAAATAATCAGATGTGAGTGTGAGGACAGCCATTTTAACAACTTTACAAATAGCACAACTGAAATGAACAGTTACTGAGAAGAACAAAATGCATTTTTGCCCTAATTCTAATGTAGCCAGCGTCACCAACTGTCGACAAGAGATCAATTTCTTGCCATGTGTAGAGCTCAAATCCTTACTCATTCAAGTTTTAGGAGTTTCCCCCTTCCCTTTAGATTAAAATAAAAACACTGACTATTACGGCATGACAGATAAGATCTCAAGCTCAAAGCCCATCTCAGACTTATTGTACAACTAACCTGACTGCTCAGAAAATAATGAGAGAACATGTCTGATACAGAGAGATCAGCAAAATGAAAATAGCAGCAGCAGTAAAAAGGGCTCCCAGTGTTATTTATATGCACAAAATCAAACCAGAGAGGGACTAATGCATTTCAACACACCAGTCTGAATTCATAGACCAAGCCCAAAACTCTATAACCCGGCCATACACAACAATTTATCACTACAGGCATATAAGTACACAACACTAGCAGAATGCTCCTAACAGAAATTCAGCCTATACCAGCAAAGCTGTATACTTTAGCCTACAAAGTATTTCACTTAATACTCAGAGGTTCACTATAGAAAATTAATTCCTTGAATTAGGGGTGTATTTTCACTCACATAAATTAATATAAGCAAGTTCTTCAAAGCCTTCTGTCAGCCACACAACACTAACATACACAGCTAACTCGATGGCAAAATTAGGCTAACAACAGCATACAGTAAAAACAATCTTTTTAATTCCTTCCTGGATTAGTTAGAAGATACGTTAAAAAATAACAACCCAACCTCCCAATAATTAAAAAAAAAAAAACCGTAAGAAACACAAAGAACTCCAAAACCCCTACCTGTCACCAACACACAGAGCCCCACAGCAAATTAGACTAAGCTTGCCTTAAATATTTACAAGTTCCTATGGATGATAATACCGTTCTCACTATAATTGCATGAACTATTAATTTGCCCAATGGCAGTAAAACAAGAGTCAATGTCAGAACACAAGCTGACTACATACATAAACAAGTGTATCCAAGTGTTATTACGGTTTGTCTTTCTCATTTCCGTTCTCATCAAAACAAACAACAATATGGCTATTTTTTCTTGACATCAGCACAGTGGTACCAAGTATGCTTCTAAAGAAAAAAAAAATTTTTTTGGAGGGCCAAAGAACTGTAAACCACTGAGAATGAAAGGATCTGCTCATTATGTAAGAAGCAAAGTACTCAAAAGTGAAGCTACCTAAAATACACTCTACTGAACTGTTAATTCTGTTTCACTAACTTTTTTAATGTTCAACTTACTAAAAAACGAAAGAAAAAAAAACCCCAGTCACAGCATTCCTCCATGTCAGGAACTGACGAAAAAAGGTACTCCAAATCAATATTTACAATAAGAATAGAATTCAAAGGCCATACCAACCCCAAACAAGCATATGAGGTCAAGAGGGCAAGTGAGTTACTGCATCCAAACCTCATCAGCCTTTTGCAATGGATCTGCTTCCATCTGTTTAAACTCCTGCTTATGTTTTCTCTGCCCCAACCTCTCCTCTTATCCCTCCTTCAGCCTACTGAGAGAGTTCAAAATTAAACAGAAATCAACAGACTCCTGGTTCAAACTCAATGCATTTTACCTATTAAAAAAACCAACCAACCAAAAAACCCCAAACCCATCAACAAAAACCAAACACGCACACCAAAACAACACAAAAAAAAGCACCATCCCACACCCAAAAGCAAGATGCTCACAGCAGACACAGAGGTGGCGGGTAAAATACATCTAATTCTATGAAGGTGATTACTTCTCTCCAAAAGCAAGAAATGAGGTTGAATTCACATGAAAAGCTTTCCAAACAGCCCACCGAGCAATGGATGCAGGAGTGCTCTAGAGTGAGCAGTTTCCAGCAGTAAAATTCCCCATCACTCAAGTTAGTTCTGCAGCCAAGTGCCATCAGCAAAGACAGCTTTGCCAGTGTAAACTGAGCTTGCATTAGGAATATCTTCATTTTAATGCACCAATATAGAAATAACGGAGTACTTCCTCAGTGTGGATGCAGACAACATAAATAGATGCAGTGGTCCCTTCCCAATGTCACATACACCTTTGCAAAGAGCAAACAGAGTGAACTTTTTAGAAAATCAGGCAGTTCTGATTCTTAATCAGAAACTTGGAAGTAATTCAAGCTATTGCCTCTTTACATTTTTTTTTGTTGAAGAACACATGAGGAACCAATACAAGGACAATAGTTATTCTGAACAGAAATAAAAAAGAGAAGAAAGCACTAACACATCTGCCAGCAACAGAAACACCAGGATAAAATTTTGGCACCTGTACTGGACATCTACACTCTTGTTTTTTAGAACACTGACAAAAGCATGAACTTCCTATTTCAACAATGAAAACAAACATTTATTTCTCACCAGAGATCTGTTCTGCCAAGGAAAGAAGTCTTATTGTAGGACAGTCCTCAATCAAGTACTACAAACCTCAGTTCAGTTCAAACCCTAAAGTCAATAGCAACTCTATTAAAAAGGCTTCTCCATTACAAGACCAATACTGATTTACAATTATTTTTGTCCTTACACATATACAACAGTTCACTGCCACAAGTACAACCTCTTGCTTGTACACCAGTGATACCCTACAGAATCTAGAAGAACAGGATCTAGGATTTCCCTTTCCACATCACAATGTACTTAACTTGGGGGGATCACATGGTAAGAGAGACATAGGGAGCAGAGTTGAATGACAATGAAGCAGTGTTTCACCTATTTTTTTCAGTCTGATCAATTCAGCTCCCCTACTAATTTTAGTCATTAATATCTACAGTCAATACTTCAATTACAAAATGGGTTAAGTTGCCTTCTGCACTGAATCTGGCATCTAAAAATAGTGATAAAATTATACTCCCCCCAGTAATTTACAAATCCCTTTAGAACAGACAATTTCTCAGAAAGTATTCCATGGTCACAGAAAGAAAGCTCCTTCTTAAACATCCAGTCTTTCTAGCTTCATCACTGCTCACGTCTGTCTGAATGCCAAGATTTTGTACTGTCTACATCTTGCATTTACAAGAATAAAAGACTGTTGTTTCTCCTTTCAGTTAAGTCACTGGGTTCTGTATGATCATAGAGTACCCCACATTTGACAAAAAGGTTTCTCTTAAAAGCTTCTTTGCAAAGACATGTAAACCTCAAGTCATTACTTCTCAATACTCAAGTAGCAAGTGGCCTCATTATACGGTAACACAGCTAAATTCTGTTATTACTAGTGAATTTGCAGCAATGAAGTGTTTGACCTACATAGATTTTTTCTGTTGACACAACTTGGAACAAACAGAATTAAGTCTTTCAGTAACAACATTCATTTCGGTAAAATCCAGAAAACAAGACCTCTGAAGCAACTGAACCACCAAAGTAAGTTTTGTGAGAGACACTTGTCATAAAAGTGGTCAATGCAACATTTCCAAAAGCAAGTCACCCGAGAAATCTGTAGCGGAGATGAATAACAAATCTTCCCTGACAGTTCTCGGCAGGGCAAGTTTATATTATGGAACAGTGAGAAAATGAAGACCATCAAGAAAAGAACAGGATCTTTTGAAGGGAGATCACGCAAAATGGGGCAAGAGTGGAAAGCATTTACAAGGCAGCACAAATCCAAGAATTTCAAACATAAAGTGAGAATTCTCAAATGAATATAGGTAAGTTTGGGAAACAAATTTATCAACAAAGATTGTGGCAAAGTATCAAAACATCAACGTTTGGATTAACCATACGCTACTCTGAACAGCTCCTACTCAACTTCTAAATAAATGCTTTTCCTGCTACAATTTTGAGAGCTGAACTGCATTAACATTATAAATTATAGTACGGGGTACCACTAAGGAAAACTCTTTCCATCATTAACATTCTGAAATGTGATTTCTTTTAAAGCATACATTCATCACCTATCATTACATTTTATTGTGAAGTGTCAGCTTCCAGACCATTTTCTACAGAAGATGCACAATGGCAAACTAGGAAGCCATTTTATGCTAAACAAAATGAGCTGTTTATTGATACTGATTGTCTACTTCTTCCTACTCACTTTCACCTACTGAATATTGTTCTGTGGCACAAGAACATAATCAAATATTCATATTTAGAAAGATTATCAAAAACATTACTCAAGACTAAGTTCTGAGAAATCAAGACAGGTCTTTTTAAAGGAAAAATCTGTTTGAAATGTTCCTATACAGTAGGGCACAAATTTGGAGTGTATATAGTTGGATGTCACATTTCAGATAAAACTGTATACTTCTTGACAGACAGATCTCTGTTAGCGCAGCCACAGTTTTCCTAGCAGAAAGAATTTTTATTTGTTTGTTTGTTTAATGGCAGTTTTGGGTCACATTTGCTCTTTGGCTCTGAAATGAAGTTTCACTTTCTTAGAAGTTTAGCCCAACATGGGTTTTTTTTGTATTTGCCAGCCAAACCTTCCCATTAGACACAACATAAAGTAGCTCAGAAAAAAGGTTGAAGACTCAAGTGATCATAACACAGTGGGCAAAAACATTTTACAGAATTTTAAAGGCTGGCATTTTCAATTGATAGATGAATTATAACTTGCAAGATACACACACTCTTGATGAAAAAATAGCAAGACCTCGGAATAATGAAAAGCAGAAATGCATGCTAAAGAGAAGCTACTGCTTCAGCAGCAATGAAATGGCATTCAAGAACAAACACCATCAAATTCTCTCTTGCCTACTCTAACTTGTATGTCCTAACTCACCTCAGTGAAATTTTAATAGCATAAATGACAAGTTATTGGTAAGATACATAAACACTTAATTTCTCTGGAAAAAAAACATTTTAATATATGGCCTCTGAAAGTAACCAGGGCCTTTCTTTTACACTCATCTAAAAGTGAGAGACAATGCAAAATAAACTGACTTTCTGTTATAGCTAAGACCAAAAGCAATTTTTATCTTCATGGGTAAGCCTGGAGTGAAGCCAGTCTTACGGAGTTGAGAAGGGCAAAAGGGAAAAGGGCAACCCACGGGCAAGTGCACAGGCATGCACTGACATAATTCTAAGGGTGGACAGTTGGAGTGAAAGATGTCAGTGGGACTGTGCTTATAACCTCCAAAGTCCCCCATCCCTCAAGAGAGGTTTTACAAAGCTCAGGCATGAAAAGGCTCATGTGATATTCTTTAAAAGGACGGCCTGAACTGCTGATGAAGGAAAGCTCCCGCGGAGACATCACTAGCTCCCTCCTTCTCCAAGGGAAACTCCCTCCAGCAGGGCTTCCCTCTGCACCTAGCGGCGCCCCCGCCATCCCCAGCACCTTCCAGAACAGCACCCCCTCCACTTCTGCCCGCAGCCCCAGCTGCGTCCCCGCAGCCCGGCGATGTTTCCCGTTCCGCGGGTGTCTGGCCGCAGGCCGCGGCCGGGCACGGCGAGCAGGCCGCCCGCCCGCCCGGCATTGTCTCTGCCCGCCGCCCCC
>VZTD01005548.1:2277013-2361707 GCA_013397725.1 Rhagologus leucostigma
GGGGGATGCTGCCGGGCGCGCTGCGGCCGGAGCAGCGCCTGGCGAGAGGCGCTGGTCCTGAGGCAGCCGCGTCAGGCCGCAGGACCCCTTTGGCAAAGGGCTAAAGCATGTCTGAGCTGATTGATTCGGCTTTGGGGAAGATCCTATTGCAGAGGAATGGGCCTTCTCTTTCCTATGGTCAGTGAGTTTGCAAAGCAGCAACTGAAGAAACGACTGATAGGGGACCTCATCAATGTCTATCAGTATCTGAAGGGAGAGTATCAGAAGGTAGAGCCGGGCTCTGCTTGGCGGTGCCAAGCAATAGGACTAGAGGCAATGAGCAGAAACTGATGTGCAGGCGGTTCCACTACGTGGGTGACCGTGTGCTGGAAGATGGCTCAGAGAGGTTGTGCAGTCTCCCTCACTGGAGATCACAGGATCTGTCTGGACAAAATCCGGTGCCATGTGCACTGGGGTGACCTTACTTGATCAGGGAGGTTGGCTCAGATGACCCCCTATGTCCTTTCCACCCTGGCCTAGTCTCTGAACTGTCTTTGGAGCACAGTGTGTTTTCCCTCCTTTGCTTCTTCACTTCAGCTTAAGAAATTGAAGGGAAACTTTTTATGGGTAAGCAGAATAGAAGACAAGAGACAGCACAGTGCCATGCATGCAACTGCAATTAATCTTACACTGCCCTCTCCCCACCGTGCCATATAAGCACCATCAGTTTTTTGAAAGTGAGGCAATTTTTTAATGACCTGACTGAAATGGCTTTTGCACTGTGCTTCAATCGTGAAATGAGCAGGAGTACAGTTGTTTTAAATGTCTTAGGTAGTTCTCTCATCAGAAGGGGACAGAATGTGTTACAAGATTGGCACCAGTACTGCAGTGTCAGTTATTAGTGGATGTTTCATTCATTACTCAGCCTTTTGCACTATTTAAACTCTTGGTTATAAAAAAAGGCAACAGAAGCCTAAACAAAACCCTCCACAGAAAGAAAAAACAGCTCTTCTTCAGAGCTTTATTTTCCACTAGGCAGAGGCTTGAAATCTCTACAGTCCTAATACATACCAAAAAGAACATCCCCTTCTGCTGTTGCCATGTTAAAAAGAGGGGGAAAAAAAGGCAAGGTGGGGCAGAGTGAGAGGTATTATGTGTGTGAAGGAATCTGCAAAAGTGAGTGTAGATATTGGGCCCTTGATTCAAAGTTATAGGGGTACAGCGTGTGCTACAATCAGGTTCCTAAGAACCCAAATCTGTTCCTACCTTCTTACTCCTCTCAAATGAAGCAAAGTTGAGGTTCTGTCTGAACAGGTTTGGGAGTTCCTCATTCAAAGGA
Organism: Rhagologus leucostigma; assembly: GCA_013397725.1. NCBI lineage: Eukaryota > Metazoa > Chordata > Aves > Passeriformes > Rhagologus > Rhagologus leucostigma. Next base: position 2,278,332 of record VZTD01005548.1, read on the forward strand.
GAGTCCAAATAACATGCATGATTCACAACCAAAAGCCAGGCAGAGTGGTTAAGAAAAGCTAAATTTATATTAAATTATCATCAACCCCTAAAATACTGAACACAGTGGTTAAATAACTCCAGAAAATCCAATGTCTCCAGTGAGTAACGTTAAAACCATTACACAGGAACACACGGAAATCACTGACATTAGCTTGGGACAGACAGGAGAGAGGTTTGCTTTTTATATAGTAAATCAGTGCTCAAGAGATCATCCTCCAGTAGCCTTTCTACATTCTTAACATCCTAAGTGCAACGAGGGTCTTCTCTTCCCCAGAACGGGGAACGATGATGCATCCCCAAGGCAGCATCTCACTGGGGCTGTCTCTAGGAAAAAGACTCGAATTTCTGCCCACCTCACTGGTAGAGGAGGCTATGACATTTTATTGCTCCTTTTCACCATAATCATTTGAGGAAGGGAGCAGAGAGCAGTTACATATGGTTGTTAGGCTGTAGTGCACGGGGTCTCTCCTAAGAAGCAGCAGAGAATATTGATCAAGGTGGAGATCACAAGCACTATGAGCTGCTGAAAGACTGACTGTGTTTCTCCTTTCCATTCCACACTTGTGACTTGGACAGCAATTACTCTGACAGGCTGACTTAAAGTGACAGGTCTGGGCAGATGTTTCCCTTCACCCCTGTCCCACCTCAGGATTTTGGTGCATGGTCACATAAGCTATTGGGAAAAAAGAGAAACCCAACCCATTCCAAAACCCAAAGAAACCCTGCTCTCCTACAAGTCAGAGCCTTCCTCCCCAATCTCCCCACTCCCAGCCCTAATGCCCCTGCCCCTACACGTGGTTTCTGCTCAAATCGATTCTTCTGCCTACGCTTGAGCCCTCTGGTGTTGTCCCTGCGTGAAGTGGCTTACATGGGCAGGGTCCATGTCAGTGATATGCACTCCTTTCTCAGTTCCCAGTCGAGTCCACACCTCAATCCAAAAGTGCCTCTGCCCAACAAAATCAATGCTTCCCAGGCTGGAGTCAATCAAATAAATAATTAAATAAAACTCTAATTAAAAAAAATAAAAATAAATCCCTCTGGGTGTAGGGAAGAGTCCCACATTAACACAGAGAAATTTCCAAGCCTTAGCTCCAGTTCGTTTTCCACAGGAATATACACCTGTCAGCCCAGTGGTGCAGTTATGGACAAAGTTTCAAGCTACCTAGCCAGGTCGAAGCTGCAACCTTCCTCTATCTACAAAGCTACTTCTGCTGTGAAAAGTACAGCCAAACCACTGGCAACTGTTGTGTTTTTCAGGGGTAGCAGGCCTGTTAGTACATAAACAAGGTTCGAGTAGAGCAGGACAATCCTCCTTTCTTTTTACCACCTGAAAAAAATATTGCATGGGAGATGTACCCTCCCCCTACCTCTGAACCATACCCCTGATGTATGTTTTGCTCTCTTTACACCATGGGTGGGAATGTACTTGACCTCTTTCCAGGCGATAAAGAGGTTACAAAGTTTGCAGTGAGAAATTCTTCAGTGGGAAGTTCTGCTTCCAAGTATCTGGCTTAATGCTTAATATTTTACCATGTGACTTGAGGGGTTAATATAAATTATGTTTTTGAAGAAGTGTCAAGCAATATTTTCTCTTTTATCTTTTTGAACAAACAGATAACAACAGAATGTGAAAATGTGGCAATAGTCCTTGGGAGCATGCAAGACCCAGCTCCAAATGCTGCTGGGTTTTGGCTGCCAGGGTAGGATGACATTCCCTAAAGGGTAAGAGCCTTGGAGGCCAGAGAACAACTGAAGCCCATGCAGCTGATGGGAAAAATTACTTGGCAAGGAGAGCTATTTAGTGGTAACAGAAGAACTTAAAGTGCAATTCTATCTGATCTTAAAATGGCCCTCGCAGCTCCCTGATTATTGTCTCCCATTCTAGGTCAAATGGGCTCAGCCTAGTAATAAAGCAGTTCCTAACTGTCAGCACTGAGCATCCCCCTGGGAAAGACTCGACCTAGGAATTCTCTCTTTTCCCTTATTATGGTAATCAAAGGTCCTAAAGGCCAAAATAATTGGGACCTTGCAGAATTGGGAATAGTGGGGACCTAGCAAATTTTCTTTTTCTTTTTTTATATATCAGTTATGCAAAGATCAGTAAAATTTAGGTCTTGCTGAGATCCATTTCCTCTCATTAGCTCTGTAGAACTGAGTAAAATACCAATCTCTTCTTGTCTCAAGTTCAGCACTCAGACTCCAGTACCCACAGGGAACAGTTCTGAAAGGGCCATTGGCTGACTCTTGTTTTTCCAGAGTAGAAACATGTTTTAACAGGAAAGGGGAGAACAGGAGCAGTGTCCACTGCCAGCAACAGACACAGTGCTCCAATCTGAGCATTCCTTAAAGTTTTTAGTAGCAGATATGAAAGTAAGCAGTGACGCTCTCATGAAATGAGTCTTGGCAACTGTGGTTACCCTCTTCATGCGTTTACAAGGTGACCTCATGCTGTGTCAGTGTCTTCTTGAGCCCCAAAGCATCTCCCATCTATACCAAGACCTCTCTCAAGTCAGAGACCCCTCAACACAAAGCCTCAAAGAGTGCTGCTAGTGCTGGAATGACTAGGGGTACTTCTGTGACCAGGAGCCAGCAATGAGGCAGCTCTGCTCTCTTCATGGGCATTGACCGTGAGCTGGATGGCACAGGACTTGCAGGTTGCCAGGGAACAGAGACTCTGAACCAAATTCAGGCCAGACGAGTCACTGCAAAAGTTAACGTGGCAGCTTCCAGGAAAAGGGAACATATAAATAAACCACAGACAGTGAAAATGAGTCAAAAGGGTCTCTGGGTTCCAACCAACCCACCCATCCTCCTTCTCCAACCACAACAAAACAGCTGCCCAAGCTCCTTGCTGAAAGGCAGTCCCAGTCTCGGGCCCCTTGCAAGAGAGGCTGGTCTCTGCGCCCTTCCTTGCCAGGCAGGCAGAGTCCTGTCTTTTTCGTGCAGAGCAGAGGGTAGGGAGGGTACGACTGTTTCCAAAGTCACGTGTACTTTAGACCTCGCTCTCTGTGGAGGGCTTGCGTTGGTGTTTCCAGCCTGTGTCTGGGAGTGAGCCACGCCGCTCAGGAGTGGCTGCTGCTGTGTTAACACTGCTGCATTCAGACTGTTCTTCCTGTAGCAGCTGCTCAGTTTCAGTGTCATCCAGTGAACCAGAACTGGCCTGGATAGAGACCGTATCCGTCTTCATGCAGACGTGGTCCCGGAGGATCCCGCCACGGGAGCTCCGAATCTGCTTAAGGTCATCCCATTCGGAATCATCACTGGATAAAAGGCATATTCCCTCCACAATCTTGATTTTCTCCTTAGTGTAGCTGTGGTCAGGACCAGTCTAGGGAGAAGACAGATCAATGAAAAAAATACATCTATGGAAAAATATGGCAAAGAGCAATGCAGAGCTGGAATGATGACAGTGAAGCAGACAAAAAGCTGGACCTCCATGTAAACAGCCACTGGCTTTAACTGCCACAATGGCACAACCCATTTTAAGTTTCCTTTAGTTCTTTACCACCCCCAGACGAGTCCTCCCTGCAAGAGCTCTCATTCCAAACTCCATGAGTCTTCAGTCATAGAAGGGGAATGAGGATGAGGTTGCTCTTCTCATTCAACTATACATATTTCCCTGACAGAAGAGAGTAAAAACACTGAGCCTAGAAAGGAAGGAAAAAACCCCACCAAACAAAATGGGAAGCAGAAACAGACAGAAAACCTCACGGTAAAAGTAGGCAGGGAATCAATTCAAGGTTTGCAACATCTTTATATCTGAATCATTCTAGATTCACCTCTCAGGAAAGCACAGCTGGAATACCACTGTTGAGTCCAAGTCTCACAGTGACACAGGGGAAGGAGATTAGAGGGAAATAACGAAAATGATCAGAGGCTAAAGGGACCACCCTGAGATTAAAGTAGTGAAATCTGTCTAACTTGGCTCACTGACAAATAAGGAGCATCTGATTTATCCCTGAGGAGAAAGTGGAGGGGGTGGGGAAATATACATCTGTGTACAACAAGGAGCATCGGAATTAAGAGAAAAGTGGAAAGGATTTAGATTCACAGATAAATAATCCTGGCTTATCCTTAATAGATAAGGCTAAAATGGCTTGAAAGTTTGGGAAATCTATTGGATAGTACCTTTGAAAAACAGTAAGGGAAAACTCTCCCCTGTGTAAATCTGTGATCCCTGCTAGAGGAACTAAGTGACCTAACAGATAATCATAAATAATCCTAACAGAAATTACCTTTTCCAAATCTCACCGAGTATGAGTAGCCAAAGCCCAAACCAAAGAATCTGCCATAGAAAATTACTTACGCTTTCCTGACAGACAGTAGAGCTAGTTTAGGGACATAAAAGCCGGGGGCAGGGGGAACCAAGAAAGAGCAATTAGTACGGACAGTGCTTGAGCCACACAACAGAGCTTGAGTGAGGGAGACAGGATCAAACACACACAGTTAGTGATACCTGACGTGAGGATGTGGACGGAAATCAGAAGAGGGAAGATGAGAAGCTATCTGAGTGATAAGAAAGCTTCTGAGGAGAAAAGAGAGGAAAAACTAAGTGCTGCAAGATATTACATTCAACTGTCTCCATCCTGTGGCACAAAGTATGGACCTCTGAAGGGCCTTTAAAATGCTCTATTTAGTAAGGGCTCTATTTTTTTCCCCTATCCCACCCCTTCCAGGCAGGAGCCATGTTCTTGTTACCAAACCCCTGCCTGGTTTCCCTGGTGACTGCCCAAAGCAACCTTGGTGCAACAGTCACTAACTGGGACCTGTATCCAAGGAAGACAATTCCAATTGACTCATGTACTTTTGAGGGCCAGCACCCAATGCAAATGAAATACAAGACACTGTGGGAGTGGGTAAGAAGCAGAGAACTAAAGACAGGGCAAATTCACTACAGCTCACTGGGGAAGAAGTGCTGCTGACTGATCTCCATAGCAGTCTGAACAACTCACTGAAGCTGTCCTCCTGTGTCCTAGAAGTAAATGCTCACAAGTTGCAATCCTTCCACTTAGTGAAGCCTGTAATGCTCAACAGCAGCTTGAGCTGGGCTCCCATGTCATTAGTAGCAGCTCTTACCTCTTTCTTGTAGCACAGCTGGTTGTACATGGTTGGTTTGGGAATCGATTCAATCTTCACCTCCTGGGTAGATGTCCGATATGAAGGATTACTGTAGGTTAGGTTCCCCAAGCCAGGGTCCGTAAATTTGGACTTATTATGCCTAGAGGGAGAGAGCTGTCAGAAAAGACACAGGAACCTACTGCCAGGACCCAAAGTTCCTGAGAGCTCAGCAAGTGGAAGGCTCCAGCAATCTCCGTTGTCCCTCAAAGAGAGAATGCTGGCTTCACCTGGCTCTTCAGCTACTAGTCCATTTACTAGCTACCAGTACAGCAAGGCACTGCCGTGCAACCACAAAAGCTATGCTGGCAATAACTGGTGAAGTTATCTGTCAGAAAGCACACGAGCTCACACCTCTACTGAGATGTGAATTATCTCACATCCCTGTCCATAACTCATAAGCACTCTGCAGAAAATTTAGCCAGTAACATTTCAGACAGTACAACTACGTGACCAACACTTCAGAGGCACAGGAGACTCAAACCTTGCAAATAAAACCATCAAGCACTCCTTCCAATGGAGAAAAAAAGGACTGTAAATGACAAAGAAAGATTTAGTGCTTTCAGGAACTTTCTTCTCCTACAACCCTAGAGTTTACAATTGGCCAGGAGAAGAAAAAAAGATCACTTACCTATATATAATTAAAGCAGCAATAAGGAGCAAAATAAATAAGATGCTGAGAAGGCCTCCAATAATGTAGCTGACGTGCAGTCCTTCTCCTGAAAGTGAACACCAAGGGTAATTTATGCACTCATTTTATATTTCAATGGATAATACTAACCTTGGTGTAATGCCTAATGCTGGGGGCTTTACCCATATAGAAGTATGTAAACTAAAATGTCAGCACATCAAGGTTTAGCAGAGGGTTTTGTTTGGCTTCATATGAAAACAAACATATGGCAAACTTTCCTCCCATCCAGGCCCCAGTAAACCAAGGAGTGTCAAGATCTTTGTAATGGGGTTGTAATGGATGAGTTAGACCCCCTTGCTGACAGGTTACTCCTGCAGTGGGAAGCAATTACCCCAGTCAACCATCTTCAACTAAACACAAAGAGGACAGTGAAAAAGGGTATTATTAATGGGAAGAGCCCAATGAATGAGGTATGGGATGAAAGAAAACAGAAGTATTCTTCAGACCCAAGAGTCATTTGGAAAAGTCCCCTTCTAGGTTAATGAATGTCTACAACTGATGTTCATCCTTAGAGGCACTTTGCTCTGCTCAGAGGGCATTTGAATAATTCAAGTCTGAGTTTCAGAAATTTGAGTTTCACACACTATGGACTGGAATGCCCTGGGTACATCTGGAGGAACAACCCTGGTAGAGAAGAGTTAAAGAAAAGGAACTCACCCATAGTGGCCAACACTGCCTCGTTGGCACGAGTACACAAGCCTTGCCTAGCATCTTTGTCAGAACAGCTGAATGATAGAAGGAGAGTTATTTACTGAAAGTAGAATCAACAGTATCAAAGGTATCAAAAAACAGGATGGAATGGGCTAGCACTGATATCCCTTCCCTTTCCAGTTAAAAAACACAGGTCTTCCTTTCTCTTCTTCAGCATTCTGTATCCAGAGAAGGGACAACCATACACATACATATATATAGGGGGTGTGCATGTATAGATCAATTGTCAGTCTGCAGTACCTTTATATCTGAGTCATTCTAGATTCACCTCTCAGGTACACAGGTGTACACATATATATATCAGGAAACAAATTTCAGCATCAGTGCTGAAACAAAAATCAAAATGTCTCAGAGTCAGCACAAAGACCTTTCTGTCCAGTAAATCATACTCAACAAAGTACAAGTTTTGCCCTGTAAATAACTCAGCCATATACTATAGAACCACTCTTTTGCTGAGCTGTATAAATAGCAAGTTGTGAGGAATTAGCAGAGAAGAGTCTCTTAACTACCTGCATTGTAACTTAAGTGTTAGAGCTGCAAAGGTTCTGTTCTGCCCCAAGCAAGCTATCCCCTTCCCAGGGCAGAACCACCTCCTCAGCTGTGTGGGTTTAGTCTGAGGTGTTTCAGTGAATTGAAGCAACATACTCCTTTGTCCTCCTCTCAGAAACGAGTTCTCAAAATTAGGAGATTCAAAAATCAACCAAATGAATGACGCATGTGCTGAAGGAGGATTTTAACACTTTAGCACAGTCAGCCTACACACACATTTCAACAAAACAGAAAGAATCTGCAGCTCTTTCTTGCCATCTCAACAATGTTCTGCATCTTTGTCATAATAGTTTCATCCATTAAGAATGTGAAATCCGGAGCTGGAATATCCTCTTTTGGCTAGGGATAGGTATATTTGGATGACGGCAACCAGAGGGGGCTTGCATGTGGCACCTTGCAAAAGCTGTGACTTTCACACCCCAATTCCAAGAGAACAAGAACACTTACTTTCCTTCCACTGTTTCCAGAGATGTGAGAGGTTTGGTTGTTGAGGTACCTAGTCTGCCAGGCAGTGTTTGACTTCTCTCACTTACACTGGTTGGTTCTGGACCAGGGGGCACCACACCAGGAACTAGAACAACAGAGAAAAATAAACAGGACTCCAACTCTGTGGGACAGATGGATAAGTCTTACAGGACATTTCCAAAACTCTCTATAGCTTATATGAGCAGCCTTCCATCTCAAACTCAGTCTGTCAGCAGAAAGGACAGAAGAAGACTCTATTGCTCACAACTGCTAGTCTTACTCGCAATATATGACTCTGCATAAGATTTATACACTGGAGAGCTCAGCTGCTCTGGTTGCCACTGCATAAGCAGTAGCAGTGGCTCACTTACGGAAGCTACTGCCCAAGCGACACTCAGTAAACTCACTCGTAGAACACGGCCGCCCATCTGGTTCATCCGGACATGCGCAGACAAAGTCAGAAGCCCTGGCAAAGCAGAGGTGAGTGCAGCCTCCATTGTTCACTCCACAAGCATTACTACCTGGAAGGAACAAACAATTTTCTAAATATGTTACATCTGAACAAAAAGGAGCTCAGGGCAACAACCTTCTTTCCTGCTCAGCCAGAAACACTTCTTAGAAATCCAGCAAGTTATTATGTTTTTGGCATATGCCCTTCATCTGATTGCTAAGAAAGTGATGACAATAGCCAGACATTGGATTGGATTAGTGCAGTCTTGAAAGGAAGGCACTGGAAATCTCTAGACAGAAGCCCAGACAACACAGTTGCACAGATAAGAAAAAATAAAAAGCTCGCATTCTTCTGTTTCAACACAGTGTCAGGTGAACAAGAAAGTGACATTTGCTAATCAAAGCTCTAACAGAACACCATTAAGATGTACCTGACTGAAAAGTCAGAGGCAGACAAGGAGTGTGCTAAGGGAAGATGTGTGAATAGTCTGAGCATAAAAAAGGATGTCATCCTTATTTGACATCCACAATAGTGTGATGGTTCCAGAGCTCCTTTGGTCTACAATTAGCATTTGCCTGAACCAAGGTCCTTCTACTTACCTGTCTGTCTCTGAGGAGAAACCACAATGATATCCATCAATCCCTCAACATTGGCTAGGACTGTCTCTTTGTTCCGCCCAGAGTATTTGTCCACTCTCTGGATAGATTTCGTTTGCCAGTCAGTCCAGTATATCCATCTGTCCTGCTGCTCAGGGAGACAGCAAAGAAAAATCACAGCCATTATTAGCTTGTTTAGTCATGTAGACACAGGATACCCATAAAAAACATATCCCCATGGCAGAAGGCCCAAAACAAAGGCCTTTTCAAATCCTTACCCTCTTATTGTAAAGATGATAACTGTCTACACCCCACAGTTTAGACAAGCTTCCTTTGTTAGCTCCAGAGAAGATTTAAGTACTATCCCCTCAGCCATCTTGGTTTCCCCAGAGTGTAACACATCCCTGTTCCCAAACTCCACTGTACAAACTCATCAACACACCAGGGAGAATGGTGGCAGCAGGAAAATCTTCTCACCTGTGTCAGAGCAAAGGGATGTGACACCTGGCTGACCAACACTTGCCGTAGCTTCCCATTGAGGTCACAACTCTCTATGCGATCAAGGTGGGCATCCACCCAGTATATCCTGAAGGCACAGGGAAAGAGGTGAGCTTTCATCTATACAACCCCTCTTTACTTTCTAGTCATTTGCTGGCCAAGATCACGGAATCATAAGATGGATCAGGAAAAAAAACTAAAGAAAAAACCCTCCAAACACCCCAAAACCAAAACCAAACCCACAGCGTTACTCCAATAAATGAAGTTAAGAGGGCTAAAAAATTCGTTACATCCCTTAACCCTATGATAGTATAGGAAAATCTTTCACTGACCTCCTGGTGTCATAATCCAAAGTCAATCCATTGGGCCATCCTAGGTCAGTGTTAATCAGGATTTTACGTTCAGAGCCATCCAAGTTTGCCCGTTCAATTTTAGCAATGTGACCCCAATCTGTCCAGAAGAGATACCTGAAGAGATAAAAGGCAAGTGTAAGAAGAAAAGACCGTTTCATTTGGCCTAACGATGAATGAATGAAACTTCCAGATTCTTCAGGTTCAAAAAAGATAATATAGTCTGTAGCCTGCTTCTCACTGCTATCTGCCCAACCTTCAAATTCACTGTCTGCCTGACTACTGCAAGTCACTCAGAGTCAACCCCTTGCTGGTACCTGCAGATGCACATGGCACATCTCTTCTTCCTCCCACAGCCTCCTCTTCCAACCTGCCTCTGTGCAGCCCCCTGCTCCCTGCCCCACCAATAACCCCATACCTACCCCTTCTTGGGAAAGACAGCAATGGCTCGGGGCTCATCCAGGCTGTTATTGATCAGCACTTTCCTGGAGCTTCCATCCAGTCTAGCCACTTCGATGGTATTGCGTCCTGTGTCTGTCCAGTAGAGGTTCCTGGCAACCCAGTCCACTGCCAGGCCATCTGTAGTCTTCAAACCCTGACCAATAACAGTTTCCATGTTGCTGCCATTCAGATCAGCCCGCCTGGATAGAAATCAATGACAAACAGCAGTGAGGAACAGGTAGCTCCTGGAAAGCCTGGATCTCCATCAATCACAGGGCCACTGCATACTATTACCTCCTTAATACTTTTTTCTCTAGTCTCCAGTAGGTTAAACACACCTTCAGCATGAGTTCAGTGATACACATGATGCTGTGTACCAAAGACAAGGTCTAAGTAGTGGTGTAGTGCTCAGTCTCCTCAGCTTACTGGCACACTCAGCACAAGTCACTGGGTGACCTGTGCACTGGCCAAGCAGTTAACTGGCACCTACCTGATAACATCAAGAAATACATCTGTGTAGTAAATCTTTCCATCCACACTATCATAGTCCAGAGAAATGACATTGTTCAGCTCAGGGACAGGTATGTGAACATCTGTGTGGTCACTGGTGTCCAGCGAGATACGACGAATGGAAGCACGGCTAGAGAAAAGTAGGTAGGTCTCTGGAGAAGAGTCACATGTCTGCTCATCTCTCTTCAGCTGGATGCCAGTGGGGCAGGCACAGGAGAAACCAGTGGGATGAGGTAAGCAAAGGTGGGAGCAGCCACCATTACGAACTCCACATTTATTGAAGCCTTTAGAAACACGGAAAGCATAGTTTTAGGACGCCACAGACCAAAGTTTTATTTTAAAGGCTACATACATGCACAACTTGCTAGCAGCTGAGTTCATCCTTACTGTCCCAGCCTTGCTTGGAATCTACAGCCCTTTGTACAGAGACACTCTCCCTCCTCTCCAAGATTCATGGTAGGTATGGGCATGATTGGCAAGGAGAACAGGAGGGTCCAGAAGAAGAGGGATCATTAGAAGAAAAATCTTAACCTGAATTCCTTACTAATCATAGTTTTCCCATGGAAAAAGGAACAGCCAAATGTTCACAGATTTATGCAACTGCAGTTTAACTTTATTACTGCTGCAAATGGTAATGCTGACAGAAAGATCCAACCCTGTGGGGAAGTAGTGTGACAATACACCAGAGGCCAGGCTGACAAAGAAGCTTCTGTTTCAACTTAGCTGCACACAGTGGCAAGTAAACAAAAGCATCAGAGAAGCCTGCTGGAAGTGCCTGATGTATTAGGGTCATATAATTTATTTTTTAATTGTAAAGAACCCAGCATACATTTACTAGGAGGGAATAAGCCCAGAAGACAGGTGCAGGGAGTAGGAAGAAGACAACATGGATATGATGGCTAGACTTTTGGTCAGCTTTAAGTTATACTGCCAAGTTATGCAGTCAAGAGTGATGTTCTACTGTTAGTAACCACAGGAAAAGCAGCACAGTTTTCTGTAGAAGCATGTATTGGAGAAATTCTACCAAAATAAAGCCACAGCACAAAGCAACGACTTCCACTGAAAAGCAAGGAGGCAAGATGGGGTGTTATAGGGTCCCCAAAGAGTAACAAAGAATTGACTCTGGCACAGAGTAGTTGGACAGCATGATATATTAAGAGCAACTGAAACAGCAGAGATTTTGCAGAGCAAAGAGGCAGACAAGAAGATGAAGCCTGCAATGATTGGGAAATAGTACTAGAACTTGAAATAAGATTTCAGCAACTGATTCAAGAAGAATTAGTCTTCTGGAGTTAAAAAAGGGAAATTGTCCAATGGCAGTACACTCTGGTGAAGCCTAATAAGGCATGACTTGTTCAGTTCTCCTAAGAAAGTGGCTCTGCTGTGTGCGAGAATGGGGTTAATCAGTGCAATCCAGTGAAGGAAATGGGACAAAGGGGTCAAAAAGCATGCAGTAATCATCACTAGACCTACACAGCCGGGTAAACAGGGAGGAGTGCAAAAATAGTTAAAGAGGGAAGAAGTGATGCCTTAAAAGAAGGGATCAGAAGAAAAGAAAAGCTGATTTTTGAGAAGTCACTCTATCAGTCCTGCTTTACACTAAAGGACTCTTTCCAATGACAGCTCTGAAGGACTCCCCTCACCACCACCGACACCCGCCAACTGGGGAGCAACTCACCCAGGGGCCGCACCCTATCGACAGCTTGAATGTCCATGAGGCCAGGCAGGTTTGCCCTCACCAAGATGACATTGTCACCAGTGTCCTTGTCAGCCCTGTGAATGCTGCGAGTTTGCCAGTCAGTCCAGTAGATGTAAGAGTCCAGCAAAGTGAGGCCATAGGGATGTTGCACTGGGGACAGCAGGGTGCGGCGGTTCGCGCCATTGAGATCCGCAGCCTCGATCCGCTAAAAGAAGAAGTAGAACATCACCCCATACTCAATACACTTCTCCTCTTGCTTACTGTAGCAAGTGGGAAACAGTCTCAGTGAGTGATGTTATTCAGGTCCACCCTCCCTCCATAGCCCATACTCTCAGAAAAGCTTACATTCCCCTTGCTCTTTGACAACTTGCTCAAGAGCTTCAAAGCAGCCTCCAGGCTACCAAAGACCCAGTGACAAACAACACTGAAGAACAGAATCAGACCTCAGTGTGTGCATCAGCCCAGAGCAGCTGGGACCCAGCCTTATCCACTGCCAGTCCATTAGGCCAGCCCAAGTTGTTGCTGATCAACACCACACGTCCAGAGCCATCCATCCCAGAGCGTTCCAGCTTGGCATTCTCACCCCAGTCTGTCCAGTACATATACCTGGGGAAAAGTCAGCAAGGATTATGGAAAACGATATCAGAAGTCCTGTGTAACTCCTAGACAATCTCTTGACAACACTAACCCCATTTCATGGTATAAAGCTATTGCCCGAGGGCTGTCCAGGTTCTGCCAGACCAAGACTTTCCTCATGGAGCCATCAAGGTTGCCCACTTCAATCCGATTTGTTCCTGTATCTGTCCAGTATATTTTTCTGCCAATAGCATCCACAGCCAGCCCATCTGTAGTCAACAGACCTGAGAAAATAGAAAAACATTTTGGTCACTGCTTATTCTCCCAATTTAGTCAGGAACTTCTAGTATTTCTCTAGTCCATCTTGTAGGGAACTGCTTTAGGCTTTGCTTGCCTTTCCACCAAAAAAGTATTCTACCAGGGTATCAGAATCTCTCTTTTCATACTGCACAGAAGCAAGAGGCTCTCAGATCAAAATCTCCCTCACCTGTGGTGATGATGTCCTCAAATTGTGAGCCATCAAGGGCAGCTCGACTGATTTTCCTCAATGTGCTGTCTGACCAGTAAACTTTTCCTGGGTTGAAGAAGAAAGAGAAACTTGAAAAAGCCCAGAACAAAACCAAACCAAACCCCAACAACCAAACAGCAAAATCCTTAAAAAACAGATCCTGGTCTCTGACTACCTGCTACATCTTTCAAAATGAATCTGATTGTACAGGAATAATAACAGCACAAATATTAAGGCAGTGATAAAACAGTGCAAATTTTCTTGTTCCAATTCTCCCCAAAATATGTAGGACCTTTACAAAAGGTCTGACCTTCACATAGGGACAAAGAACACCTAATACCATCAGCTAGTAGTAGAGTTCCACATTTGATTTCTCAAAATGAGACCATCCACCTTACAGTGCAACAGTGTTTACATCCAACACAGCATCAGATGTTTACTATACGTGAACAACCAGAGTCTCAGCTCTACCGTCATAAAAGGCCTCAGCTGGAGGAAGTTTCTTAAATATAAAATGCACAGGAACCCCACTCAATATTGCAGGCAGGTTTTTTTCCATATAGTTTGGGTCCTCTGCTTTCCTATAAGGATATTCCTTTCCTCACTGGAAACGAATTATTTGCAGCACATACAAGGAAAAAAAAAACCTACCCAAATCCACAGCCTACAGTAAGATCTGTGCCTGGGTCTTTACTCAGACATTTAGATATGAAGTTACTTGTTGCCTTTCAAACACAGCCAGATACACTAAGAAGTTCAGACCTTCACGAGGATCCACTCCAATTGCAATGGTGTTCTTCATGGTGACGTTGACTGAGACAACAACATCTGCAAAGTAGGGGATATCCAGAGAGACCATCCGGATATCAGTCCTTCTGGCAAAGATCAGAAAGCTGGTCATTCCTGCAGAGTTGAAAATGGACAGATATTAGTGAGGAGCAAGTTCAGTCAACTGTAGGCATCATTTATCGAATATTCTAGAGGTTACATCCACTTCAGTGGAAAAGGGAAAGTGTCTCAGGCAGATCTTGGCTTATGGACGGTCTGTGTACAAAAGCTTTATTGAGCATCACTTAATGCTTCTTTATATCCGAGTTGAAAAGCAGTATGCTCATAGAAGAGTTACTTCTGCTAATATGTCTCGGAAATGGAATTTAGGAGTCGCTTTTTTCCTGCTAAGGAGGAAAAGTGGATGTACCATGGCCTGAAGCCAAGTGCCTTCCACCGTCCTCAAAAGAGGGTCCACAGGAGGAGTGTATACAGACCTATTAAAGAGTATAGAACCTCATAGTTTAAGAATTCATCTCAATATTACAGCAAAAGTATGGGAAAAAATGTGACATCTGGTTTACTTGTGCAACATCATTTTAAGAAAAATGTCTCCTTCATCAATCCATTTATCAGTAAGTTTCTCCATTGTAATTCCTACTCAATTTGAAGGTAAGGGCACCAAGTGGGTTTTTCAAGGGGTAAAGCAGGTAAGCACATAAAAGTGAAATTTGTTCTCTAACAAGGCAGAGGCAAAATGTAGCTGTGATACAAAACTGCAATGAGGATCCTACAGAAAAGACGCACCAGGGGAGCAGGTCTTGCCATCAGATTGCAGGTTGACCCCCGTAGGGCAGGTACAGCTGTAACCTTTTGGAAGAGGTGCCAAAAGGCACAGGTGACTGCAGCCTCCATTGCTAACTTCACATGCTGTACGTACTATGGAAAAGAGCAAGAGAAATCCATAAGCCAGTAGCACCGGCACAAATAAGGGATACAACAGCTACAGAAACGCATTCTAGAATGCCCTCAAATACCAAGTTGAGAGTTAATTCTCAGGCTCTCATATTCCACACAGACACTTAAGACAATGAAGGCTGACAGGTCAGTTCCTTGTAGAAAAGATGTGCCACATGGCAGAGCCGGAGCAAGCTCTCAGCTCAGTGAGGCTTGGTGAGCTCTGTACCTGGTGGCCTGTGCCGGTGGAAAACATGAATATCCATAAGATTCTCCAGATTGTCCTGCAGAGTTTCCCGAAACTGCCCAGTCCTCCTATCTGCGCTCTGGATACTTTTGGCCTGCCAGTCTGTCCAGTAGATTCTCTCGCCATAAAGAGTAAGTCCAAAGGGGTGAGGCAGATTGTTCCCAATCAGCACCTGCTCAGATTACCCCAAGCCCCCCAAGAAAAATATTCTATTATATGTATATTAGAATACTTTAAAACATATATTATATATATATAAGTGATTATGAAGTCCCTAAGGGGAAGAGGCTTCCCTTGCTCCCTCTCATCTTCCTAACATACAATCACAGCAAAAGGAGAGTGATGAGGGAACCTTAACCCTCAAACTTCCCTCACATACAGTTTGAAATTGAAAGGGAGCTCTTTTCTCCCAGTGAAAGCAGCTGTGTACTTTGATTTGTAAATTTCCTTTTTCATTGGAAAAAGAGGCAGGAGCCATCAGCACTTTGTGTTCAGGCTCCCAGACCCGCTCCTCAAAGACGGCTTCCTTACCTTTCTGTGTCTTCCATCCAGACTGGCATACTCGATGGTCTTCATGCCTGCATCTGCCCAGTACAAGCGCTGTGACTCATAGTCAATGGCCAAGCCATTGGGCCATGTCAGGTTGGAGGAAATGATCACCAAGCGGTTTGAGGCATCCATCCCAGCACGTTCAATTTTTGGGTTAGCTCCCCAGTCAGTCCAGTACATGAACCTGAGAAGAAGCCCAGACAGGAGTGAATGCCCGCAGTTCTTCATTGCCACTACAGCCAGGGACTGTTACAGAGAAGCAAGGGAGCCTAGTGCCTTCAGGCCCTAGCAGGAAGAAGCATTTAGACTATTACTGTACTCATGTCCAGCCTTGGGTTTTTGTAATGTACGTAAGATCATACTCAAATTTATATATCTTCTACTGCCCATGGGCTGGCCTAATTACAGTGTGTAGGAAAAAGTTCAAGAAAATAGGTCAAGGTCTAAAAATGAACTGATTATTTACCAATCTACACCACTAGCCCTGTACACTCTTGCTGCATTTGTCTTCCAGTAATCCACTCAAGGAAAGAATAGCACACTTTCATTCAAGACATTCAATGCTTCTAAAGCAATGGCTGGCAAGCTTTTTCCCATCCACCCTATCCCCACCTCCACAAGGTCTGAGGACATCCTTCTGACTGAAACTCTAGTTGATATGCAGGGAGCCTGAATACAAATTCAACATACATGTGAAATAGAGAAATAGAAAACATCTAGATGGCCCCATTCTCAATATTTTTGTACCACATCTTTAGTTATTACATCCCCAGGATAAACAAATGAAAACATCGGCCAGCTCCTGCAAGCTCCCCAGCACAACAGGCAATTACCTTTGCTTATCTTCTTCCATTAGCATCTAAAATCATATCTCTAGTTTCAGTCATTAGGAGGTTGTAGAACAATGGCACCAGTGAGAAAGAAAATTGTACAAAACCAAAGAACCAGAATATCTTTAGACATTCAAGAATTGTTATGTCATCCCAGAAGAAAGAATCTCTTACCCTCCAACAGGGTCCACCACAATATCTCTAGGTCTGTCTAGGTTCTCCCAGATTAGAACAGTTCTCATGGTCCCATCTGTGTTGGAGACCTCTATCCGATCTGTTCCTACAAAAGTCAAGAGAGAAAAAATGACAGATATCAAATTGGAATTGCAAGAGCTAAGGCAAAAAAACCTCCACACAACAATGCATTCTTCCCCTATATCCATCGCTGTTCTTAGCTGGAAGACGGGTAAGAAGTGGGGCTTAAAGTGTCACTTTCCACCCTCTCAAGTCACCTCTGTGGCTGTCACTGATGTGGAGTTCTGTATGAATATAAACCGCCTCTTGCCTAAGTCTCCAAGCCATGAGAGAACAGCTAGAAAATAATCTTCCTTACACTTCTCTCAACTATGACTCTCCAGCAGGGAACATCCTCCAAATATTACAACAGCTAGAAAATAATCTTCCTTACACTTCTCTCAACTATGACTCTCCAGCAGGGAACATCCTCCAAATATTACCTGCTGCACCCCAAGATACACTGCTGGAAGATACATAAATGCACACAATCACAAGCTCTGCAGCAAAACAACAGTGACAAATCTTTTTACAGAATTAGTATCAGGGATACTGCAAAGAGAATTAAACTAAGGGTTGTGCCTTAATTCACACTCGTTTAGAAGCATGTGACATGAGACTCCATCTTTTTGCTACACAGAAATAGACAAATTTGGAATGAGACAGACAGAACCACCCAGCGGATTTTCAGTTTTCATGACTAATAAGGAAGACAGAAGTCTATGTAAAGCAGAGGATCTCAGTACCTGCATCAGTCCAGTATAGTTTGTTGGTTACCCAGTCAATTGCCAGTCCAGCTGGACTTTCCAGGCTAGTGTCCACCACAACCTAAATGAAAACAAAAAAAAATCTTAGTGAAATTAGAACTTAGGGAGAAAGTACTTGCCCAGTGCACTACCCATTCACAAACAATGTTAACTTTCAAAAGGCAAAAGCCTGAGCAGAGCAATGCCACACAAGAGAGGGCATTAAGGACTTAGAAGTCCAAATAAGGCTTTTATTTGGAGAAACATCTATTTTTTGCACCTGTTCAAACTGCAAATCCAAGCTTTGAACACTGTTTGCCCCATTTATAGTACCATCATCCTAGGAGTGTGTGCAAAAAGCACTCCCAAAGAGCCTGACTCTTGTTCCAAATGTAAAACGTAACAGAGTGGAAATTCTTCCTTTCAGATTTTAGGGCTACAGCAAAGGAATTGACCACAGCCCACAAATCACCGTGCTTCATGTCTCCATTCAAGGTTTTCCATACACCCAACTTGTTTATGAAGTGTCCAGTGATCTCATTAGTTTGCCAGAACTAGGCAAACTAACGAACAAAAGATCCACCATGAACTGCAGTGCCTTCAAAGGCCAGTGTATCCCAGTGGCTTCAAATCTGATGCTCAAGGAGTCTCCTGGCCAGATGACCTCCACACATAGTGAACACTGTACCTCCTGGTTTGATCCATCCCATTTTGCTCGGCTGATTGAGTCAGTGCTAACATCTGTCCAGTAGACATAGTCATCCTTTGAGTCCCAATCTAGAGCCACAGCACTGCGAACATCAGCAAGGGGGATGACATCATCTGACAGGTCATCTGTGTCAAAGCTGATCCGACGGATGTCCATCCTTCGGGCAAAAAGCAGGAACTTGTCAAGACCTGATCAAAGGTCGAAAGGTCTTCTTTTAATTTCTCTAAGTTCAACAATACAGTGACAGACAGACAATTCCCTGCTATATCCACAACCTTAACCACCTACATCATCTCTCACTGCCAAGTCCTTGGTCTTTTTTTTTTTTTTACTGGAAGCAAAATATCACTGGGAGAGGATGGGCAAGGGGGGTCAGAGTGGTTGTGAGCTCTCTCCTGGGGTGTAACCTATGCTGAGAAAACAAGGCCAACCATATTCTTCAAAGGATGGCATAGACGTCCCCCCAAATCAAATAGCTATTTAAAAATAGCTCTTGAGAATTTGGGAGATAGTTGATCTAATTCTATCACGTGGTTGCAAACTAAGAAAAATGTGGCAATGATGAGGACTGAATTTTTTGTTCATCACTGACACAGCCATTATGGGAATTTTAGGGAGACAATCAGCTGTGAAGGGTAGCATGGCACCAATAGCAGCCCTGAAATAAGGACCAAGGCTGGAATTTGTCTGTATCCCCACTCATGAAGCCTAGTGAGAGCAGTGAGAATACACAAAAGGGGAATGCATCGAAAAGATGAAGCATCCTCTGGCAGGACCCTTAATACTTCTAACTCAGTCTATCCAGCTGCATCTCCTTGGAAGCAAAGGCTGCTGATGCTTAATCCCACTGCCAACCCTCTGCCACCCACTGAACATCTGAGCATGTGGTCCCACCTCACTTACTCTGGGCACAGGCATGGCTGCTGGTCTTGCGGAAGCCTGTGGGGCAGGCGCAGGTGTAATCCTTGCTGCTCGGTAGGCAGAGGTGAGTGCAGCCTCCGTTGTTGTCCCCACAACGGTTTCTCCCTGCTCAAGTAGCCAAAGACAAAAGCAACCACACATAAAGCAAAGAGTAAAGAAAGGAGGAAAAAACACTAGCTGAGGTGTCAAGACCACATGAACATAACTTCCCTATCCAGAAGTTAACTGAAAATAAGGAGATGTATAAACTAAAGCACTAACTCCATTTTTATGGCTCAATTTTAAAATGAACATTTAACTCAATCCACTTCTAGAGCAGATAATGGCAATTGAATAGGAATAAGGGAGGTGTCAGTCATTACAATGCCCACTTATGATTTTTCCCCCATCCCAAAACAGCTCTTGCATAAACAAGCCTCACGTATTTCCTACTGAAAGGCCTCCACCCCCGGTGTCAGCAGGGGGAGCTGCGGTAACACCCAACTCCGAGGTACCGGGCCGAGCGACCTCAGCACGAGGGCGGTGGAGCAAGTTGTGCCACAGCCCCGGGCACAGGCGGGGATGTGTCCACATGCTGGGTTCAGGCTGTCATCTCCCGGCTTTACACGGAGTGGGTGGCTCCAGGTCTTCTACTGGCTCAAATGAGTCTCTACCTGCTCTGCAGTTACCTGCTGGCTGACGCTGAGGATGCAGCGTGTGGATGTCCATGGGGAAGTGGAGTTTGTTGCGGATGATCTCCTGGTTCTTGCCTGTGAATTTGTTGGCACTGTTGATGCTCTTGGTGTGCCAGTCTGTCCAGTACAGACTGTCCTCAAACACAGTGATAGCAAATGGGTGTGGGAGCCCTGTAATAGACATCCAATACAGGGATAAAATCAGGTCTAACACGATTTGGGCTAGCAGGGAGACAAGGGAATGCTCTTTCCACTGCCCCTTTGGCTTCACCACAGTCAACCTGCTCAAATACGCTTTACAGTAATTTAACAGACTCTCTGCTGTCCTATAATCATAGATAGAATGTTAGGGGACTGGAATGGACCATCTAGTCCCAAGCCCCCCACCTTAGGCAGGGACACCTCCCACTAGACCGAGTTGCTCAAGGCCTTATCCAACCTGGCTTTGAACACTGCCAGGGTTGGGGCATTCACAACCTCCTTGGGCAACCTGTTCCACAATCTCACCACCCTTACAGTAAAAAATTTCTTCCTAATATTGAACCTGAATTTCCTCTCTTTTAATTTGTATCCAGTACTCCTTGTCCTAGCACTACAGTTCCTGATGAAGAATCCCTCTCCTGCTTCCTGGTAGGTTCCCTTCAGATACTGGAAGGTTGCAATGAGGTCTCCACACAACCTTCTCCGCTCCAGGCTGAACAGTCCTAACTTTCTTTCCAGCCTGTCTTTGTAGGGGAGTGCACCAGTCCTCTTATCATCTTCATGGCCCTCCTCTAGACTTCCTCCAACAGTTCCATGGCCTTCTTATGTTGGGAGCCCCAGAGATGGATGCAGCACTCCTGGTGGAGCCTCACAAGAGCAGAATCACCTCCCTCAACCTGCTGGCCGTGCTGCTTTTGATGCAGCCACTGACGACTGGATAGCAAACCCCATTCCCTCAGTGGTGACAGAATTCATCCCACAGTGAAAGGAGACAAGCCCAGATGCAAGAGCCAGCGTCTCAAACTCAGATCAGCACTGTGCTACTCTGTGGTCTTTACTGCAGAAAGCACTCCCTGGAGAAAGCCTGTTACTCACCTTGGCTAATAACAGCCTTCCTATTGCGCCCATCAAGGTCAGCCCTTTCAATGACATGATGTTTGGCATCCACCCAGTACATTCGATGTCCTGCATAGTCAATGGTCAGTCCATTGGGCCAGAAGAGGTGTGTATCCGCAATGATGCGCCGATTAGAGCCATCCATGTTGGAATACTCAATGCGGGGAGTGTTGCCCCAGTCAGTCCAGTAGATAGTACTGGAGGAGGCAGGGAGAAACAGCTGTAAAACCTATAGCCCACATACCGCACCCAACATCACTCCCTGTCAGGGCAAAACAATATCAGTCCTGTGGCCTCGAGCATGAGGCTGGGTCACAGCCATGGAAGAAGTGAAAAGTAACACCCAGCCTGCTGAAAGCTGAAGGGTCCAGAGCAAGATTAAGGCTTTGAAGGGTCTCAGCATTGCCAGGTTCCCTAAACTGTCAGTGCCAACTAAAGTCTTGAGCCCAGAGGTAACCTTTGTGACCTAGAATGGGGTTTTCAATGTTCAACAAGAAGCATGTACATAGAGGGCTCACTGGGTTTCCCCCTGTGGCTTCCCACGTTATCACTCACCCCTCCATAGGATGCAGGGCAATTGCTCGGGGCTTCTCCAGGTTCTGCCACAAAAGCACTTTCCTGTGAGTGCCATCGAGGTTTGCTACTTCAATTCGAGATGTCCCAGAGTCCGTCCAGTATAATTTGTCATGGATCCAATCAATAGCAAGTCCACCTATGTCCAAGAGAGAATTAAGCGCAGAATGAAACCATGGATCTGCACAGAAAAATAGTTCCCTTTGCCTGTCCACCTTAGAAGAGGCCCAGTTTCTTCTCCCACCAGCCAAGATTAACTCCAGGGGGACACTCGCCTCACACTCATTCCATCCAATCCATACCCTTGCTCAGGGAGATGCACTTCATTTTGAATGCTGGGTCCCCACTTTTCTCCCCTCACCAACCCTAGGCTGTTGCCTTTTTTGTGATGACGCACCTGGGCTCTCCAGCCCTGTGGAAACCACCTCTTCCACATTGCTACCATTCAGATTGGCCCTCATGATGCGATCAAGCGTGACATCAGACCAGAACACCAGCTCCTTGCTGTGGTGGAAGTCAAGGGCAATGGCATTTTCCAGGTTGTTCAGGAGCAGTGTATACTCTGAGCGATGAGGCAACACTTGTCGGATATCAATTCGATTGGCGAAGAGCAGCACAGGCTCTGGCCCTAAGAATACATAGGAAGACAGCATTAGAGTATTTGACAGCATTTGACTGGACCAACCAGACGATTCCCTCTGCACCAAGTCCCAGAACACAGTTTTGCAGTACTGGCAGCAGAAATCAACCCCCAAGTACAAAACACTTCAGAGAGCTGTTTTTATATCCTCTACACACAGTCCTAACTCAAAGATGAGCAGTTTTAAACCTTCTGGCAAACATTAACTCAGCAAGAAGAGATCATTCCAGGTCCCACCTAAGCCTACCTTACCTCACACTCTGAAACCATATCACTAGACAGCCACTTGGCAGCTGGACTGTAGTTTCTTTTTCCTATGTCCATTTCCTAGCCATGCTAACACACATGCTCTACTACACCTTCTACCACAGACAGGGCACAGTTGAAATATGCCTCAGCCAGATGTAAACTCAGCAAGTACTTCCACTGCAAAAAAAACCCCCAAAAATATCAACATCCTTTATGGATTTCACTAGGGGAATTCCTAATGAAATCTAAAGTCTTTAAGTGGAATTTCTAATTCCTCAGCTCCTGCATTAGAGGAGGAATAAAGTTAAAGAAGTGTACAGCTGTCCTTAAAAAAACCCAGCAGATGTCCATACGGCATTCAGGATTAGTGACCAGCATCAAGGGTCAAACCACAAGGAGGTGTGATACATCCTCAACTCATTGGAAAGGCGAAGACACTTCCTGAACGGAGTCAGAAAGCTCATTTTGTCCCAGGTTCTGAGTCACAAGGAATGACAAAGGACTAGGAAGAGCAGGCAAGCGCTGTCTCCCCGGCAGGGAAAGGAAACAGTGTAGTACCTCTCTCCATGGTCAAAATCACACAAAATTTTCACAAGCATTTATCAACAACGTGGGCATATCTACTACAAATCCAGGTACTTCCTTTCCTTCACATGTTCGTTTGGTGAACAGCACAAATCTGCCAGTGAAGAACTAGAGACATAATTATGAGAACTGGAGCAACAGACGCGCACCAGTTGTGTTGTTAGGCTGAACTTCTCTTTACCTAGAGCTTTGCAGCTACGTTTGTCAGGTCGCAGCTCGTAGCCTTGCTCACACCAGCACTGGAAGCCTCCTTCGCTGTTGGTACAGCCTTGGCTGCAGTAGCCTTCCTCAGCACACTCATTCACATCTGCATGTTACAGAGAAAGTTACCATTAGGTAGATGATCAACAAACCTGACAATCTCACTGATAGATTGCCTCTGCTTTCATACTCTGATTTTCACCCTATCATAGCCACTGAACTCAAACATACCAAAGCAGCAGGGAGGAAGCTACTGCTCCAAAAACCCACCTTGGCATGATCGGCCATCTTCCAGGAGCCTGTAACCTGTGTGGCAAGTGCACTGCACCATCCCTCGCACCATCTGGCACTTCTGAGCACAGCCACCATTGTTGACATTGCAATTCTCCTCCCCTGTTCGTGGACCTGCGGAAGAAACATGAAGATAACTGAGCTGAAACCACAAGGCAGCTGCTCCTCCCTTCAGCTGTTAGGCAGCAGTTGCCCTTCAAAGCAGGCTGAACAAGAGGGGGAGGACACAAGCTGTGCTGGAAGCTTCCTCTTTTCTGTCAGAGCTCTCCTCTGCAGGCCACAACTGAACAGGACAACAGAGCTCGGATTAACTTGATTTTAGGATTCAGTGTCTCTGCAGACAAGTGGTGATACCTGAGATCATAATCTTTTCCCCATTATTCCTCGTGTGCAGTCTTTAATTGGCAAAACCAACAAGGTTCTTTTTCCTCAATCTTTAACTCTCTCCCATTATCAGAGCTCAGGCATTGTTTCCTACACATATCCTTCAGTAACACCAGATAGATTCCCACACATTACTGGGCCTCCATTTATGTTTAAGGCTGAACTCGGGGGAGGACTTACGGCAGTTTTGATGTGGGCTTTCATCACTGCCATCTCCACAATCATTTGCTCCATTGCACAGCTTCCTCTGGCCAATACAACGCCCATTCTCACACAGGAACTGGTCTGGGGCACACTGAGGGGTGCCTGCAATAGAAGAAGGGAAAAGTAGCACATCACAGGTTACTAATGGAACAATAGTCCTGGTGAAGAAAAGAATATAGAACATTTTCTAAGATTTCTTACAAAATTTTCATATGAGCACAAATCCATGACTTCCTCTTTTCTTGAGTTCAGCTCATCTAGCACTCCTTACTGCTCCACATATTTTTATGCTGATTTGGAGGTCTGTAAACTCTTCTCCAATCTGAGTCCACTGTCGCTTTACTGTGAAGTTCACCTAACTAGTTTCTCTTAGAATGACTGGAAGGTCCTGGCTTAGCTTCCTTTGGTACCAGAATCCACAGCCCTACTCAGCATGTGCAAAGGAGGAGTCAGTTCTTCACTTTAATAATCTGATCTGTCACACCAGCACGGCTATGGATCTTAAGCCTGCCTAGGAAGGAACATCTTGTCTAGCCCTAACTGCACTTCGATGGACTTGGAATGAGATTTACATGCATCCCTGAAATCTGAGCTCAGGCAACAGGATTTCACATGACCTACACGCTTCAACTTCTGCTGTTGGCAAGGAGACTGTACAGAATTCTTGTAAGCAAAGTAATGCTGTTTGTAGGGACTTTGCCAATCTGATTGTTTCTTCAGCACTAACTGCACTGTCCTGTTGCCTCTTACTTCTTGTAACTCTTAAGGCGACTTGATTAGCAGTCCCTAAATCATCAGCCTCTGATAATCTTACAAAGATAACAGGACAATACAGTTACCAGCAGAGAAACAATCAGATTGGCAGACTGCCTGTAAGCAGTGTGGAAAAGGGTAGTTGTGAGATTAACAAATACAGTTAAGAGCTACAGACACACCAAGTGGGAACATAAAACCAAACCACATGCAGATTCACTCTTAAGAGCACAGGAATACTTCATATGAAGGATTCTGAAACTCGGACTTCATTTGTCATATCGAACAAAAAGATCCTTACACCAGCTGATTGCCTAGTATTTTAGGAATCTTCTCTGTGGCCAATAAAAATATAACTCTGTGCTAAAACCAAGAGGATTTTAACTCTTGTTACAGACACTGGGACACCACAGTATGTCACTTAGATGAGCCAGTACACATCTTGCTTGGAAAACCCAGTTTAATTTTCACCATAGACCTTTCACTCTCACCACAGACCTAATGTAGACCTGCACAACTAACCTTAGAGTAACAATACCTTATGTTTGGTTTGATGTGGAGATAGTGAATTTCAGTGGCTCTGGAAGTTTGACTTGGCTTCTAGGTAGCAATTGTTCTTTCAGTACCTCTAAATACCTTTGTTATTAGGATGAGGAAACAGGGTTACTAGCTTGTCTTTAAATAAAATTGCTTTTTCCAAGATCACCATACTGATGCTCAAAACAGCTGACCAGTCGAGAACAGCTGCCCTCAAATAACTACAAAGTGTGCCTCTCCAGGTCATCTGAGCTCAGCTGTCCTTATAGAACACTCACTCTCCACTCCTCAACAGCCCCAAAACAAGAGGTACAGTTTCACAAATCCATTTTGTCACCCCTAAAACCACTGCTCAGAATACACTGATCCAGAAGGACTGGTACACATAGCTGGGCTCCACTCACTAGGATGAATTCATGGACCAGTACACTCTATTCCTCAACAAAGCCTATAGGCATCCTGAAGGCTTTAAGGAAAAGAGAAGATTCTAGACATTCCTTGAATCCTACCATAACACTAGGGTGTGTTGAAACCCTCCTCCTCTCTATAACCACTATCATACAAGAGAAAAGCGATATGTGAAATGAATACTAGAAAGAGTAATTCCTGAGGAAATATCTAAGGGAGAAGCTGACCCTTAATCGTCTAAAACATCTTAATCCTCTAAAACAAAGGCTTTATTCTTCTCTTCCACTAAATGTCCTTTTTGATTCCACTGCCTGCTAGAATTGTTCAGCAATTTCACAATGCAACATGAAAGCTATCCAGAACTACCTAGAAGGCGTTAGTACAGCCCAAGTGATAAAGGTAGTAACTTGGCATATTATTGATGTTTCTAAGTCTCAATGGAATTGTCCCAGAGCTCTGTGGTAATTCACAATGTGGGGACAAGATAGGAGGATACTTGACCAGAAAACACCTTCACCTAAATTAGTTTAAGCACATAAACCTGCACAAGCTGGCAAGCATGTAAGACAGCCACAGATCCCATTCTCTGGGAAGGACAGAAACTCTAGGCTGAACTCACTGAAGCAATCCAAAAGAGACTTCACTACCTATTACCTTCAGGATGGAAACATTAGCTATTAAGCAGCAAGGCAGCAGGTCAAACCTGTGTTCTCACAGTTTTCCTCATCACTGTTGTCAGAGCAGTCATCTTCTCCATCACAGCGCCAGGACAGACGGACACAGCGTCCCGACTTACAGCGGAACTGGTCAGCTGTGCACATAGACGTAGCTGAGGGTCCAAAAAAGGAACGTTAAGTGAGCAAGAATGATCAGAAGAGAGTCAATTCCAAAGCTAACTGTCCCAAACACTCTTCTGCATCCACAGAAACTGAATGTTTCCACCAGTTCCCAGCACTCACTGCAGTTCCTCTCATCTGATTGGTCATCACAGTCGAAGTCTCCATCACACCTCCAGCCGGCATTAATGCACAAGCCACTGTTGCACATGAACTCTCCAGAGCGACAAGGTTGGTGAGATGCTGCAGAGATGGCAAAACACAAAAAAGAGCAAACTCAGACCAACGTAACACCCCCAAAGCTCCTCAGTACCACCCTTACCCTCCATTATTAAGGAACTTGGTCCTGAATAGATTTCTCCTGGAAACTGTTGTAATTCTTGTAAGCAGAAGTGCACTGACTACACAGTTCTCATCACTATTCTCAGCTTCCAGAGTTAAACAAAACCCCTAATAATGAAGGAGCCAGCTTAAGTGTGAACAATTAGATTGCCATCCACACTGTAACCACTTCTCAAGCCAATGCAAAATCCATTTAGGTTTGCAACCCTGATGCTTGGACAAGGACATCACCCTGTACTAACTTACAGCAGTCAGATTCATCAGACCAGTCCCCACAGTCGTCATCACCATCACAGTGGTAGATATCCAAGATGCAGCGTCCATATGCACACTGGAACTCCTCCAAGCTGCAGGTGGCAGCTGGAACATCTGATGCTAAGAAGAGAATCAAAAAAAATGTGTGAGGTGACGAGGTTCAGTCCAGTTTAGAAGCAACCTTCTCAGTCCCATAATGAATTGGCAAGTATTCAATGGAAAGGGGTTGGAAATTACTAGCCATTGCTGCATAGCTCTGCATGATTTGTATTACTGAGAGGAATGCTGGTTTTGTTTCACTGAAAAACAGGTTAAACCTATATATATCCAGTATATACAATTTTAAAAAAAGTTACATAGGATGTTAGGCTATAAAGACTGGACTTTTCAAGAGCCATTAAATTCTAGAGAAGCAAAAAGCTAAGAAGGAAGAATTGATGAGAAAGCCTCAAAAAGGATCCAGGAGTGTCACATTCCATCTTATGCTTGAAACACTGTCTTAGTGCCTGGAAAGTGTTTAAATTGTTTAATAAATCTGAAAAAAGCTAGATAGAAAAACAGACGGAAAAATAAAGAAACCCTTAGGGACAGCTCCATATTAAGGACTGAGGCATGTCAGAATGCAAGGTTAAACTAAGGAGTGATTCCTTTAAAATTTCAACAAAAATAAGCACTTGAAGACCAAAGGAAGCAAGGAAGCAGCAGGGTGTCCAGGCCAGCTCCTGACCTTTGAGGATTTCCCCCTCCCTTTCCTCTCAAGCTCTCGCCAAAACAACCATGCCTTTTAGTAAGGAGCACTGCCAGAGAGATGACCCTGGGCAAAGCCAAACAAACTAACGGTCAAGGATTTGCCTACTGCTCTCTGTTCAAAAGTACACTAAGTGGGAAGGCATGAAAAATATTTTGAGTCCCACACAAGAGAATCTGACACCTCTTCTCATACTGTCTGAAGAAAGCACTGTATGTTTCAGGTATACAAGTCTCCCAACTGAGGAGTTCTGAATATAAATCTATTTTAAAAAAGAGAAAAGAAAGAGTAGTCTGGGAAGTGAACTACACCTGCCTCTCCAACCTGAAGTAATGGGCATGGCCTGAAGGCATGAACTAAGAGCTTTAGTTCAGTGAGTGTCCAGTGGCTGGATATGAAAATGTGTGTTAATGTGTCCCTCACCAAAGGAGCCTGAGTGTTTTGGTTTCCTTGAGAAAATGAAGTCAGTGATTTAAAATACGGTGTTGTGTGATTCAATTATAACACGCACATCCCCAAAAGAAACAAAAAGAAAAGAAAAAAAAAACACACAAAAAAGAAGAGTGAAGTCCCACCTTGTCCCAGATGAATGATTTTAGATTAGGAAAAGATGACAACCACAGGGATGAAGATAAGAGAACAGGAGGTAGCCAAACTGAGCTTCTTAGCAAGTTACCTAAAACGTCTTATAGAGAAAACTGCCAGCCAGGACTGAAATAGCATTCCAGCTCAGGAAGCAGGGACACCACTTCTGGGTGCCCCTCCACTCCCACGGGAGGCAATGCTGGAACATCTCTCTTCCCTTCCTGAGGGTCTATCCATGGCCTTTGGTGAAGTGACAGGCAAGGGAACGAGAAAGGCAGAGAGCGAAAGGAGAGGGAGAGAGGCTGGCTTCCTCTTAGAGTCCTTTCCTGGCTTAGAAATGTTTGCAGCCCCTGGCTTTCTGCCAAGTCTCATTATCTGGAGAGATAAAAGACAACACCCCCATGCATCCACTCCCCCTGCCCTTCAGGAGCTGGCGGCCCTCATCCCCCTCCCAGAGCCTTTTGAAGTTTCCTGCTATCTAGAACAAATTCTGCAAAATGCCTTTGAGAGCAGGGTGGGGGAAGGGACCACTGCAAGTTCCAGAGACATGGACAGTGCTCACAGACACAGGAGAGAGGCAATGTGGGTTAGAAAGGGACACAAATTCCTGTCCCACTTGCGATAAGCCTGTGAAGGCGAAGAAGGGAACAACTGTTCTGGGTTCTCATGCTCCNGCCCCCCTTCAGCATCGGTCACTTTTTGGGCGACATCCTGCAAAAAGCATTTAAGTGAAAAGAGACTGGGCAGGCAGGAGGTGTCTTCAGTGTGCAGTACTTGAGGGTGCTTTCAATAAGCAGAGTACCCCTCCACTTCCAAAATTTCAGTCAGGAATCAGACAAGAGGAAAAAGAAGGGAATAGTATTCTTGCCTTCCAGCTGCCCTTCAACTCCTCCAGTTTTATAGAGAGCTATATTCGGTAAAGCATAAACCTCCTGCTCTGACTCAAGGTCACAGCTATGGGAAGGAACAGAGAAGCAGCAAGGCACAGACGAAATATGCCTGTGAGGTAACACAAGAGAGACACCATTCTTTTGTGCCCTCTGGGGTAGGCAGCAGAAGGCAGCATAGCTGCCAGTACAGGCAGGACTAACTTGTTTTTGATCTCTGCTGCAGAAAACATGCCAAAACCCACAGCAAGAGCAGGTCCAAAGGGCTATTTCCTGTGATTACGAAGGAAAGCACTTACGGCAATTCTCTTCATCTGAGCCATCCTTGCAGTCTGTGTCCCCATCACAGAACCAGTGCTCAGCTATGCAGCTGCCATCACTGCAACGGAACTCCTTTTCTGAGCACTTTCTCATATCTGCAGAGACAGCAACGCAAACAAAGCCTTGGCTTTTTCCAGAGTACCCAGGAAAACACCACACCATCCTCCTGAAGCTCCTAGGGCACCCGCAAACAAGACTGGTCATTAAACCACACATACCCATGTCAGGCAGGGCCTGAGCAAAACCATCATTGTTCATTGAACTGACACAGAGTGCTGGATTCAACAGGAATCCAAAGGGACTTCACAATGGCATGTCAAGGAATGAAAGGTCTCAAAGGATTTTTTTTTGCCTGGCAGGTAAGGCACATAGCCCAAGATCCTAAGCAGCCAGTCCTTGGAATGGAATATCCCACAAGTTCAGCCTACAAAAGCCAGCTGGAAGCCTTAGCCATGTTCAGGGGATCCTAGAACTGCACAGGCTGGTCTCTGCACAACTCCTTTTAAAGTACTGTGAGGGCAGTATTTATGTTACTCACCACACTGCTCATCACTGTTGTCCCCACAGTCATTGTCACCATCACAGTGCCACAGGCTGCGAATGCAGTATCCATTCTGACATGAGAACTCATCTTCTTCACACTCCCTTGGAGCTGCAGGGACACAACAGGGATAAAGTGAAGGCAAGGCAAGAAGATTTAGCTTGCAGAACACCAAATGTGTGACACGTTACAAATCAAGCAACATCATCCTCCATGGATACGGTGATGCTGGAGAGATGATTTCCCTAAAAATACCAGGAGAGCCACTGGGAGATTTCTTGAGTGTCTCTTTTCCACTCCGTTCACATGCCCACAGTACAGCAGGCTCTAAAACTTGAGAGCATAGGTTGAAGGAAGTAGCTGGAACAGAGAGATGAAGCCACCCATCCTGTGCTGGTATGTATTCTAGCACAGCCCCAAGCCAGACTCAAGATAACCCTGCACAGAAAAAAGGTAATCCATGCCTCTTTTTAAAGGAATTCATAGTCCCTATCATTATCTAACAAATAACTGCTAGTAGTGTTGTATTTCCACCTTCTTTTCACAACAATGCCAAAGCTGTCTTCAAAGCAAAGGGCATGTTCAGTGAAGAGGGGGAGAGAGAATTTGAACTTCCTCTTCTGAACACCTCAGTATTTGCAGCCTCATTCCAGTCTCCTTGCCAGTCTCCTAAGGAAGCTTGTCTGCAGACCAGTAAGGAAAGGAAAGGGACTGCAAATGTAGCACCCGAGGACTTCAATCCAACAGAAAGCCTCCTATGGTTACTGCTAGTCTGAGTAACCCCCCAGGAATCTCTCATGCACAGAGCCTTGCTTTTCTCCTTTCATTAGTCTCCAAATCTTTTGATCACACCCTTCTCCACTATTGCCTTAGATATGGGGGCATTTCAACCTTTTCTGAAAAACAGAAAACCAAACAGACTCAGACTTACATACCTTTTCCTTCATGCATATATTTGAATAGACTGGAAAACTGAGCTTAATCCTGCATTCCACAGCATCACACAGGATGTCAACCCCTGAACTTTGGTTCGCAGTCCTTTGCCCACAAAGGCAGGCTAAGATCAGGGATATACCGATCAGAAAGTGAACTCATTTCCATGCATTTAGCGGACATGGAATACTTTACAGTCAAGAGCTTTATTTCCACATTTCTTGAGATGGAGCTCCTCCGTCAGAGTCACTCTGGAGCACCATGCACACAACTCTGTGTAGGCAGTATCCCTACAGCACCTCCCTCTCCTCAAGGAGCCCTGTTTGAAGGGACTGGATGCTGGTGACAGCCCAGCACTGCAGAAAAGTCAGACAGTGGAACCTGAGGCCACAGGAAGTCAGCCAGACAGGCAGTTCAGTAGGATTTGGCAGGGGTTACGTGTTTCCACTAACAGGGGAGGGCATGAAGAGCTCAGCTCAGGGAAGTGCTTCATGGGACATTAACTAGCAAGGCTGCAGGGCATAAACGGTTCTACAGCTGGATGGAGAAGTATACCCTCCCCCAAGACAGGCAGCTGAACAGCAAGCCAGGTGCCAAGGCAGCAGGGCTTACAGGTACACACCTCTGTCAGAGGCAGAATATAGCTTATTACAAGCCAGAGGTCCAATTCAGTAGATAGACTCTTACGTTCCTGAAATAAAAAAGGTCAACTTTCCCCAGGCATAGCAGGCAGGCACTGCACCCACCCTCTTCCCTCAGATGGGTGACTTACGGCAGTCCTGCTCATCAGAATCATCCTCACAGTCATTGTCTCCATCGCAGACCCATGACCGCCGGATACATTTTCCGTTGTCACAGTGGAAGTCCAAGGGGGAGCAAGTGGGCAGCACTGAAAGAGCGAAGAAACACCTCATGGAGCTGCAGCCAGCTTCCTTCCTGAAAACAAAGTTTCTTCTCTCCTGAGGAAGCAGAGCTACATCTCTTAGAAACAAAAGACAAAATTTCAAGTCATCAGGAGGAGCTGTTCCTCACGTGGGGGTCAGGGTAGGTCTGTAGCTTGGCAGTCTCTCTTCCCCAGAGAAACACTGACCTTTCCACAGTAAAGTAGCTGTCGCAATTCCCCCACTGAGTTCCTTTTTCCTCTTTTATCCTTGAACCTGCTGTCCTCCCGTAACTGCGCTTGTATTATAACAAGCAAAATTAAACTACCAACATCTTTCCTGCATGCTTCCCAGTGTAGTCCATCCTGTTTGTTTTACACAGCAAGTTCCTTAGAGTGAGAACTATCAGAAGCAATGTTTTGGGGAACAGGACTTGACGAAGTAATATGCTACAGTGTGTTTCATCATGGGGACACTGTCAGGTTTTTTGTCTAAGAAATCTGCAAAGAGAAGCTTAGAGGCAGGAATCCACTGCTGGGGATAATTTGCTGTACCTCAGGTATGGACAACAGAGTCCAAACCTTGTTCGAAGTTTCCACCCAGAAAGGATGGAAGAAGGGGACAGATGTGGGATGACGCTTGCCTGCACAGGAGTCTGTTTGCAATGGAGTGGAACCACAAATCCACAGTGTTTGAAGAGGCCTGGAGTCACAAAGCTGGAATTTGAGGGGGAGCATCAGCCCTGTTCTTTCCCCCACAGATGAGAGGAACACTCAACCCCAAGAGGTTCATGCTTTCAAGTGCTGCCAGCTGTGGTAGGCAAGGGGCTGCACAAGACTGTTCCTGACAGGTGTGTTCTCCGAAGAACAGCATTAGCTCAGCGGTGTGAAGGGGCGAGGGCTAGAAAGGCTACTGCCTGAAACCCTTTCATCCCAGCCCAGCTTGCCGACAGCATCTCCCATCTGTCACCAGGCAGGCCAGCCCTCTTCTGCTATGCTGCTACTCCTTTCACTGCCAACACTATCCTGGAGGTGGGAGTGAGAGCAGAGGGAGGTGGGTAAAAAAGGAAGGTGAAGACAGCAGCCACACACAAAAGGAGGATGATTTAATAAGGAGAACAAATAGTCACATTTTCAGCTTTTCCAGCTTTCTCAACCCTCTGTTTCCCCTTGACCCAGGACTGCTGCCAGTGTCCTGTTAAAGAATTATACATGGATTATACATACTAAATTATTCACTGCTCTCCATAGCAAGTCCTCCAACATTTCCCACCAAGGGCCTGTTGTAAAAGCCCCCCCTGTAAGAATACATTAGGGCAGGTAAATTCAGACTTTCTCTAAAATCCCTTTTTCTAACCACAAATTTGGATCATCTTCTCAGCTGTTCCTGTAGTGTGGCAGACATTTCTGTATCTGAGGACGTCACTGCAGATGTAATTGCTCTCAACACTGAAAGAATTTGGCACTGACCCTTCGGAAAAGGTCCTTCCCATCACGTCCAGGCTGTCCCATGCAGATATCTATCCCTGTTATATCCAGCTATTTCTAGGCCCCAGAGGGGTATGAAAGAGAGGGAAGCATAAAAATATGTATTTTCCCTCTACAGGTTTTACAGCACCCTGGTCTTCCAATAGCTGACCCCTTTCCTTACACTGCACTTCCTCTGGGCACCCCTGTGCTGCTGCAGCAAAACAAACAATGAGTTTCCTCTTCTTCTTCAGGGCAGGTAGAAGTAGAAAACTCTCCACTTTCCAAACTCTGCTTCCAAATAAAACTAAGACATTTTTGGACTCAGATGGTCAGTCACACAGATCAGACCTCTCTCTCCCAAGCACAACTTCCAAACACTGCACGCTGCGAAAACCTCCCCTGGCCTCAGCTGCAATTTCAGGACTAAGACCATCCACCCAGCATATGCTTTAGCATGACTAATCACCAAAGGACCGCACAGGAGCCACCTGGAAGGGAATTTGCATGCTCACTCTCCAGGGGAGAATTCTTCAGGCTCCCAGAGGGTTAAGCCATTAGCGCTGGTTCAGAGCGGATACCATTATCCCACTGAACTGCTGCACCCCTTCATGAGGTAACAACATAAAATGAAATTCCACCCCGGGAGCAGTTCAGCCAATTTCATAATCCCCCTACATATAAAAATCCAGCTTCAAGCACAGGGGCAGAGAGCAAAAGACAAACTGCCATATACAAAGAAGGACCAAATTCCCCAACCCAGCAGAGAGCAAGTGTGTGCTAGCCCAGACAACACTGGGGTGGGGGCAGGGTGGGATTAAATCCCCTTCCACAGGAGCTCTCCTCTAAAGGAGGAAGAAAAACCACAAACCCACTTGAGACCAAAAAACCCAAACTAATGAATGATGTCTCACAGAGCAGAGGAACTGCCGATGGGATCAGGGCAGCGATCCACATAAACTTGTAACCTGAATCTAATAATGGTCAGAAACAGATGCTTCAAAAGAAAATGCAAGAAATTCTGGGAGAAGCTTTCACATGGGGGCAGTCTCTTCCTAATTCCCCTCTTCCTAGCTCTGCCCTCCCAATCCCTTCTTCCCACTAAAAAGCACACTGCTTACACAGAAACATTTCTGTTTCCTTCTATTTGTTCTAAGCACATCAGGCTCCAGTTCCACTGTACAGCCCTTTGCTCTAGGGTTGTTACTAATCAGCTCTTCTGTTGGCCATTTATTACTTCATATTTTGATGAGTTTTATTCCTATAGAGTTAAAGCTGAGGCCATATCACTAGCCCATAGTCAATGTTTAGTACTGTTGTAAATACATCCAGAGTGTCTGGAAATTTGAAGTTAAGAGGAAATTCAAAAGTTAGGAGGTCACACTCAGGACACTCAAACAGGCTCCACTATGTATTGTTCTGACATGATGGAGCAGCTATACAATCTGGTAAGTGTATTGCTTTTACTCATGTAGCTCATTAGTCAGAAGATGGCTACATGTGATACAAATGAAGCAGCAAGAACTCTTCTTACTGACAGAGGTGGAACAAGACCTCTTCGTCTTGCTAGAGGACAAGCTAGATTAGCATTAAGAAGAGGAGAAACTGAATCCCCATATTCTCTTCCCAGCTTGATATTGATGCATGACCCTGAAACAGTTCTGTCTCTTTAGCCCCCTTCTCCAACCTGTAAAATGAAGGCTACTTATTACTTTCTAAGACAGCTTCAAGTCCTTCATAGGCATTGCTTCCACTGATAAGAAAGCAACCATAGATTGTGCTAACCTGCTTTCACCAGTACTCATAGCAGGATTAGGCTGTGCCAACGGTAAACACAGTTAAGCTTCAACCCCCCTTCTCTGCTCAATTCCAGCTTGATCTCTCCGTATCTATGCAAAGAAACAATATTTTCCTAAAAGAGATGAGCAAAGGCAAGTCCCAGGATGGAGTTGAAGGCAGGCAAATGCCCAGACAGACAGGGACTAACTTGCCTCCCCAGGCAGAGCCAGAGGCAGGATGGGGAGCAAACCCAAGGAAGGGGAGCCAGTGGGAGGAACTGGGCTGGGCAGGAACAGCTAAAGAGAGCACATCTGTCAACTGACAGTGAGCAATACAAAAAGGCCTTTGAACTTCCAACCATTTCCCTGAGCTCATCCCTCTGCATGGTCACACTGGACATCATCCAATGTTTCAGCAAAGCTAGGTCTATCATAAGCCTGCTATTCCTCCCCCTCTCCCAACTCCTATTACACAGGACACTCTTTTATTGCCAAGCAGAAGAAGAAGGGGGAGGGCGGGGGAAAAGGGAAGTTTATAAGGTGAAACGCAGACTGAATCACGTCCCACTGTCCTTTGAACACTTTATCCCTGTTGCCTGTGGTGAGCAGGTTGCTTTGTACCCAAGGACAGCAAGCAACTGGTGTTCAGAGCTCTGGAACACAGAGAGGCTTGAACAATACTGGCTGCTTAATTAGACAAACTCTCATTCACATGAAGAATGAGGAGTTAATTTAAAAAATAAATACAACAACAACAACCAAAAAAAAAAAATCATGCCACCTACATTAGAAAAGTGCAGGCTGACCCCCAGCTATGTCCATACTCATGCATGTGTATAAACGCATACATACCCACAAACAGACCTGTTTGCTGAGATCTGCAGTGCTGCAGGGAAGAAGCCCAGGGACAAAAATAGAGGAGGTTAGTCCACTCTCAGGAAGAAAAAGGAGACACTGCATTTTACTAACAAACATTTTGGAAAATCTAATTCCAGAATGACATAAAATGTTATTGCACTGCTGAACTGTATTTAAGGATGTTGCCGGTCAAAAGAAAAAAAAGAAAAAAAAAAAGAAAAAAAATTAGAGGAGTATCAGCATTCAATCTTTCACAGCCCTTTGATCACAAGCACTCCGCCCGAGGGGGCATTGCATTAATTCTGGTGCCTTTTAAAGGAAACATACATATTCCAGGCCCAATAAAATGACAAAGTTGCAGATATGGAACTGGTGTGTTCGCAACAGAATATCGAACTCTTGACAAGAGCTCCTAGTTTGTAAAAATTGAAGTTTAGAAGTGAAGCTTCACCTGAGCCGTTGCATCTGAGCTCAAGACTCATGATTAAGTGAATGGCAGAAGGAAAATTATTTTTTTTAAGTTTCCACTAATTTTAGATAAAGACCTGTGAAATTTTTATCCTAAGGTCACCTTAAAAAATTTTGTTGTTGGGCTGATGAGCAGGTTATACTGACAGTGCTGCCTGGCAAGGAAAAGACCCTTTACTGGACTTGAACGATCTGTAGTTCAACAGGACCTGTGTAGATTTCTCCATGAGATGGGAACAAGAGATCACTTTCAGTAAACTTTAAGGCAAGAGAAGTAAATTTTTCTTCAGTCCCTTTAAATGAAGAAGTATTGTATAACAGTACATGGAGCTAAGCAAGCAAGTCTGTGTCCCAAGACGTAACACATTTACAAGTTAATTACGTATGATACAGATCCAAAATTCAGAGCAAGAAGGCTCTTCTGGGGGGATGGTTATGGGGAGATTTGGTGTATCTTACGAGAAACAGAACTATTTATCAGTCCTCAGGCCAAGTTTACTCAGTTGTCCTTTCACCCTTGCCACAGGAAGTAAGACTCATTCACACCATGCAGGACTTCAAAGGGCATGCAGGAGGGCAGGATGAAAACCATTCCTCCGCTTGCATACGGCTTTCGTTAGGGACAGGCCAGAGCAGTCTCTGTTGGCACAAGGCAGGAAGGCAGCTGAACTACTCTGTGCATGCGTAGCGAGGGCTTCCAAGCCAGACACTGTCAGCAAGCCAGAGAGCTGACACCAGACAAAGTCTATGGAGCTGGCATGACAGCTGGCAGGTTGCTTATTGCTATTATTACTACAGCACTCTGGCTTGTAAACATGATCCAGAGCAGGAAGCAAACATGTCATGGAATAATTGGCTTCCATCACAGCAGGGCTTCAAATTTGCAAGGAGAACAGTTTCAGTCACAGGTAAGCAGAGGCACGGCTCTCCCAAAACCAGTGGAAAATACCTATGGAGAGGCAGATGTTCCAAGGACACCAATACAAGTGTTAAGTGTCCGGGGTGTACAGAAACAGTGACAGTTGAGGAAAAATTTAGTGCAACCAACTCAAGAAGTGGTAATTTGTTTTACAGTATGCAACAGAATATTAAAAACCAAACAAAGTAAAACACACCATATTTTAAGAATTTATCTCAAAACTGAAAAGATCTCTCAAAAGGAGTGTTTCCCATGTCTGCTCTTGTTTTTCATAGCTGTAATTCCACTCACTGCCAAGTATTTTACTTTTTTTTTTTTTACACCACACACTGCATTTCAAGCTGTTATTCTTTAACCAAAATGACAGATTACCAATTCAAGGCTAGAAAATTGCCTTAATACAGAATTTAGCAAAGTCCAATCAGCTACTCAAGCATATAGGCAGTACTACATAGACACAGGTGCAAGACTGAATCTTGACTTGCGAAAGTAATTTTCACCTTAACCCCCAGCTTGTTTCACTCTCTTGCTTTATTAGTCCAGTAGTCCAATGTCTTCACATTTTCCTCTCCTATTCCAAGGAAGTAGACAGAACTGTCTCAGGAACTCATTCTTCTTGTATTGGCTTACAGTATACATATGAGCATATGATACACTGAACAAAAGTACACTTTAAAAAGGTATGGTTGCAGCTTTATTTCTCTGGAAAGTCTGGATAGTCACAGGAGAAAAAAAAATCCTGTAACGCTAAAGCTAGCTTGCAGCAGACCAGTGGAAAGGTGGGATTCCTTGCAAACACATCTGTTCACTCTTCCAGTCAGAGACATCTACCTGATATTATAATTCCTGCCTGTAAAACTCAGAGCTGCACATCCATAGAATTGGTGGAAAAGAATCTCAATAGCTTTTGCATCTCAGAAGAGTCCATATAAAGTGGTTGCACAGACTGAGGTTCATAAGTCAGAAGCAGCATCTGGAGCATTAAGACTAGCCCCATGGTTTTTGAGGAGTTTTTAAAATAGGCCTTTAGTATATCTGGGGCTTGCTCGATGACTTCATCAGGACAATCTAAACCTTTAGCTCAGTATGTGTATTTAAAACAAATTTACTAAATTTACTATCAGTCAATAAATAAAACCATAAATCAAGTTCAAAACAGAGAAGCTCGAAATTTCACTCCAGTCAGGAAACTGTATGCATGTCACAGACAAACAGCCAGAGAAGGAAAGAAAAATTGGTGAACCAACTGTTCTCATGTACTATGTGCATCACTGCTGATCAGTGAGAAGCTTAAATTGATTTAAAGTTCGAGTTGCTGTTCCAAGGGGCTCAAGCCCCACCCCTGCTCTTGCACTCTGCTGCCCTGTTTAAGCTTGGCACAGCCAGCAAACTGAGAAAATGGAAAGTTAACCCAACAAACAAGTACACCTTCACACGGCTCCTGTATGCCAAGCAAAAGCAACCTGCTCTGGCAAAAAGGTTCAGTGCTACAATAACTAAGCAAGACAGGAAACAGCACAGACAACTACCACAAATCTACACTGTAGAGTTGATCTAGTTCTTACAAGCTAAGAATAGTATCATACCTGGATTCATAATGAGCAGTTACTCAGAGCAAGATATAAGAGGCTTGAAGGAGTAAGTGTTCCTAGGGCTCCTCCACTGCAACCTTGCATGTGTGTGCTGAAGTCATGCACTTAAGCAATGGGGTGAAGGATGCTATAGAAATGTTCACTTTTTATTTTTGCTTTCTTCTTTCCACTAAATTGCCCTTCAAGTACTGCTGGATGTCAGCTGAAAAAGTTGTCTCCTTTTTATCTATTCTACAAAGATGCAATACTTAAAAAGGCAGCTCCTATTCTAGTCCTTCCCCTTGAGTCACTTTCTACTCTCTATAAATGGAGCTCCTCTTTGTCTCCCCTTCCATCTTGTCAAACCTACCATCTTTCTCTGTACATGCTAGCTTTCCTGTATCGCTAAATTGCAGAGACCTACAGCACAAGTTATGTCCTGAAGAAGGTCACAGAATCACCAAGGCTGGAAGAGACCGTCAAAACCATCTAGTCCAACAGTCAACCTAAATCACCCCTAAGCCACATCCTCAAGTGCCACATCCAGACACCTCTTAGACACTTCCGGAGACCATGATTCCACCACGTCCCTGGGCAACTTATTTCAATGTCTGACCACCTCTTCAGTGAAAATTTTTTCTTCTAATGTCCAATCTGTACCTTGCCTGGTGCAACTTAAGGACATTTGCTCTCATCCTTTCACTTGAGACATGGTAGAAGAGACCAACCCCCACCTCACTACAACCTCCTTTCAGGTAGGTATAAAGGGCAATGAGGTCCCCCTGAGCCTCCTTTTCTCCAGGCTAAACCCCAGTTCCCTCAGCTGCTTCTCCTAACACATGTTCTCTAGACCCCTCACCAGCTCCACTGCGCTTCTCTGGACAGGCTCCAGCACCTCAGTGTCCTTCTCATAGCGAGGGGCCCAAAACTGGACACAGCACTAGAGGTGTGGCCTCACCAGTGCCAAGTACAGGGGACAATCACTGCCCTGACCCTGCTGGCCACACTAGTCCTGATACAGGCCAGGACGCCACTGGCCTCCTTGGCCACCTGGACACACACTGGATCATGTTCAGCTACTGTTGGCCAGCACCCGCAGGTCCTTTTCTGCTGAACAATTTTCCAGCCACTCTTCCCCCAGCCTGTAGTGCTGCCTGGGGTTGTTGTGACCCAAGTGCAGGACCTGACACTTCACCTTGCTGAACCTCACACAGTTGGTCTCAGCCCATCGACCCAGCCTTTTCCTCATCCACTAAGTGGGTCATCTTGTCACAGAAGGAGATTAAGCTGGTTAAGCAGGACCTGCCTTTTGTAAAACCGTATTGTCTGGGCCTGATCCCTGATTGTTCTGCACATGTTGTATGATGGCACTAGGATGATCTGCTCCATGACCGTCCCTGGTACCGAAGTCAGGTGGACAGGCCTTTAGCTCCCTGGATCATCCTTCCAACATAGACGGGTGTTATATTTGCTGATCTCCATTCAAACGGAACTCCTCCGGTTAACTAGGACTGCTGCTAAATGACTGAAAGTGGTTTGGCAAGTTCTTTCACCCTCATTACTCTTAGGTGCATCTCATCTGGGCTCATAGACTTGTGGGTGTCTAATTAGCATAGTAGGTCACTAACTATTTCCTTCTGGATTATGGGGGCTTCATTCAGCTCTCTGTCACTAAGTTCCAGCTTGAGAAACTGGGTATCCTGAGGACAACTGGTTTTTGCATTAAAGACTATGGCAAAGAAGGCATTAAGTAACTCAGCCTTTTTCTCATTTTCCTGACACTATGCTACCCTCTACATTCAGCTAAGGGTGAAGACTCTTCTTAGCCCTCCTTTTGCTGCCAATGTATTTATAGAATTTTTTTTGTTGTCTTAACTGCAGTGGCCAACCTTCTTAGAAACTGTAAATTAAAAAAGGCAGAAGTCAAACCCAGTTCCCACATTCTCTGCATCACTTTATATTCTGCCTCTTATGTGTCTACCTCTATTTTATATCCTTCCTTACCTCCAGTGCCTGAGAATATCAGCAGATTGCTCAGGGTTCAGTACTGCTTCCTAGTTTATACAGCTTCCATTCAAATAGCTACAGGCCAGATCTCCTTAATATATCGTATTTCCTTAATATATTGTATCTTACTGTGCAAGACTGAAAGGTTCCTCTCTTTCAGACCACAGAGAGAGAGACATGATGCATCAGACGCCAAGAGAAGAGTGGAAGAAAGTAGCATGTAAATAAATGTTCTTCCTCAAAACACAAAATCTGCCTCTATTCGTAATACAAAGACTTCCCAAACAAGAGGTGGCATATTCATTTTTTACAGCTCTTAGTAGATTATACATCCATAAACTTGTCAGATTGCTGTTTGAGAACGTTTGAAATTTCAGAAGCAATGTTTTGTGTAAGGGAATTCACAGTTTAGGCATACGTTGTATGAAGCAACTCTTGTTAGCTTTGAACCACCTCCTGCTAGTTCCTATGGAAGATCTTATCTCTCCCGCCCCCAAGTCCTACCATGCCTGCTTAGCTTAAAACTTTTGGTGCTGGAAGTTGTTGAATTACAAAGAAAATCATGTCAACAAGTATCACTTGTCTAAATTGTTACTGAGCCCACCAAGAAAAAAGTCAAAACAATCCCACCACCATCTTCCCGATCTCCTTGCCTGCCTGCAAAAAAAAAAAAAAAACCCCACACAAAAAAAGGATTTTTCCTCTGTGTTTAGTAAGAAGCCAGTAAAATCAGCTTAGCTATTGGATGTGCCTTACCTCCTCAAGACACAAGGTCTTCCACGTCGCTCAATGTTTGCAAAATTTTAAGAAACAAGAATTGAGAAGGAAGCAAATTTTGACGAAGCTGGGTTGATATCTCCCACATTTAAGGAAGAAGAGATTCTTCAAGATAATATTTAAAAGATGAGGAAAGCTCCTTTCCATACAGTAATCCATGGCAGAAAGCAGGGAAGGTTAGAGAAAGATCCAGCAGAGGAAGAAAAATTTCTCTCTCATGTTCATTGACAGAAGCCTTAAATTTTCAGCTCTAGGGAAACTTTTAGGAAAGGAGTTTCATGACACCAGCCTTTTTTTCCACTCTTCAATTCTACCACGCTCTGTGGAATCCAAAGAGATGAGGTAAAAAAGGAACTTACTCCTGTCTCCACAGAAAGAGGCTTTCTCTATTCATCTCTATCATGCTACACCCACTCAGAGTGACATTTCACACCAGTTCTCACCTAGCTGGGCTCAGCTACATGGATGCCAACACTATGCAGATACACAGTAGCTGCAAGGTAACTTCTCTCAGCAGAACCCAAGACAAATGAATGTTATTTCAGTGTTTGCCTTTCCCTCCTTTCATAGGGCAGCCAGGAAAGAAA
Source organism: Rhagologus leucostigma (assembly GCA_013397725.1). Lineage (NCBI taxonomy): Eukaryota > Metazoa > Chordata > Aves > Passeriformes > Rhagologus > Rhagologus leucostigma. The sequence goes on from VZTD01005548.1 coordinate 2,320,851, forward strand.
CTAGAATGTTACTTAAGAGGGCAGACACCCTCAATACGTCTCTTCACACTGTTTATTTTCCATTAATATTTACAGCAAAATCATATAATTTAATTCATAGATAGTGCTCTTGCAAGGGTGGAAAAACGAGAGGTACTGTTCTCTGTCCCTCCTCTCCCTCTAACATATTCATGTCCAACCGCCATCTAAAACCAGCTGCAAAAAAAGCCAAAGTTGGGCTTTCACTGTGTTTTTTATCAGTGGACAACGGCTTTGTTAGACTCCAAGTCAGTCAAAAGTGTCATCTACAACTGAAAACTTCTGTCATACAAATGGTAGGATGTGCCTGTAAAACAGAGAAGCACTTGCAGAGAAAAAGATATTCAATTTTCCCAAACACAAGTCAAGGATGGTATTCTTACTGCAGCCATCTTCATCGCTGTGGTCCCCACAGTCATTGTCTCCATCGCATTGCCACTGAGCAGGGATGCACGTGCATTCACCAAAAGCACTGACAGCACAGGTAAAATGATTACGTCCACAGGAGCACTCGGTGCTACTTGCAACACCTGTAAAGGAAGAAAAAAAGTAAGAATGAAAGATGTTTTGAAGACATCCCATCTATCTTAGAGTAAATAATAAATACAAAGTGACATCACAACTCTTCTCTGTGTACACACTACTGTATATGAACACATCCGTGACTGCAAAGGAAAATATACACCCTCCTCACACTGTTGAAATTGAAGATCAATTACTATGCACAGTTTCTTGGAAAGGAGCTCTTTGAAGGCAACAGCAAAGTGCAACCTGCCAAAAAGAGACTTGGGAATCAGCTGAAAAATAATTCAGCACTAATCACAAACATTCAAGGAATGCCAGGTATCAGAATACCCTTTTTATTTTACAAACTCAGTCTGCTCCTAGACCACAGCACTGCTGCTGCTCTTCACTTAGTTCTGACAGCACATTACATGGGAAAACTCTCTGAAGTAGAATCTTTGCTATCGGAAGGGTCTTCTCCAAACCCTGAACTTTTTAGATGAAAACCTTTTGCATGTCACTATTGTTGACATTTCAGACTCCAGTGAAAGTGGAAAAAAACCCTTTTATTATTTACCTGTAAGCGTTAAACTGTGACATTAGGCTGACATAACTAACATTTATAAGAGCAAGAGGATTTTCAACTTTAAAAACTGACAAAAAGAAAATGCAGTCCAAATGATAATATATAATCTGATAAGAATATTTTTTCCAGCCTTAAGGTTAGCCTAAAGACCTCCCAGCCCTCCTTTCCCACCTTCAGAACAATACTCTAACACAACTCTTGACTCTCAGGCTGGTGTAAATGCAACTATTTATGATATTATCCCAGACTTCCTCTTAAAAAAAATCTCTGCCTTGAGAAAGAACAGGCTATAAACCACCCCTCCCAAAAGGAAAAGGTCATGCCTGAACTTGTGTCTGACATTATCTAGACAATCTATATAATCAATATCACTGTTAAACAAATGATTACTCTATCAATCATCAACTCCCTCAGGCTAGTCTGGTTGGATTTTTTTGCATGGTTCCTTCTTTTTCTAATTCAAACAAACCTAAAGCTCTTAGATTAAACAATAAATCATAAGGAAAGAATTAGAGAAATACCTGCCGCAAGTGGTAATCACATACATACTGAACTATTTTCAGGCTTTTTGGTTTCATTGATCTCACTCATACATCTAGTATACCTGTGATTGATACAGTTGATGGTTAATCTAAGCAAAAAGAAAAAACAAGCCTCATAATTTCCTTATTTTCCGTTCTAATTGAGAAAAGCAATAGCTGCAAACTTGATGTAATACTTCTGCAACTCTTTCAACAGCAGAATTCCCTCCAGTGAAGACATCCACTTGTGCAAGTAAAGCAAAGATTTAAGTTCAGAGGGGATGCACTTCTTCCCTGAAAAAGGATTACATTATGTTTCTTCTGCAACAAAACTGGCTGAAGAGGTTTCTGCCAGCCTCAGCTGCCTGCTCGCAAATGCTACACTGCGGGTTGCAAGGCCTTAACCACAAACTATTTTCCAAGCTGAACTGCACCAACAAATTGGTTGTGGGATTTCTATTCAGTCTGTCATGGGCTTAACAACCTTTTATTCTTTCACGCATGTCCACTACATGTTATCTTTGAAAGGTTTAGTACAAAACATACATCTCAAGGTATTACTGCATAAAATAGAGAAAGCAGCCAACATCTGGTGTAACAAGGGATAACGGCTAAAAGAATAGGAGGTGAACAAGGAATGAAAGAGGGCAGAGTGGTAAGATCTTCAGAGGACTTACCAGGTATGGCCAGGGCGATGGCTGGCTCAAAAAAACAGCAAATGGGTAATGTACTCAGAAGGCAAAAAAAGCAACAGACATCCCTAAGGAAAAGCAATTCATCCTCCTTGCAACATTTCAGACTAGTAGAAATAAACTAAAGGAAAATCAGAAGAACCACAACCACCCACAAAAATCAAACAGACTTCTTCAAACCGACAATACAGAAAATTCAGAACAAACCATCTTCTGCTGTCACCTACAACCTTTTTAAAAGGAAGAACTAGCTGTATATTGTATCCAAAGTAGCTGCTGTTTAAACCACCTTTTCCAAAGCAATTTTCTCATTATCCTCAAAAGCACTCCATAACACTCATCCCAGCTGCTTTAAGCTCCAATACTCCTTCCTGTTGGAGTACACAAGACCACTATCATTTAGGTTGGAAAAGATCTCTGAGGTCACTAAGTCCAACCATGAACCCAACACTGCCAGGTCCACCACTAAACCATATCTCTAAGTGCCACATCCATATGCCTTTTAAATACCTTCAGGAATGGAGACTCTACACTTCCCTGGGTAGCCTGTCCTCCAGTGCTTGACAACCCTTTTGGTGAAGAAATTTTCCCTAATATCCAATCTAAACCTCCTCTGACACAGCTTGAGGCCATTTCCGCTCATCCTGTCACTTTGTACCTGGGAGAAAAGACACCTACTTCCCTACAACCTCCTTTCAGGTAGTAGAGGAGAGTGATAAGGTCTACCTGAGCCTCTTTTCTCCAGGCTTCAGCCCCTCCTCTTAAGACTTGTTCTCTAACCCTTTCACCAGCTTTGCCAGCCTTCCCCATGAGCAGCATGGCAGTACAGCTCTGAAACAGCAAAGAAAGAATTAGTGCAGCTGTCCCAGTCGACAAACTGTAACTTAATCTGCTGTATTGTCAAACACACAGTTCTCTTCAAAGTTGCTACTAATATTAGGTTATATATAAGCACACAGATACTAAATCTGTTCTTCTCACCTCATTAAAGTTGCTATGTTCCATCATCTCTGCTTTGTGATTTTACCATGCTACTGAAACTGTTGGAAGCTGAAGGACACGTTACGACCCAGACACCAACACTCTCTCATATGCATTAGCTGGTGTCTGTAGTGCTATTATGTAAGCATACTTTGCTTAACTATTTCAAATTACAGCCTTTGCAAATCTAAAGGTTTGTGATTTGGGACCTTTAGGGGAACTAACCTTCTAGTCATTATAAATCATGACCCACCCTGGTTTTGCACTTGTCAAGTAATGCACATGATTGTTTGGAAAGCACACCAATTTCAACCTATGAACAGTATCAGAAGCCAATCCTGGATGGCTTGTCTTTCCCAGCAAAAGAACAAGGTGAATGAAAGCTGGCACCCCTGAAGGCAGCAGGAATTTTCTCAATGATTTCAGCATGGATAGTATTTCACCTTTGGTGTCTCATGATTATTTCCCAGTGCTCAGAGCTCCAGTGACACTACCCTGTATCTGTAACAGTAGAGGGTCAGGAAGGATAAAGATGAGAAGCATGCTTTTTCCAACTCCAAGCGGAAGTGGTGCACTTGGCGTGAGAAGCCTTAGCAGAAGACCTACTCTCTTACCTCAAAGTCTCATTAAACACTGAGACAGAAGACTAACCAAGCGCACATACAAAGCTCCAGTGTCACGTTTCAACCCCAGTTAGTCAGTGGGCCAGGAACAGGACGGAAATCAGCATTTGCTGTTCAGGCAACTGGACCAACAATCAAAGTGGACGTATCTAATTGCACTTCTACACATTATTCTGGAGCAGGAACAACAAGAGGCATCTCTGGGCTTAGTAATGACAAATACTCTTCTGAAACTTTTCATCACATTGCAGGCTTGGACATTTTACTAACTCTCTGTATGCAAGAATCTTTTCACTTACGCAGGAGGGAAAACCCCGACATATTTTAGCAATGCAATATATAAAAAACAATACAAAAAAGCTGAACAGGGATATTGCCACATGCTGAGCTGATATCACTCAACTTTCTTGGCTTCTCCCGATACCTCGTGTGACCACAACATGAATTTCCTACTCTCTCACTTGCTCGTGGGTACAAACAACCAAAAAATCATCCTCACTGTCTGTAGTTTGGTTCCCTCCAGATGCATAGCAGCAGGATTCAGCAACCAAACAGTTTTCTCGCAAAGTATACAAACAACCTCCAGATTTTAAAAACAGGAAGTCAGTCTAAACACAGGCCTCATACTTGACATCTGCCATCACCTTAAATTTAGCATGGTATGCTCAGTCTCCTCAGATTCCTTCCAAATATCCTCCGCATCTTCGTATTTATCTGAAAAATTAAATGTCTCCTGAGGAAAGGTGAGTTGCCCCCACCCCTTTTAATAGTTAGGATCTATTGTTGTTTTATGTCTAAAGTTGGCAAAGCAGTTATGTCATTTCTGGCTGAAAAGTAGAAGTCAATTATCATCCTGCTATTTCTGCATATCTTTTTTGGGGGGGAAGGTGGGAGGTCAGGGCTGCTTTAAGTTGTTACTCTGCTTCCCTCACCTCCCAGCAACTCTGCATCAGGCCAAACAAGATGGCCCCATAAAGCAAAACCTAATATACAAAGCTTCATTTTGCTGATAAGGTCATTTGCAACCCTCAGAGCTATTACAGAGCTATTACAGAGCAGGCCTGTATTTGCCACAGATTCATAAAAATATTGACATTACAAAGAAAACTTAAGTATACAAGATAATTACAAAACTGGACTCTGTAGCTGTTTCTTTGATAGAAACAGCAGATTTCTGGTGGAGAGCGAAAACACTGTTTTGTTTAAGTCCTGATGGCATGATTGATTCCAAAAAGAAAGATGCTAACTCACTCCATCTTCAGTAAAAATAATGACACATGGCAGCCCTCACCATTATTTTGCAGCAATTCAACCTTTGACAGGCTGTTGCTTCAACATGGAATCATGCAACAGTCCAGTTTGGAAGGGACATCAAAAGATCACCTGGTCCAACTGTTTGTGGAAAATGGAGCCTGGATGAGACTATCCAGCATCCTGTACAGTTTCATCTTGAGAACCTTCAGTGATGGGGACTCTATCATGTCTCTGGGGAAGTAGTGGGGATGTAGCATGATTGTTCTCACTGTAAAAAAGCATCTTTTGTTCAGACGAATACATTCCTGGTCTGTCAGTCTCTTGTAGCATTCTAGCACTATCAGAATTTTCTCATATTCACATACGGACGAAGCTTCCTCAATGAACAACTGCAAAAGATCCTGGCTTCAACAGTCAGCGCCATGCTGCCTTTCCAAATTTTCTTTTATCCAGGTATCAAGAACCAGCTACATAAAAAAGACTCTTCCACTCCACACCACCCTGTTGATTGTATCTTTTCCCTTTGATCCTAACGCAGAACCTCTTACTGTTATTTTTAAAATCAGTAGTAGTAAGTTCACAGCCATCTGTTTGTTTGTACTGCCCTCCAATTCTTCATGTACATCTAACATGCGATAGCATAGCTAAAACCATGGCTAAGTATCCATTAAGTTCTTCTATGCTGCAAGGAAAATATCACCAATAGCTTTAGAAAAGCCAGAATTACAAACATATTTGGCACTGTTTACAGTTGCAGACTGTTCAGCCCAGAATCAGAAGCCTCTGGAAAGAACAACCATTCTCTTGGTCCAGGACTGAGTAACATACAGATCTGGGTTTCTCCCCCTCCATGGACAGGCACCTAATCCTGGCCTACAGAAGACCTTCAACAGAAGACAGATCTTTCTGCAAATCTCATTATTAAAAGAGACACAACCAAAAATATGACGATACCATCTTTTACAATTTTAACTCTACCACAGAAAAATGATGGGAGGACAAAAGGTGCAAGTGGATATTGAACAAGTGTGAAAATACAGGACACATATTTGACACTTAGAGTGACAAAGAGGGAAAAAGAAATCCAGGACTGTGTAAAAGAAATGGAATATGATTAATGGAATTAAAGGCAAAAGGAGAGAACTAAAGTCCTAATAGTGATGGGCATAAGGCTATATAGGTTTTTATCCACAGAGAAAGCATGGAAGGATATCCCCAGATGCATTTTTGAACAAATCTGGAATAAGCATCAGAATATTTTGCCCTGGCTTCAACAGATGCACTGAATTTTTTTCTTCTGTATTTTAAGAACTCATGAGCATCTGATTGTTTACTCAGGGTTAAAATTAGTGAATTCTGTAGCATAGTCTTTAATAGTCTTTTTAACACCTTGCCCACCTGTTGTTAGAAGACCTGTGTCAGTTAACAATTATCTCTTTTTATCCACTTCTAGGCCAGGCTCACTTTTACATTCCCATCACATATACACCTTGATAAGGGCAGATGTTGGATATGTCACATGGTCTTGAACATAGTTCAGATGATACACTTTCCTTCTTTATCCAGCACTTCCCTGAATTCCTACAGCGAAGAAGCTTGGCTTTATTTGCTTGCCTGTCTTGAGGGAAAATGAAAATTTTGGATTCCTCTCTTACCCAAATAGCAGTTTCCACTGAAGGAAAAAGTACAGTTAATCCGGCTTTAGAAGAGGGATTTGCTGACCATTGTTTAAACTCAGAGCTCTGCTGGCAGACACAGCAAAGGCAACATTAGCACAATGGCCTGATGTCAGAAGGGGCACCATGCACTGATAAAAGCCAACAGTTTTCTCTTCTTTTCTACTCCCATTATAGAAGCATCTGAAGCAGTTCTGACTGGGTACCCACATGATCTTCAAGTTGTTGAAGCCTGCCTAGACTAAAGTCAACACCACTAGAAAGAGCAATCCAAAAGTTTTCAAAGCTTTAAATGGAATTGTTATACTTTTTTTGAGGAAGTATGTGATAGTGGTAAGGTTAAGGAAAAAAAAAAAGACATAGAAAACCTTCAACAAAACTACGTGAACCAGAGAAGAGATTGAAAATGTTACAGCTTTTTGGTAATGGAGTATGGCGCCTACTTTGGCAGTTTCCAAGTGAGAATAAAAGTTTCCCAGTCCTAGAAGCTCCTCTTTCAATTTGAAAAAGCAGAGATACCTCAATCCTGAACCAGCTTGTTCTCAATTAAACGTGTGACTGAATGAAGTGCTAGGGAGAGGCACGTTATCAAGCACGATCACCTTCAGTTACCATATTAAACTGTACAACTACACACTTTAGACCTCAAAAATGTTACACTTAATATTAGCACAAGGAATAGAAAGCACATGGAAGAGAAATTCCACAGGGCATCTGCTAATTAGGACTTGAAGAAAATAAGGGGTGCAACAAAGTGCAAACTGACTGAGTGTTGGTGCGATGGCTATATGATCGAGGTAGAGTGAGACTGGAACAGAAGCTATATTTTCAGAAACACTGCATGGGGAGTAAAATAGGAGGACTTCAAAAACATGCTTGAGTCTCTGGAGCCCAATTCTGATCCCACAGAAGTAAAGACCAGCAATCCCACTGAAAAACCTCTACCTGCACCCAGGGAATAGGAAAGCATTTACAGAAACAACTACTGAAAAAAAATAGAAGAAGCATTTGATTTGAACATAAAAAACCCTCAAGGACCAAGAAGTAATTGTTACTGTTCCTTCTTCCAAAACTTTAAAGTCACAAACGAACACCTTGCAATAATCAATGTGACTATTACTGAAGTCTCTAGATACTTGTCCTAACTTTATCCATATCTTCTACAGCACTTGACAAAACTACTTCTTCCCTTCTAGAAGTGTGTATACTACTATTATGCCACCACAATGTACTGAGGCTTAATGTTTAATCTGTTTCTACATATACAGAGTCTTTGAACAGAAGGTGCATTATTATTGCCATGAAATCCTACTCAAAATCTTATTCAAATTGGCTGGGTTACCAGCAAACATAGATCAAAAAAGTCAGCTGAAGGACCGTAAACAAAAGATAATCAGAAATGCCAGCAAGTCAAGCTGCAGGGGGTAGAGATAGCTTGTAGGTATTATAGGGATCAGCATTAGATCCACTCCCATTAAATAACTTCATTAATGATCTGGAAGAAAGAATAAGTATCAAGTTAAAGGAGCCTGCAAATGATACCAAAATAGGAAATATTCTGCTCCAAAAACAACAGAAGAAAAAGAAGTAATACAGAAGGGACCTTAGAAGATTAGAATTATGGGCAGGAAATTAAGACTCAACCTTCAAAAAAATATTTTTCTAAAGCTAATGCATCTGGTGGAAATTAATTTGAAACAGATTGAACAAATTAATAGAAAAGGCTGGGATGCAGCAATGCCTGGAAAAATCAAGGAGCAATAGTAAAAGACTAGCCATTGGTTTCTGGCTATGACACAATATGGCAGCCAAAAAAACCCCTTTAAGCTAAATATGCATAAATGTCACAGCACGGAGGAAGAAACTTTCCCCCCATTTGCAGAAGTGGAATATAAGATTAAGGTCCATACTGAGGCTTGTACAGGGAAATTAAGCAACATATTCTAACCACAGTAACAAAACCTTTATCAAAGGTGTGTTATGGCACACAGTTCCCTCAAGACTCCAAAAAGATTCAGTTTGAAGCCTGAACTAACATGGTATATTTTTATTCCCTGTTGACTACTTAGTTCTTGAAATCAGACAAAAGGCAACAACTACCAATTCTATGCATTTTTTTTTCTGAATAGGAAATATATTATCCTCTGTTTCCTGAGCAACTTCTTAGTTGCCTATGGATGTAGCTCATGGTGGGAGACACATGAAGTCCCAGTATAAAAACAGGAACCTTTCAACCACTACAACATGTTAAACACATCAAAGTCTCAGCCTAAAGTTCCTGACCAGAAGTAGGCATGAAATATCATGTAAATAACAGCTATTTCAATTCGACCAAGGAATTTTAATAGGCAAGGCTAGACAGGAGAAAGCTGTATCTGAGTGACCACATCTGGAGTGCTGTGTCCAGTTCTGGGCTCCTCAGCACAAGAGAGACATGGAGCTCCTGGAGTGGGTCCAGTAGAGGGTTACGAAGATTAAGGGGCTGACGAATCTCTCTTATGAGCAAAGGCTGAGGGAGTTGGGCCTGTTCAGCTTGGAGAAGAGACAACTGAGAGGGGACCTCATCAATGTCTATCAGTATCTGAAGGGAGGGTGTCAGAGGATGGAGCCAGGCTCTGCTCAGTGGTGCCAAGCAATAGGACAAGAGGCAACGGGCAGAAACTGATGCACAGAAGTTCCACTTAAGCATAAGAACTTATTTTCTGTGCAGGTGACCAAGCACTGGAACAGGTTGCCCAGAGAGGTTGTGGAGTCTCCCTCACTGGAGATACTCAAAAACTATCTGGATGCAATCCTGTGCCATGTGCTCTAGGATAACCTTGCTTGAGCAGGAGGTTGAACCAGAATATCCACTGTGGTCCCTTCCAATCTGACCCATTCTGAGACTTTTTCCCCCAGCCTTTCCTTCAGAATCCTATGCAGTTCTCTCCTGGGAACACCGGAACTACTTCGTAATAACCTGGTAAAATACTTCAACTCTAATTTCCAGATCTTTTGGCTGAAATTGGACCATACAGTGACACATTTGGCATATTTAATAGCCAATAAATGGCAAATGTCCTTTCTGTAACGACAAGGTTCCCTCAAACATTTGGAACTGGCAGGAGAGTAGAAAATGCAGGTTTTGTTCTGTAGCTCCACTTGCCTGTCAGTCACTGTTGACATCCAAGAAACCAAGCACCACATCAGCCTGCTTCAAACATCACGTCCAATGTTAACAGAAATAGCCCTTTTAGAAATGGCTTTGAGCCTTTCAAAAGATCAGAATTCAATGATGGTTCTACCACTCTCTCTACAAGTGTGTACAAAAACATTAGATAGCGTGAGCATCTGTTTGTTTTACCAAGAATCTATGAAGGCACAAAGACCTCAGAAAGCCATAAGCTCCAGTATGCTACCTCTGACATTCTGCTTCTTACATTCAAGGCCCTTACTGGAAGAGACTGAGCCTCCTATATACCTTTAACCCACATACTTATATTTACTCTGTGGACTAAGTAATTTTTCCTACCTCTAAACATGGATTTCAAGGAGCAGGAACATTGTTTCCCACCTTGTGAATTTTTTTTTCGTATTACTGTTAAAAGCATCCCTTCAGTCTTTGCATTTCATTACCTGTAGATTTTCTCTCTTAAGCAGAGAGCAGGTCATCCATTTTGTATTATGAAGCGCAGAGTGATACCTGAAGGATGCCACCAAGAAACACGCTTTGCTGATTTTAACATGAAGTAGCATTTTCTTACATAGCTGTAAGCTCCTTTGCAACTCCATGTCAATAGAGAGCTACAACAAAGAATCCAAGGGACTCACCTCAGCACTAAATTACTTGTCATGCAAGATCATTCCATTCAAGCACATTAAAACAGAAATTAAATGCCACTCAGAAACGGACAAAATAATAAAAGGTTGTTACTGCATAACATCGCTCAAGGACATCATCATCATCCAACCTAGAACAGTGTGGGAATATTTAGCTGGACCACAAGGGCCTGACAGGCAGAGCTACATGACTCAGACCCTTTCAGAATACACACACATGCTAGACAGACACTTTAAAATACTACCTTTAAGCCTACATCATGCTTTGCAAGAATTAGTCACCTCAACAACATGAGACACATAACTTTCCATTTCTTTCACTGTGGTGTTTTTTTTTTAAACCCACACACCAACAACCTCTACCCTTTCCTGTTCCATAAAGGTTACAAACAATTTACTGTTCATTTATCATGAATCATGCAGTATACTAAAATTTAGAAAATAATAACACAACAGCAGAAATGTTACCAGGTGACCTTCACAATTGCTAAGTGCCAGCTACAGAAGCAACCTGCTGTTTTAAGCAGATAATCCACAGGAAAAAGATACTTCTGTTGTATTTCACCTATTACAGTCACCTATGAGTTTCACTAGCATGACAGCACTTATGAATGAAGGTCATTGAACAGTCAGAAATCTTTCTCCTCTATCAAAGTTTATGGATGTGAAACACTGGAGTTTGTTTTCCCAGTTACACGGCAGAAAACATTGGCATTTTAAGTTCTGTGAGCTTTCCTTTAACTTTTCCATTACTTCATAGATGGATTTCTCTCATCCTTGAGGTAATTATCCTGAAGTGATCCTTAGATTATCTCAGCTACAGCACCACCAAAGGTTTATTATAGTCACAGTAAGGATATGCTCTGTCACTTCTGGGAAACAACCTGGAAGAATCAGAATCTCAGAGCTATTGCAGAAATTCTGAGGCTTAGCAAACCTTCCCCTTCACTGAATGGAGAAGAATGCAAGCAGCCTACAAGACCTAATGAAAACCAGCTTGGCATCACTCATAACTACAATATGAGAAAACAAAGATTTAATTTGAATACACGCATTCCTCTCTCTTCTACTTCACTTCTCTTTTTTTAAGTAATTAGAGTATTAACTTTTAAGGCAAACAAACAATCAGTACTTTTCCAACATTTTTTCTGCTTCTGCTCCCATTCCTGTCATGTCCTCTTCCAAGCTGCAAGCATCCTTGAGATTTCACTGAATTCCTTGCTTCACAGCTGAGAAAGACATAGCTGTTATCTCACCATGTATGGACTAATCAAACATGAACTGAGCTAAAAACAAGCAAAGAAAAACTCAGTTTCATACAGGATAGGTATACATCTTCCTGTCTGCACATAGTCTTGAATAGTAAAGGCTTCCAACCCTGACAGAGGCTATTAAGGAACCAGTTACAGGTCACAGCATTAACAAAAACTGAAATTAATGCCAGTTTATTTTAATCTACTGGCTGTAAACTGCACTGATTTACCTGCAGTGTCATGAGCAGCTAAGGTGTCTCCAGGTGGGGCAAAAGGAAAATGGAGTGGTCAAAAGATGGCAGCTAAGAGGAGGAAGCACCACTGCCACCTTTGCTTGAAAAGTTGTGCTCAGAGACTTTGGGGAACCAAGAAAAACTAAAAGTGTCATTTTTCAATTTGCAAGGATAAATGTACTCAGGGAAATTCAGAATCCAGCCACGTCCTTACTACAAAGTCTTCAAGAAAATCCTTTTCCTTTTGATTCAGAAGCTCCTTGAGCTTTTAGCTTCTTCTGCCACACCACTCATGATCTTTATTAATTACTGCATCAGTGCTTGTCCAGTGCTCTCTGGATTTACAAACTACCCATAACCTTGCTCAATACAATTTGGAAGCCATTTTTGATCTGTCTTCAAGGTTTCACCCTGCTCTGGCTCTGTGAACTACTCTAAGTATGTTTGTCCCACAGGAAATTATCAGCCAGCTTCTTTCATCTTTCAGATGTTCCAGGCACTGGACAAGCTGTAAGGACAGTCTACCCTCCAGAACTACTCTCCAAAACCCAGAAAACTCTTTTGTTTGTTTAACCTCTTCAAGACTTCTATCTTGATCAGTCCCAGAACACACCAATACCAATAGCTATACACTTCTTTTCAGAAGGTCAAAGTGAAAGCATTTAAAAGTCTTCCTTTTCAAGGAACTTTAGGTTCTGGCTGGACTGCATTTGTCCAGGCACATAGTGCAAAGAGATCAACTCTGACTCCAAAAAAGCCCATTTTGGCTTTTGTGGGCTGCAGTCAGATTCTTCCCATCATTATGGCGTGATACAAAAAAGACCAGGTTCCTGGACAAGATAGAGACTGTTGTCTTACAGAGAGATCATTTTAAGGAGTTTATTTTGGTCCTCTATAAAGAGGCCCTCATGTTAGCAGTGGAGCATCTGAACTTTGTAGTTTCCAGCTCTGCCACACAAGAGACTGGGAAGCCAACCACAACAGCTCAGCTTAGCAGAGGAGTCCTCCAGGGAAGGGATAGGATACACAGTGTGGTTTTGTGGCAATAAGGGGGCAGGAGCTCGTTTTTGCAATCCCACGGGCAGGAGGACTTCAAAAGCACAAACCACAAGATAAATGGAGCTATCTTGGGACAAAGAGCTGTTCTGTATGTTGTTTTCTAAAAAATAACTCCACACATGATATTATGTTGACGATGAGGGGCAAAGGGGCAATTATTAACTGGCTATATTGAGATGGAAGAACAGAGCTGGGTCTGGCAAAGAGAGAGGTACCACACAACCACAGAGACATCACAGCAACTGTGCTGCCTACCAGAGAACTGGATTAACTTAAAAGTAAAAAAGAAACCTTTACCAGCAATATATTTTTTAATATATATATATATGCACACATACACACACACACGTGCACTCAAAAACACAAGTTTAATGCAAATATATTTTATGGGCTCGGGTGGGATAAGTTCTTTCTAACAGAACTGCCAACAGGAAGAACAAGAATGTCAGTGTTGAGGTTACTGCAGTGCAGCTATTCTGTACATCAGCCCCTATTTAGCCCACCCACATTTGTTTGCTTTCAGGGCAGCCCATGAAGCACCAACCTACACCTCCCACAGCACCTGGACTTCAGACTCCCTTGCAACACTTAGAAAGTGGTCATAAAAGTCTTCCTCTGCTTAAACTGGAAGTCTCAGGTGCTGCCTCTACAAACCTGCAAGTTCCACAGTTCATTTATACTCACATCCCAGGAAAATTAACCACAATAGCAAAAAGCACCAGAGGATCCCTTACAGGCAGTTTCATACTGTTCACATAGGGCTTCACTTTCAATTAAATAATAGCAACAGCACCGAGGCAGGCAGAGGAAGACACACAAAAAGCAAAACGGCCCAGTTATGGAACCACAACTTTCTAGGTATGTGGGTGGTCTCTACTATTACAATGCCAAGTTGCCTTTTTCTACTAATGAACAATTTCAACACCTCTTAAAAAGCTGGGAAGTATTATCTTCAATACAGGAGCAAAAAATGGAAGCCAAACAGCACAGAACTGTGAGTATTTGGGTGCCTAAGTCAATTAAAATCAGTAGAAAATTAGACATTTAACCATCATTACTCAGCTGGCCTAAGAGATTTAGACCTGACTCTGAATATTAGAAAATACTCATACCTCCCACCACAGGCAGTCTTCATGGCTGGAAACCTGAGCCTTAAGTGACTTCCCAAAGAGCTTGTGGCCAAACTAAGAAATTAAAGCAGATTCTACCCAGTCCCAGCCCACTTCTTAATCAGGGCACAATTTGCCCTTCCATACCTAGGTTCTTACCCCAGAGAGCTTATTGAAACAAACTTGCAGGAAATCAAAGCCACAATTGCACAAACATGGAAGGATTTACACACACTTCTTGGGAAGTCAAAATTACACCTCCTGCTCCACCTCACCAGTCTGCTCCTCTATGATCCTTGACCCAAATTAAGTCAGATCCAAGTCCTGCTTCCAAAAAAAAAGGTCAGAGCCCAGCTCCTGAGACCCTCCTGGGGGTTCCCAAGTTCCTGTATTAGCCTTACAATTCTTAAAAGGACAACATTAAAAGGAAGTCCAGTCCTGAGGCCACTGTTAATCTAATAAACACTGGAATTAGATTTCTTCTAAGTGAAGAGGCTGTCCGCCTGATGGCACAAAGCCAACATTTAAATGCTACTGTTGCTCAGAGCCCTAAATTAGTTTTGGATCTGGGGAGTTTGCCTTGAGCTACAGCCAAAAGAAACATAGGAACTGGAGGGAAATTTGTTAAACGTTAACAGAGCTGCAGGAAAGGACTATAGCAGGGCTAGTAGGTGGCAGGGAACAAGGAAGGGAAGCCACAAATGAACAGCAGAAAGAGAAACAAGAAGACATGGGAAGTGACCAAAGAGTAAGGACAGTTTTGTACAGAAGTGACTCCCTTGTCCAACTGCACACTTAGCTGCATGAACAGCAGACTTTTTAAGTCCCACTTGCTCATAGGGTTTTCCGCACTACAGTGGTTAACATCTACCTTCCTCTCTCCATGTTCAAAATACAGAATAAGAATCTCAGGAAACTCTGTCATTCCTGATTCCTTGGGCTACAATGATGCTGACTTACCATGAAATTTGACTCTCATCTGTGGTCAGTTGAGAGTAAGTGAATATTTCCAGTATCCCTTGACAGAATCTCAAGAGATCTCATGTTCTCAAAGAGAGTGGTACACAGCTGTCTGCAGGAACAACTTTTGCAGTAGGCTCTTTTTCATAAAGAGGATGAAGTAAAAATAATGCAAGATCCTGTCTGTTCATGTTGTTCTTCATCTTGCTGACGAATTGTAGGACTCAGCATAATGCCCTTCTTCCTTGAATACTCAAACCCTTGATCTAATACAAATGTCTACATAGAGTGAGTTTAAAAATGCTGTTTCGACTTTTTTTTCTTTTCCCAACAGGAACTGGGCATGAAGAGTCCCCCATTTGACAGCTGCTTCCCGTGAAGCCAAGCCAGTGAAGGCACAACCTGCATTCTGACTGAAGTGATCAGAGATGTAGGACAAAAAAAGGAAGATAAGCAACTTCCACCTCACAAAGCTCCTATGACAATGTGACCTGCTTAGTGGGTGGGTGAAAGGCTGTGGATGTTATCTACCTACACTTCAGTAAAGCGTTTGAGATGGCATTCTCCTGTGGAAACTGGCTGCTCACGGCTCAGATGAGTGCACTGTTCACTGGGTAGAAAACCAGCTGGATGGCCAGGCCCAGAGAGTGGTGGTGCCTGGAGTTACATCCAGCTGGTGGCCGGCTCCAGTGGTGATCCCCAGGGCTCAGTATCGGGCCTGGTCCTGTTCATTATCTTTATCAATCTGGCAAGGAGATCAAGTGCACCCTCAGTCATTTGCAGACAAGTTGGGTGGGAGTGTTGATCTGCTGGAAGGCAGAAAGGCTCTGCAGAGGGATCTGGACAGGCTGGATCATGGGCCAAGGCCAGTTGCACAAGGTTCACCAAGGCAAAGTGTCAGGTCCTGCACTTGGGTCACAACAATCCCATGCAGCACTACAGGCTGAGGGAAGCATGGCTGGACAGCTGCTCAGCAGAAAAGGACCTGGGGGTGCTGGTCAGCAGTGGCTGAACATGATCCAGTGTGTGCCCAGGTGGCCAAGGAGGCCAGTGGCATCCTGGCCTGGATCAGCAATAGTGTGGCCAGCAGGGTCAGGGCAGTGATTGTCCCCTGTACTTGGCACTGGTGAGGCCACACCTCTAGTGCTGTATCCAGTTTTGGGCCCCTCACTACAAGAAGGACACTGAGGTGCTGGAGGACATCCAGAGAAGGGCAATGATGCTGCAGAAGGGTCTGGAGCACATGTCTCATGAGGGGCAGCTGAGGAAGCTGGGGGTGTTTAGCCTGGAGAAAAGGAGGCTCAGGGGAGACCACTACAACTCCCTGAAAGGACGCTGTAGTGAGATGGGGGTCAGTCTCTTCTCCCAAGTAACAAGCAATAGGAGAAGAGGAAGTGGTCTCAAGTTATGCATGGGAAGGTTTAGTTTAGATTTATTAGGAAAAATTTCTTCACCAAAAGGGTTTGTCAAGCATTGGAACAGGCTGCCCAGGGAAGTAGTAGAGTCACCATTTCTGGAGGTATTCAAAAGACATGTAGACATGGCATTTAATGACATAGTTTAGGGGTGGACTTGGCAGTACTTGGTTAGCAGTTGGACTCACTGATCTTAAACGCCTTTTCCAACCTTAACTATTCTATGAATCAGAAGGAATGAGGAGCTTTAGAGAGCAAAAAGCAATCCCTCTGTCATTTTCCCAGAGCCCACAAAAGACCTTTGTTTGCTCCAACCGTATCTCCACTCTTTCCACTTCTCTACAGAAACATTTCCAAGCCAGTGGGCACACATGTGCACAGGGTGCTGTAGAAAAAGATAAAACGGCTGGAGAGCACACTCATTAGAGGCCTTATGTGCCATCCTTTACTGTGCCACACTTGAAGCTGAGCATTGCTGGGGGGCAAGAGCATCTGCCCCCCCACCAATCTCCTCACACTGCAACACAGAGACCCCTTTCAAAGCTTGAAGAGTCTATTTGAATAAATCATCTGTGCTTCTTAACAGAAGCAAGCTACAAACAGGGTATTAAAGAAGAGAATGAGCAGAGAGCATTCAACCATGTCCAGACACTAAACCAGATGAGCAAAAAAATAGGTTAAAGAAAACCACAAGTTTCACAACATGGAATTTTTTCAAAACTTGTAAAATTAAATTATTATATAATAAAAATGGGTTTTTAGTCCTAGAAAGGGGTTTATAAGCGTTCTGAAATTCCATCCCATACCTGCTGACACAACATATGTCCAAGCTGCCATCCACTCTCCACACCAGTCCCCAAACTGAGCTCAACTACAGCTTTGTTCACACACAGATTATAGGATTCCTTTATATACTTACCTAGTTTTTATGTTCTTCATGTTTCTACCAAGTTCTTTTGCAACATTCCCCAAGCAGTCTGTGGAACTTTACAGGTCTCTTCACAGAATTTTTCCTACTGCCACATTCAAGATTGCACAGAAGGAGAGACAGAAATGGGTGGATAAGGGCTACCGAATTTTGCAAAACTATTAAAATATAGCCAGTAACATTTGAGCAAACCGTAATACAACCTCTCCACAAACAAAATGACCCTAAACCCTATTTTCATTCTTCAGTCCCTTGTCTTTCATGAGATACAGTCTGTTTACAGGTCTCCTGCTGTGCACACAACTCCTTCCCCAAATGACAGAAGTCCTCTCTCACACAAACACGTATACACAGACTGAGCAATGTTGACTCCGGTGAGGATCCCCCTCCCCCATTAGCCTTGTAAAGGGTTAAGGCCCAGTCATCACACGCTGGTAGGCTGACAGCTTTATGTCTGTAATGCCTGTGTGGGTTTCAGACTCTCCCTTTAATCGGGTTCCATTGCAATTAATCAGTGGTTTTCTTTATAAGAAAAAAAATAATAATAATAAAAAACGGCGAGCATTCTATTCAGCCCAATTCAATCTGTCCAGCCAAATCTCACGACCAGCTGGAATGCCCCTTTCCTAGCCTGCCCAGCAGGATGCCCAAGAATGGCGTGTGAACGTTTCTCTCTGCTCCTGCTCCAGCGTTAAAATGAACAATAGTCCCTGCCAGTGTCATTCTTCAGCAATTCATCTCTTCCTGTCGCCAGACTCTTTCGTTCCTTCTTGCCCCTTCCACCTTTTTTGTATCAAAAACAACAGCAGATCAGCAGCAATATAATAAAATAAAATTGTATTTACTTGGGAGATTTGAGGGAAGAGGCAAGAAGGGGGTTGAGAAGAGCAAGAGCCCCCACTCCCCTTCAGCAACGAAGACACCAAAAAGGAGCGTTCTCAAGCCCCAGCTGACCTGCTCTGCTCCATGCCTGGTTTCCCTGCTGCAAGGAACATCAAATTTGCCAGGGGGGCTGTAGGGGGGACAGGGCCCTTTTCTTCTGGAGGATGTTGGAACTGTAATTACAGAGAGGCAGTTTCCGGAGGGAAATTAACATGGATCTCAACTCATGTTCCCTGTGTTTTTCATCTGCAGACCTGTGGCCTTGACTCAACTTTCTCATTCAACAGGGAATGGGTCAAAACAGGCTGAATGAGGCTGCAAGCCCAGCATCATGAGAGACCTGTACCTCCTCTCCCTGGAGGAGCAGAAAGGAACTGCTATGGGGTGACTCCAAGTAAAAATATTGTATTACATGCAAATATATGTATATTTTTATATATAAAAATATATAAATATACATACACTCCTCAACAGAGGAGGAAATGTGTAGTGTAAAAAATTATGACAGCATTGAATGGTCCATGAGGAACAGGTTAACCACAGAGGCAGCAGTAAACACTATGCTAGGAGAGACACCCCCAATACCAGCTCTCCCTCCACTGAAAGGAAATGAGGGGCCAAGGCCTGGAAGATTTTAGTAAATTTAGTTTCACAGGTGTGAATTTAAAAGGGTTGCTTCCTGGTACGCAGAACTGAGCAACAGTCTGGTGAAGACAGTATCTTATGCAGCATGCTTCAGAAGAAAAATCCAGCTGCTACTGATTACACAGGACATTTAAAATCCATTAGAAGCAAGTTAGAAAAAGCTTTAACGAAATCCAGGAATTAAGTTCACCTGCACAGCTTCCGCACTTCTATGGCACCACACAATCTCCGTATTATTTGCAACACACACTCCTGAACTCAATACACAATTATTGTATGGTATTCATCACCAGAACAGTCAAGCAGTCCATAAACACAGATTCACCTTCATATCTTCTTGCTTTAAATGGTATCATCAGCTCTGTTTTCTAGACCTCTGATAGAGAGAGTCCCATGACAGAAACCCAAGTGTCTAACTTATATCCAAGTGTCCAACTTGAAAAGCCAAAGAACGATTTGCACAAGGGTTGGATGCTCGTAAAACACTACAGAAGGAAAGGGGAGTCAGACAGGTGATATGGAGATAAAACACAGTACCAAACAGGGCAGCCTCAGGCCTCTCAAACAATCAAGTCCCCTTTTTCTAAGAAAAACAAGGCACTACAGAAAAGAATATGAAAGACGAAAGTTACTTTGTGGGTGAGCCACTGTAGGAAGGTGGGACTTGGGAGTAAAAGGTACAGGCTAGATGTATGAGCTAGATGGAGGAAAAGAAAGCACAAGCCAGAGTGCCCCATCTCACAGCCACTACCCAGAACCCTCCTTCTACCTGCCCACATTCCCTCATTTCTTTCTGTCTCTTAACAAGCTTCCCTGCTTCTATCATCTTCAATTCTCTTCTGCTACTCTTTCCTCCTAAACTTTACTCTTTTTTTTCCTCCTCTGAAAAATGCCCATAAATTCAAACTTGGTCCAAATCAGGTGCTAGCACAGTCACTTTTTTCTCTGTTCCCACTGAATACAAATATACAAGTTTAAGCCAGGTGCAAGCTGAGGGCAAAAGAATAGCTCTTTTCCATCTGGATCACTTAGCTACCAAAACCTCAACCCTTTAAAATTACCTGGAATAATTTGACCAGGCAGACAAGTTGTATTATTCCGTATTTGACATCATGCAGCTGCACTGTTCTTGCATGCATCCCTTGTGGGATAACAGACTCAGCTCTCCATGCTATTTCTTGCATTGCAACACAATCTTCAACACTGCTTCGTGGCACACAGAAATAGCCTCCTGCAGCTGCCTCCTCCTCCTCCTCCTCCTCATGGCCTGTAGGCCAGAAAAGAAGCACTCAGCCCAGAGGGCAGCCTCTCAGAAGGTATTCTCTAGACCAGAGTTCCTCTGGAGCCCTTCGCTTGGGGCAATAATTGAAGCAGAGCTCCGGGGTAACTCAAGTCTGTCACTGGATAGTCAATGTCCACTACAGAGAGTGTCAAAGAGGCTTTTGCTGTCAGGTTTTTAAACTCCTACTCAGCACGTACAAGTACTGATTGAAACTTCTTAAAATATTAGAAATGTTTGAATATTTGCAGAATATTTACAACTCCACTATTCATGGGTAAATTTCAGAAACCAAAGAATCCTTAAGCTTCTTGTGGTTTTGGATTTTTTTTTCTTTTTATTTTTATTTCTGGAGCATGAGAGCCTCTTTAACATTCTCAAACTTTTCTGTACTATGGCAAGATTTTAAACATGGAGGGCGGAAGCACTCTCTCTCCATCCTTATTCTCCAAACTCCTAACTTGAGTTTCACAGACAGTTATCAGCAGAAACTCTTCTCTCTCTCCCTCAAGTTTCAGCCTGGAAAGTTAGAAATTGGTGACGCTTTAATCAACTGAAAGAGAAAATCAGGCAAGGACTGGAGTAGGCTTGGCCCCTAATGCACCAACTCCTTTCCTACATATCCATCCCCCTTCTGCTCCAAAAGCATCAGGAACTTTCTTTGTAATATCTAATTCACTAACACAGTCAAGCTGAACTCAAAGCAACTCTTCTCAACTTGTGCTTAATTTAAAGACTTTGGCTTCTATTTTAGTTCTCAGGACAAACTGCTCCCAACATCTTGTTTGTTTTTCCAGCCACATTAGTTTGGTCTAACTAAGGTTGTTCTCTTTTCCTACAAACCTTGCCTCACTAGTAGTTGTGATGCTCTAAGGATAGAATGCTGCTACAAATACTATATCATCAGTAATAGAAAACAAAGGGGCAGCCACTAGATGCTAGCATGGGTAAGGGTGCTTGAACATCTTCATAAGGACAGATGTTATTCTATGTTCTTTTTACTCAGATCTGTATTTGGCCTATCAGTAATTTCCTCCTACTAATAAGGATTCATATTCTGTGCTCATCTCCAAATGAAAGGCAAGGATATCCCTTATTTAAAAGCATTGGTTGTATCCACGCTAAGAACTTTACTCTCAGCTTTACCATTGCACAGTAGTCTCTCTCATCCTGCATATGGCCTTGGACAGAGAGTCCAGGAAGCTCAGTCTCCATATTTACATCCCCTAGTTATGCTCAGTGTGAAGCATCTGTGCAACTTAGAGCAAAAGTACTCCCTGTTCTGGGAGAACACTTTCACAGGTAAGCATTTCCTGCCCAAATTGTAATTTCTGACATAACACACCTGGAACAAGGATTATGCTTCTGGTATCATTCCTACTGTAACACAAACATCAGGTCTAAGATGACACTTGAACCTTTAATACACATGCAACACAGCTTAACCAATTTAAGAATTTAACTCCAAACTGTGGGAATGCCAAGCTTGCTGCCAGCCCTGCAGAGGTGGAAAGCAATGTTTAAAGGAGATGGCCAGGCTAATTTTTCCTCATAATGCTACCGAGAAGTGGGCTCACATGACTTCTTCTTGACCCAATCAAGCAATTTCATGCTGTTTAGGTATCTCCACTGCAGCTTTAGAAACAGGGGACAAAACCAGCACATAGATACGAGCCTACCTGTCTATCCCAGGGCTATAGCAGTGGACTCAAGCAACATCCAAGTCCAAAGCCTATCAGACAGTGAAGGTGAAATAGTTTGCTTTAAAGGGACATCATTTCTCTGATTTCTTCCAGTCTGGAGCTGCAACTCACACCAAAAAAAATAGAAATTGAGAGATAATTCACAGGTAATAGAGAGAACAGGAAATCAAGTATAAACCCTACAGAACAGCTAAGCAGAAATAAGCTAGACATACTTAGCGCAAAAAAGGCTGTACTTTCAGTCTACAGCAACACTTTGGATTAAACTACACAGAAGGGGCTTGTCAGCTATGCTTCCTACTTAAAGAAAAACAAAAAAAGTAGACTGGCTGAGCTGAAACCACTATACACTGTCTGCCTTAATCTCCCTTCTCCTTCAGATCCAACACTGACGCTCCCCAAACCCTCTCTAGCTTTAGCATGGATGCTGACAAAGGTTCCTTTTAGAAGCTTGGACCACAGAAGCCAGAGATAAATCCGTCCACCCGTATCTGTTTTTGTCTCCTTTGCATATACAAAATTTCTTTCGCCCTCCTACCTCTCAAACTCATCTCACCCTCCTCCCCTCAAAAGCGATTAAGGAAAAGCTGTAGAAATATTTGCCCAAAGCTGGAGCCTGTTGCTGGGCCCAGCTGTATTGTTGGTAGGAATACACACAGCAAACTTTCCCTGTGAGGAGCCCTGCGGGACTCCGGGCACTTCGGGGAGGCTTTGTGAGCCCAGCTCTGCATGCACTAGCCAGGCTATTGTGAAAGGGAAACAGAAAAAAGTGCTACAAACCCCAATGCTCTCCCACTCTCGTCTCCCCCCCACCTCCCCATGTGCCCCCCTTCTACCAGCCGCCACCTTCTCCAAGACAAATCGAGATGGGAGGGGGCCACTGATGAAGAGACTGAAAAGGTTTCCTCAGTTAGATTTAAGGCAACAAGTCAGGGCTGCAAGGAGTCTTTTATCCACCAGGGAAGCCTCCCACTGCTCCAGAGCTGGGCCGAGCGGGGATCCTGGGGGCCAGCTTTCTGAAGGCTGCCATTGATTTGTCACTGATGATAAGTGAGGCCGGAGTCGTTCCCACCATCGCCTGCAGAGGGGATGACTCTCCCACAACGCCCGGCAGGGGAGAGGGGCGGCAAATGAGGAAACGCAGAACCCAATGGTTGAAAAATCCCAAATGCCTATTTTTCCTCTAACGAGCTGCAACAAAAAGGAGCAACCGTGCTGAGACCGAGGCAGGAGACAAGAGGCAACAGTGCACAGGGGCAGTGCGGTCACTCACCAGCGGACAAACCTTCCCCAGAGAGAAAGAGCAGGGGGGATTTCTTCAGCCTTAGCCTCCAAAGGGCCTCGCAGTGCCAACTCAGTCAAACAATATTGCTTCAAAACCTCTCCAGCTGTTCGCTTGCCAATAGCTTTTAAACCTGTTCTATTTACATAGAGACTCTCTTCTCTCAAGCACATGCTGCTGGAAACTCGTTCTTCTGCTTTTTGGGAGGGGAAATCTTTTCTCACAGTACTAAATAAATGAGAGAGGCTAATGAAGCACCATGTCTAAAAGGTGAATTCCCAAAGCAACAGGAGATCTTAAAGGAGCACCAGAGCTCCCTCAGGGAACATACAAATAGAGCAGCAGCTGCCTGGGCAAGACCAGAT
This sequence comes from Rhagologus leucostigma, assembly GCA_013397725.1. Lineage (NCBI taxonomy): Eukaryota > Metazoa > Chordata > Aves > Passeriformes > Rhagologus > Rhagologus leucostigma. The sequence continues at coordinate 2,344,638 of VZTD01005548.1, forward strand.
GCAGATGGGTGAACTGAAAGCAAGACAAAAGGTGGAGGGGGAGGAAGGCTGAAAGAAAAAAAGAAAAAAAAAATCAGCAAAAGAAGTAATGATCCTTGGCCTCTCTGATGTAACTAGTTAGGAAAAACCATCAGAACTGGTTCAGCTTGCATTATAAAATGTTTCTCTTGTGTTTCAAGATGCTGAGGATGTTTAGAAGTAAATAGGACACTTCTCCTTCCTTTCCCTGCCCTCAGCAAAAGCCCTCAGCTATCTTCTGCCCGGGCCAGGCTGAGGCACACAGGCCCTGTAAGGGCAAGAGGCATGTCTCCAGAGGGAAAGAGAGTCACGCCCGCAGCTTCCTTCCAGTTCAATCAGACTAGACCCAGCAATCCAGAGGATCTTATCTGGCAATACATTACCTCAGGACATTTGTGCACAGTTCCTAAAGCACCAGTTTATAACCCAGCACGCTAAAATAAATGGAAATTGCCAGGCTGTAAACTGTGACATTCAGCAATATTTTACCTCATATTCAGCCACTCAGAGACACAGGGTGGATCACTGGGAGTACTAATTATTTCAGATATTCTAGTTAAAATTTCTTGGTATACAAGAGAGCACAGCCTCCACGGACCCTTAAGCTGGGGATGAGCACAATATCAGCACCTTAACAGATAAAATCCAGTCCAAAAACTTCACAAGTTTAAACATAAAAAAGCCCAAAAAACCCCACCCCAAACCTCATTCATATTTGGGAAATAGCCAACAACCAGTTAGCTCAAAACACAGGTTTAACATGCTTCTTTCCAGAAATATCACTCTCTAACCAAACAGCCACATCCTAAACCAAACAAAGCTTTTGAGCAGTCCTAAAGTGCAACCCAATTAAAGCCCATTAAAGACCTCTGCCTCCTAATGGAAGAGGACTAAACATCTCCCGGGCTTGATGAACTAACCACTCAGACCATCGCCACTGCTTGGAGACCTGGAAATAGGCTTACGTCCAGTAAGACTCCAACTTGCACACTTGAATAATCTCAATAGCTACATGAGAAATGAGATTAATAAAGCCAATTTCAGATGGATTCATCTCTAACAGTCAATTTTGATGCATCTGTTGCCACATGGAGGGAGAGGATTCTTTCATGTCCAACAAAATGCAGACTCCTGAGGAATCTTCACCCACAGCCAAGTTGCTTCTGTGATCCCTTCCCTTTATTGTGCTGCCTGTTTTCATGAAAATTCTATTCTCTGGGACCAGTTTTTTTGGTGAGAAGACATGCACACATATTGAAATAACCATTGCTTCCATACAAAAGCAGACTAAAGATGCCTGCGGATTCTTCTCATGAGAAGAGTCTGTATTAACAATATTATTAAGAATTGCTTCTGATACTGCTTCCTGGACCAAGTTCCAGGATTTGAAGTGCATACCTAAACAAAAGATTCCTCATAAAGCTCAGAAACCATTTAAGCAGACACATCATTTAGCCCTGGAAGAAGAATTTTTCATACTTGAAAAGCTTTTAAACTCTTGTGTCCTCCATGCAAGCATACTTCCTTTTGCTAGAACCATGATCTCAGGGCCAAAACCCATGAATAGACAGTGTGATGTTTCCTGTCTTACAGATGCATTTACCACAATGACTCAAGAGCAATTTTCCTTCTGTTATTCCACCATACTTTGGGGAGTAGGGTACCACAGACAAATCAAGTTGAATCAAGCTTTTGAGCCAATTTGTGAGTATTGCAAGACATAATACTATTCAGCCAAATATAGAGTACTTCCTCTGATCAAAGAGCAACCCAAGCCCATCAGTGCTATAAATGCTACCTAAAATGACTGGATAACAGTAGAGAAGCAACAGAACACAGGGCTACTTGTCTGCTTGTAGCAGAATTTTATCTCCAGTAATTACAGTCTACCTTGAGAAGTTCCTGGGAGGTTTTTCAGTTGAATACAGACTTTTTTTCCTCTCTTTCCACTCCTAAGTGGAGGAGTATATACTAATTCTTTTCAATAGTTGTGCAGTAAAGTTACTTTTTTTCAGTCAGGAAAAAAANCCCTAGCGTGCAGTTTGTATCTTGCCTAAATTTGCTGAATTTTTCTGGTACCTTAAGCTACCATTCCCAGACACTGTAAGAACATAACATTTATTCCTATGGATCATTCTCTAAGTAGGAACAGCTGGTACATTTGGACCTTAAGCCAGCAAGCCTGGATGAGTCAAGATCAGATCAGCTTAAGTCACAGTACCCAACTAAGCTACACACCATTACAGTCATGACAGCATCCATCTCAGCTTCAGAGGCTGAGCTCAGTTAGCTTTCCCATTTCCTGGCCCTTTATTCTGAGGCTGAATGTGGTCCACTAAGTCCAGATTCTGAGAAGCATGCTTAGAGTTTCACTACCCTCCCTTCATTTTTTACTGTACATTATCAAACAATGTGGAATTACAAATAGCAACAGCATTCTGGAAATCATTCCCATACCCCTCCTTAAAACTGCACAAACACTTGGCAAACTGAATATATAGGTGATGTTTTAGGTATCAAGGCCTCAGAGCAATATGTCTGTTTTCCATGGGGAAGATAAAATCTTCTGCCCTTCATGCTGTAATCTAGTTTCTTAATTTCTTTCCAGGTATCCCTCTGAAACAAACCTTCTTCTGTGCACAATAAGCAAAAGACAGAAAGCAGTCTTGATTTAACTATACTTAAGTGATAACACAACTATCAGGTTCTCCAGAAACAGAATTATATTTGCTCAAAATAGGAAAGATGCTTCAGGAGGGTGATTTTATATTCATCAGCTGTGCTACCCTAAAGAGCTCTTAGCCCTCCTTCTCTTACTCCCAGTCCTAAAACCTCCATATACTGGCATAGCTTTGTGCAGCCTGATAAAAAACGGATAAGCAAAAGTGGCACAGTGGGCAACGAGCTTCAAAAAGATGCAAACTTGAAGGATCTTCCAACTCCTCCTCACCCAGCCCAGTTTGATTTCTTCTTTTGCTTCACTGCTTGCAGAACCATGGCCTCAGAGGCAAACTGACAGAAGTAGTTGGGGTCATTTCCTGTTTAAGGCTTTACAGATATATTTACTACAGTGGCTCACAAGTTATTTTCTTCTTACAGTCTGCTTACCAAGTGTACATTTGCAAGTAGGATAGGCATGCTACTGTGCTGAAAATTCTTATGAAAAGGAATAAACACAGTGAATTAGATCATTCTACACTTGAGTACAGTAAATGTTTAAAAATGTAACATTCTAATCTGGGAAAAAGCCACTGACTTTACTGTGCAGAAGAGAACAGCTATTAAGCAACCAGTCACCATGGTTAGCTTCTTTACTCTCAAAAGAAAAAACACTGTAGACCCCAAAATAAAGTTGTCAACTATCCTTAGAGAAAAGTAAAAAAATCCCAGACCTAGCTATTATCACACGTGGCCCAACAACCATAGGGAATCTTTATGTTACAGCTTGCAAAGATGGCACTCCCAACCCAAGTTCTGTACAGCTGATCTCCAGGGCGTGCAGGGAAAAACACTTAAGCTATTGGGTAAATACAACCACTGGAGCCAATTATGTATTTACAAAATTCTACCCAGCAATTTAGCTTGCTGCTACAAAGCAGCAAAAAGGAACATTTAATAATTATTAGGTAAAGTTGGCCACAGCTAAACTATCCCAAGTCAGGAATCTAGGGTTAAAACTTGGATTTCTAACCAAGTCCAAGTTAAGCTTCCGGTCTCAAGTTTCTTGACCTTTGTGATCACATGGTTAAATACCAATCTATGATCCATCCTAAGAGATGCTACAGTCAGGATAGGGGAAAGGGTGGAAGAGGCGTGGACACAGAACAGATCTCTGCAAGCTGGGTTTAGATATGATGCTCCTCATTAGACTAGTGCCAACTTTTTATTGAATATGCTGGCAGATAACAGGAACATGCACTATCCAGGGCAAAAAGAGCAACTAAATCCTCTCTAAAGAACATTACATCTGAGAAGAATTTTCACTGTCCCAGTATCAGACCTCAGACACAACAAATGTGTCTAATTGTGTTAATCTTGCGTGCAGCGTATCAGAGGAGGAAAAAGAACAATTAGAGAAAGGCAGCTTCAACAGGAAGACAGGATGGACAAGACAGGACAAGAAGCATCACCATGTAGACTAAAAGGCAAAGCTTAAGTGGAGCCTCTATTTATTACATTAATGAGTATTTCATTGTGGCTTTTTTCCTCATTATTTCATACATCTGTCAATTTACCATATGTAAAAATTACTAATTCTTCAGAGTAGGGATTGTCTTTATTGTATGCACATGCTGCATGTAACACTGTGAAGCTCTGATTTCCATTAGAGTGAATCTACGTGATCCAATTGACAATTCATGTGTAAGATTCATCCTATGTACATCTTCCCCTTCAGCCTGCCACGTATTCATTCAGGGAGAACAGGAATGGCCATTTAGACAGCTTGTGTTTTCCCACAGCTAGCTCTGTCCTCCTGGGACTAACCAGACACTTCACATCAGCACTGCCATTTCTGCATCAGCACAGGAGAAGAGTAGATTGTGCCTTCTTTTGTGTGCATGCCCAGGCTGGGCTTGTCAAACCACAACATCACACTACACCAGTGGAGAGTGGTGAGGAGAGCGGTGAGGAGAGCGGTGAGGAGAGCAAGCAAAACTCTGATCCAGAGTCTGCAAATAGGGGTCAAAAACCAACTCTCTGCTAGACATCAGTCATTTAAAAGGCAAGATCAAGGAAGAAGAATCAAGGCACGATCAAGGGGATAAAGCTTTTCATATTCAGATTGACCATTTCTCTGGCAAAAGCTCACAACATTAGTCTGTGGTAGCCCAACTAAAATAAGATAGTAGCTCTTTACTTCCAACCCTAATGAATAGAAGTTTCCACCACAAAGGGCATCACCAATTAATGCACTGCAACAGTTGCAACATCTTTGGGTTGATCTTTCATCACACTTGGATGCTAATACAGAACTAAGACTGCCATACAAGTTACAATACAATAAAGAGGCCTATGCTTACGTGAGCCACAGAAATTAAATCTTGGGCTTGAATTCTCACCTTCCCTCATTTCTAGGGAAAGCCTTTCCAAATTACTATTAAAGCAAAACAAAGAAGCAGCAAGTCAGTGCCAAAAAAATGGTTGGTCTTGCCTCCCTCTGTCCTTCCATCAAGTCTATACTGATGAGCTCACTGAAGAGCAACTCACTTCAGCTTGCCAATACCACACAACCTGTGGTTTCACCATTCTGCAGGCCAGTTCCGTGACAGATCAACGAGCTGGACTGATTCATCCAGCAGACATCTACACAGACCTATCAAAGGGACAAGGGAGTGAGGCTGCTGTCTGGGGCAACCCACAGTTACACCAGACTAGGCGCAACAAGAAACCACACCCCTGGGCCAAGGAAGCCCGGCAGCTGGAGGCCAAGCCACATACACTGCGGGTGGAGAAGAACAATCCTCAGCAGTGACAACACCCTAGCACCCCCACCAAAAAATTTTCTCTCTGAGAGATATCAAGTTTACTAAAAGAAAAGGCAGCAGGAGCAAAAATTCCTCCAATCCTGCTATTCCAAAACATGGGCTTTATATTACCCTAAAACTGTATTTTGGTGACAATATTTCCCATAAAGTGAGATTATACTAAACCCTACTCTGAAGCAGTAACACGCCCTTGTAAGTCATGTGGAGCTGCATTCCTAGTGCCACCTGAAACAAGCCACCAACTGTGTCCCAGGCAAACCAGATCTCCACAGTCCAGCCCACTGTTTAATCGTTTTAAGCAGTGTGTTTCATTTACGAAGTTTAAACAGGAGGAGAGGACTAAATTGATAGATACGAAGGAACAGAGGATTGGCAAAATGCAATTCATGGTCCATAAGTCATCTCTTCTAGTATCCTCGCAAAAGATGTGGATCTGCAGAAAGGCAAGTGAGTGATAATTGGGGACAGTTGGAACATTGTTTATTTCCTGCTAGCAAAGACAGCAGTTCAGGCCTCCAAGGATAAATCAAATTTCTTAACCAGATGGAAGACATTTCATTTCCAAACATCATCCATACAACAACGGACCACAGAAAGAAAAGAGCCAATTCACAACAGCAACAAGAAAACAAAATTACTAGAGATTTTAGAGACAAGTTCTCATCAAAATCTGCACTTGCAAAGAGCCTCACATTACATCAGAACTCGCACTGCATCCCACCACAATCAATTCAAAGACATTTTTACTGGCAAAACAAGCTCTGCAAGTGTTACCCACATGTAAAAAACAGCACGCTTGAGTTTCTTCCAGAAGTGGATTCAACATATGAAGGGCCTGTCTCCACAGAGGTTTTAACAGAAAGGGATACATGGCATGGAGTCCAAGGATAGAAATTAAAATGTTCCAAAGAATAACATTTTATTTCTAGTAAGATAAGTGTTCCTTGCTCTAATATATTTTATGTTTTACTCATAAGAATATAAAGTTTTCTTCTCAGCCTCTCCTTTTACTTCTCATTCCAATATTTATTTTTTATGGTATTCTCCCTGTATCCAACTTGCAATCCAAATTGCACATGCCAGTTCAGTATTTGGTAAAAGTCTGACTTGATTTTGCACATTTCACTTGGCACTAGGTGCCAGCAGAATAACTTTGCACAATAACTTGTGGCAGTCTAGTTGGCTAGCAGGTTAGGACTTCTTTTTTCTGTTATAGTAACTTGTGTTCTGGTTTAGATTCTGACTAGTTTCTCATGTGAATTTTGGATTAAATGATTTGCTTCCCAAGCCTCAAAAGGAGTGTCAAACCCCAGAAACAATGTTTTTGTAGCCATGGACAGCATTTTCTTTTGGTTTCAGTCTATGATTCTCTTGTACTTTTAGGTGGAGACAACTTTTGCCGCTTTGGATGAGATTGCATAAAAAGAATTGGTTTTGGTGCTGCTAAGATCAGCAATAGAAATCCTTCCAGTCCTACTCTCTAGCAATCATCACATAGATCTCATAGATCTAGTAATTTCATGTCTTTGCACATCTGAAAATAAAAAAAGTTGACTTCCCTTTGGTTACAATGGAAGAACATACAGAGCTCTGAAGTTCGTTCTTACGGGAGTCAAATATTTAATTTGCTCTTGATTAGTATAGGAGGAAAATCTCAGCATTGTATTCAGCTCTCATGGTTTGAGCAGTTCAAACATGTCCTACTTGCTAGGGCCACTTACACAGCCAGCATAGCCACACAGAGCCTTAAGCATGGAAAGGTTCCTGAGGCTCATTAGTGTGGGGCTGTAGAGGGTCTGTGCTGTCTACCCACATTAGCTCAGTCCCATCCCACAACAGATAATATTCTCCTTATGGAGTTACTGTCATTTTGCTCCTGTGAGCGACTCCCCTTCTGCTTGTCTCTAAAGGGCATGGAGCCATAAAGCACATACCTTGCAGACTTCGGTATGCAGCCTGCAAGGTCAGACCAGCCGGCTCCTTAGGCTACCTGGTCTTCTGGGGTGCAACTCAAATGGCCCTCTGTCCTCACAACACTTCAAGAGGCAGTTTTAACATTGCCACCACATTTAGTTTAAGATCTTGACATACAGGATGCAAAGCATGTTGTTATATTGTTCAAGAAAAAACCCAAGACAAAGCCAGATAACACTCCATGCCTTTCCCAGATTAACCTGCAGGACCAATGCATTGCAGTATATTAGCCAGCAAACGTAGGTGTTTTGGCAGCTGTCCCAGTTATTTAATCGAAGCCTGAGCTCAGAGGCTGTTTCGCCTGAGCGGGTAAGTCAAGATGTACATACCAAAGATGTCATCTCTGCCTCACTCCCTTCCTTGCTGGAAGGCTTCTGTCTGAGTACTGTTTATTTTTATCCTACAATTGATGAATTCTACATACACCTAATTTGCCCTGTATCTCCCATTATTTCTATATTGTAACTGTGTTAGGTTTCACCTTGTGTACCCAATTAAGCTAAATGGCATTTTGCCAAGCATTTAAAGGAAACAAGTGTCTGCCACCCCCTCTTTCTTGCCAGTCTGTTCTAAACCATCTCATCACAAAAATTGCTCACAAGTCCTTTCTCAAAAAATAATCATGTGAGTTTCTCTTATTCTTCCAGCATACATACTACCATCATCAAAGTTTGCTTCTCCAGCACAACCAACCAAGAAAATGTTACTACAGAGTATCACAGGAATTGTCCTTTTTTTTTAGACATTCCTTTCAAGCTTAAAAGTTTGCTCCCAGACTTCTAAAGACTTGAGGGTGAAGAGCTAGCCATAACAACACAAGAAAAGAAGCACCGAAAAAACACCCAACATTTTCTAGGGACAATTGACTGGAAAACTCCAACCTAAGCAATTTGCTTATTTTGTTCTAGTCTGGAATTTGCACTAAGAGCAACAGAAGATTACAGCTCCTCATCTTCCAGTTCACAGAAGGCAGGTCATAAACAAAAGAAACCTCAGAGAAATAACAGGCTTCTCCTGTTAGTGAGCAATCTGCTTCAAGCCAAAGTTTGTAGTCAAAGGTTGCAGAAGTCAGGGAACACCAAGGTTGCTCTTGCTTGAGTACTGGTAGCATAGAATTTACTCAGTATAACGGCCAAAGATGCAAAGATGACAAATCTGCCCTTCTAGAGAAGCTGAGGCACAGGCAGGGGATCCACCTGCTTCCCAGACAAAAGAACCTTATGCCTGGAAAAAAACCAACAAAACAAACAAACAAAAGCAAATCCCCTAAAACCAAGAACTAACACCCAAAAGGCCTAAAGGTCTTCTGTTGTTTAAGGTAATGCTGACTGCAGGTCTAAATTCTTCCATACACTCAAAAATGCAGTGAACAAAGGCCTACAGACAGTACTGAATGAATGGTGACAGTTCAAACTGGAACACGAGGTTACCACCCTTGTGGTGGAGACAACCACTCGGCAATCAACTGTTCATGAGTCAACTCCCTCTTGCAGCTGCTATTCACTGGATCAGGAAAGAAGTCAGATCCAGAGGCAGCCTTCCCTAAGATTGCAAAGGGCCATAACCACACCAACCAGACAAATCAGTCCTTCCCTGTTTCCAAGTCAATGTTCAAGAAAATTCCCTTCACTGCTTCATCTCTGCATGCATACAGCTCTGAACTCAACCTCTTCTTTCCTTGTATTAAACTTAGGTCTGTTTGCAGGGCAACGACTATTGCTCTTGAAGGACTCCTGCCCCAGTCTCCCACTTACTCCTACATCATGCTTTCTAAGATTTAGACACTAAATACTTCTATTTGAGACCCATGACAAAAATGCAGATAGCCCTCTAGCATTCCTATTTACCAATGACTATTCTCTCCTGTTTCTTGGCTATTAAAGCCTCCAGAATGGCAGCCTCCAATCTATCTCCCCTTTCCCATGCCACAAACTCTCTAGTTTTCTCTCACAGACAGACTCATTATGTTTTTCCTCATGCTAATAGGTACTATGCTGATGGAGGCCCTTTTATAAAGGCAGCACAAATTAGTGGCATGTCCTCCAGCCACAAGAAACTCAACTCAGACTTTTCAGGAGTAGCAGGCTTCAAAAATCACAGTGAGGAGAACACAGTCTCTGAGGCCTCAAAAACCTCATTTCTTAAATTTGTCAAGCCTGAAGAAGTGGCAAAGTCTGAATAACAAAGAAAGGACAGCAGTAAAGCAGGCTTCCTCTTAACAAATGCAATTTTAATTCAGAGAATTATCCCACCTCCTGGTTCATCCTCAGAAGCTTGGAACAGAAGCAGGAAATTACAACCCTGAGACTTCTCTTTTTTTTTTTTCCCCCGGCCCTCAGAGTTGCAAAGAAAGGATTTGACTATTCAGCAGTTATGGAAATTCAGAACTAAAATCAGGTGGGAGCACAAAGGAAAAAAAAAAAAGAGGAAAAAAAATAAAGAAGGTGTGTATTTTACTTTAATCCTAGATCCCACGAGACAGTTCTGATACAGTGAATGGCTGCACCTTAAGCAAGAACCTCTCCCAGGCCTACTGGCTGTCACCAAGTCAAATGAACTGACGGAGCTGGAGATTCAGGCTAAAGGAGCTGCGTGTGTATTTCCCTCTAACCTTGCATAGTTCCAGAATGCTTCTTACAAGCCTTTCAGAGAAGAAGGCTGAGAACATCAGGTGCCTATGTTTTAACAGTTCACAAGAGTGACTCACTGTTTCACACAGCAGTTCTTAATGGCGAAGGGGAAGAGAAATAGGCTCCTCTTCCAGGAAAGCTGCAATTTTCTGCCACCAGACTTACAACTTGCTTCTGTATCCAGACTTCTTACCAAGCCCACAGTAACCTCCTATTCTCACTTTATGCTTTTGTCCAAGCAATTATCTCCAAAATTCTAATTTCTCTCTTCAGTTCTGCCCTCCCATTTCATACACTTTTCCAGACAATACTGTCCTCCAAAATACCTTCCTGGACATCCCACTCAAAAATCCTTCTGGCTTATGTGCTCCCAAGGCTGACGGATCCCACATTCCACCACTGCAGATAGCTCCATCACCACCTCTATCTCATGAGCTCACCATCTCAGTGTTCTGCTAATAGTCTCCATTTCCACCTCTGACCCCATTGCTAGGCTCTTAATATTTCATAAAATCACCCCATTAGGTCAGGGACTCTACTGTCATGGATTCCTAACAATTTGTCACATCCTCCTTTAAAGCAGTAGTAAAATAAGTCTTTCCCTGTCTCAGCAGTTAAATTCTGCTCAATGCTCACCTTCACTTTCAAGATTTCCATCTTTTATCCTACCTAATTAACAACTCTTTCTGCCATCAGATCCCACATAATTACTCCACTTGGATTTCCTTACATGACTCTTCTGTTCCTTTGCCAGCTAAAGTCCTTGGCTCTCATTACCAAAATGCCTATCTTTGTTTCTGTTAATATCTATATTCCTATATCCCCTTACCTTCTTCTCAGGGTTTACTCTTGCATCTGCTTCCTCATCCTTATTTACACAGTTACCAGCTTTCAGTAGTCTTTGATGCCAACTCCAACCCAAAACCTCTCTCTATCCTCATTCTAAGAAGTGATTGGAATGAAAAACTTTAGAAGTTTTTCCCATTAAACCAAAGCTAAAGGAAATTTAATTAGAAAGCTATACCATTTTAATATTGACCTTATCTATCCCAGTAGAATTATCGCACCCCTGATCCTTATCAGATGTCAGATGTCCAATTAAGACTATAAACCCTTTGGGGCAAACGTAGCCTCTTCCTTCATGTTACACAGAGCCACAGCACCTAGACCAATCCTTAAGTTAAGAAAAACACCTTGGAAAGTCAAAAGAACTTGATTTTGCCAAGGGCAACACCACTCCACTGTGATTTGGAAATTACCAGAGAAGTTAAAAGTCCTCACTCTTTGAAACTTCAAAATGCAAGAATAGAGTTCCCCTCAACAGAAATAATGTCTGACCATGTCTGACAAGAGAGGAGCTGGGTACAGAATGCACTGAAAAAGTTTTTCCATGGTATCTCTAGCTCCTTCCTGCCTCAAATCTCCAAAGCCATCACTTATCCACTTCAAAACAGCAGGAGCGTCACTTCTTTTTTCCTTCTCTCTCCAGAAGGAGCACAGCAGAAATAAACCTCGAGTGATAAATTATGCACCACTTTTGTGTGGCTGCCTCTTGGCCAGACGGGAAATTTTTCTCCCAAAGCCTTTTGTTTCCAGCTTTGATCCCAGTGTTGGATCCGCTCTGTTCAGCTTTCCCTCAGCATGGAGGTGAAGGGAGAGCTGACACAGGCCAAGTTCAGGCTTACTGCAAGTCACAGTCAGATCTTCCATTAGCCTTCTCCCCTCCCCCTTTCCAACTGGAACTCTCCTTAAGTTTGAAAAGATCCTATTAAACATTTTCCAGAGGGCCTTACAGAGGATACATTATTTTGATGGATGCTGGGACTAAAGGAGGAGGATTTCTAAGTACAGTGAAATAATGGAGTTTGTTCTAATGGGTTTAAGAGATGCCCGGGGGCACCAAGTAAGTTCCTTCTCTGCAAATCAAAAACACAGAAGACCAGAAAATGGAGCTGAACAACTGAACGCCAGGAAGCGGGGAAATCGGGCTCTATTTAACTGCTGCTCTTGGTTACAGCCAACTTCAGGCTGCTTGGAAAAACAGCACACACACACATCACTGGCACAAACTTAACAGGAGAAAACAAAGAGACAACAGGGGTCAAACTGGGGGTGGCAAGTAGGAGAAGGATGCAAGACTGGGTCCCCACCCCCTACCAGAGAGTCGGATCAATTATCCTTGAATACTAACAAGATTTCTGATTAAAGAACTGCTGCTATGCAATAGAAACAGAAAGCTCCAGCAGCTGGGAGGGGCTGTCAGGCAGTAACAAAGAGACACAGAAGACTATGCCCTGCTAGGGCATACGAAGGAAGTCACCATGCTGGTAGCCAGGAGAGGGGTCTCCCCTGCCTGGAGTCATGATAACGTCTCACTGCTGGCAGATTTAATTCCAAGAGTAAAACTCCACCTTGACACTACAGAATACAGGGTCTGTTTTCAGGCAAATATGTTATCTACTGGAAGCTTTGCTGGACAACAGTTCTTTACACAACCTCATCACTATAGTGCAGAAAGGTGAATTCTATTCTACCTCTAACCCATTCAGGGAAAAAATCCGGTGCTTTTTACTTCTGAGTATTGCAACACCAGAAAGTTGCGATCAACATACAACAGCTTGAGAAACAAGATCTGTGCTGTCTTCAGTCATACACTTTCCAACAAAAGTGCAACTGGCAGTACAAGCACTGAATATGCATCTACATTACTGTCTGTTAAACTTAACGGTTTGTGACTTGCTGACTGGTAGCTAATACCAGAAGAACCTAATCACCTAAGAACCTCATGACATACAAAGCTTCTGTTACTACTCTTCAACCCACAGGTGTGCTAACATGCTTATACCAGAATGCTTAATATATCTCATACCATCAGAATCGGGCTCATGACACTTCAATTCCCTTTTTTTCTTTGTCTTCTATATTAAATTACCTAATTCCTTGATAGGAGGAATTTCAGTCATTCACAATTTAGCACTACAAAAGTCAACAAACATGAGCTCCATTTGATGTTAATAAAGTCTTTATGAAAACTCATTTTCCTGCCCTTACATAGTGAGTCTCCTTTCATCTAGGCTCACAACAGCCGAGGAGATCTGCTCCTCACAGAAAGACTGACTGCAGCTCAAGAGTCCCCCAGACTAAATCCACAGGCTGGAATGCTTCAGCATTTAAGAGACAGTTCTGCATAAGAGAGACAAGAAAACACGCCTGGAAAGCTGAAAAACCTGAACATGAATTCACTCACAACAGGAGGGCAGTCCAATACTCCCAGGTAACAGTCCCAGAGCAACCAGATATACAGCATGAATAAACCACAAGTCTACAGAATAACAAGCCCCTGGATCCATACAATTACTATCTTTAGTACAGGGAAATGGAAAACTACACAGAAGAAAGAAGGGATTCAAAGAGCATTACGGTGCCCAGTTTTTACTCAGTAGAGGCAACAAAATCCCATAGAAGAGTAATACCTAACATAACAGCAATGGCAAAGAACCACTAGCACCACAGACACAGAAGTAAGAGCCTAACCATCAAGGACATGAGATTCGTGGATGACAATTACATTTAGTGCTTTCTGCCGTGATTTGTGTGAAACACAGACAGCCACTAAATACAGTATGCCATTTAAGGGAACGGGTTTGTTGTATGCCAGAGCTCCGGCTCTGGATGTTTTATCAGGTAAAGCCAAACATCTTAAAAGATGGTCAGTTTAAGTCTATATATATATCATCTTATTATGTAAACCCATAGAAGAAAACATCACAAATAGCTAAGCTAGAAATAACAGAGGACTAGAGAAATTAAGTATCCATCTTTCTTTTACATTTCTTTTAAGAATGCTTTATTTACCAATGCTTTATTTACCAATACCTTTCCAACAGACAACAGACCAAATTTCTGTGGTTTTATGATCTTTTGATCATCAGCAAGAGAAATATAAGTATTATTAAAAAGAGAAATAGTCACAAGCAGCAAAGGAATTCAATGAAGACACAGAACATGCACTTACTATATAAACCTATTTCTGAAACCTTGACTGATTTTTAAGATAATATCTCTTTATCAGCTTTTATAAGTGTTATGAAGCATATATTCTATTGTGTTCAACAGTAAGTTGCATTCTAGGGCAAATGGAGTTGGCCTTGGGCAAGACAATTTCTACTTCGCTTCCCACATTTACAAAACAAGGATAGTATTTGCCTATTTCACAAGAGTGCAGGAAGATTCAAGAGCACTATCAGACTACAGATCATTCTCATAGAATTAATGTTTTAACTATTTTTTAATGTTAATTTCACTAGTCTGGAGAGTGTTTAGGAGTAAAAACAAAATGCAAATCACTTTGATTTCTTTTTCTAGTTAACATACAGCAAGTACTGCTTTCTGGTTTGAACTACAAATAACTGGATGTTTATATCTAACCACTTTTTCTTCTGTAACTTCAACGAATACAATGTAGAGAAACGGCTACAAGTTGTCTGAAGTCTCATTTTGTGGCCCCCAGGAAGAGAATATCCCTCTTCAAGGTTCACAAGACACTCTGGAAATGCAAGCACTTTATGTAAATAAGCACCTATTAATTTTCTTCCTGCATACACCTGCACTCCCAACATACAAGAAGGGTTTCTCTATTGCAGAAAACAGTGCTATAGCACACAACTGAAAGCTTCTGGAAAGAGAATATAAAAGAAAATTGCTTATATACACTAAATAAATACAACAATAATGTTAACTTCATACTGGAAGATTTATGCTATATGCTTTTCCACTACATCTTAGTAGACAAAATTGTCAAAAACAAAACAAAAAACTCACTACTTGTCACCGTCCTGAAGCATGTTGCTGTTCATTTTAGAAGTATAGGGAATGTTACTCAGTGCCATCACCAATTTGGAAAAAAGAAGGTCAAGATAATTCAGGGTGATCAAGAGATCTGTAAATATCATCCAAATTGATCAACAAACCCTGGCACTCTCAGCACACCCAAGAAGTAGAACATTATCAGCTCCAAGTTGACAGTAAGAAAACGGGTGCTTTGCACTTGGCTGAGAGCTGTAGAACCAACAGCAATGCCAAGCACAGGCAGTGGAAATTGTGATTCCCACTGCAAAATATACTTCTACAGAAGTTACACATTCAGGTTTCCAACCATAAAATGTAGTAAAGATCTTTCAGAAGTGAACCTCTGATATTAGCTATGTATTTTACTGGCAGAGCTCCAGGAGCCAGAACAGCAAACACATCAGCCAGACAGGTTCTGTGACATTCTGTATTTCTACTAAACACAGACCATCTTAACACCAGTTACCAGTGGTCACTCCAGCTACCAGCAGTGCATGACATTAACATTAAATTCCCTCGCTACACCTATTTTTACCTACAGTGCACTTTTCCAAGAGCTCAAGATACTTGCAGACCTCTTTTGTTGGTTTGGGGTTTTTTTGGCACAGACTCCTCCAGTTTGAACTGCCACTATCCACTACAAAAGAGTCAAAGGTCAGTCTTGCAGACTTGTTTGCTTTATGCTTTCCTGTACTGAGGCAGAGTAGTAAATGACCAAGTGTTTCTAACAATTTACCTGTTTGGCATCGCAACTTCCACGGATACTTTATGACAATTAAACTGCACATCATCCCTGCAGGTACTTCTAAGGGACAACTTAGAAAATTTTCTAGCTAAGTAGAGGAACACCGACTCATCACAAATTTTGGCGTTTTCTCTGCACCTCCATCCTGATATCTCCTCATGTTTTTCCTTGCTTCAAATAGGAAAAAGACTGCTCAGGAATTGTGTCCTTAGTGCAAAATTGTGTCCTTATTTCCTTATCTTTCGATGAAGGAAAGAGGATATTCACTTCTGGAAGCAGTTGGCACATCCAATCATAAACTTGCAGTCATCTGACAAGAGGATACACGAAAGTGCACTGATGGGAAAACTACTTGAAAGAGAAACAAGCTGCCATAAAAAAAGCATCAAGGAACAACCACCTACTAGCAAACTTGCATTTTACAATCAGACATCCCCCACATGGCTGTTAACAGCCCAGACACATTAACTAGGAGCACCTGGGCAACAGCCAAAATAAAACACATCCAGATCTGTACCTACACTAAGATCTATCTTTTAGATCCTTCTCACTCCTAGAGGGCAGCTAAGTATCTGTGTGGCATTTGGGAACTCAAGAGTACTCCTGGCTCCTAAAAAGCAGGCTTTCTGATACACAGAACTACAGCCCTCTCTAGTCAGTCTATCCAATCTGGCTTAGCACATTCTTCAAAGCTGCCTGCAATTAGGTTTCTTGTTAGAAGAGAAATAATATTACTTGAAACCCAAACTCCCTATGACTGTGCCCCAGGGCCATTACTTGTAGAATGATGGAGGTCAACAGCACCACTGCAAATGCTTCCTGTAATTTCAGAGTATCATCGGAGAAAACGGATAGGTGAAATTATACAGCAGCTGCCAAAGCAGCGAAGGGAGAAAAATGAGGTGCATATCTCCTCTCCACACCCCTCCCCCAAAAGCCTTCTAACTCTTTATAAACAATTCTGCGAACCGTTTAGATGTTTTCTTCTCCACCGGGCGCACTTGTAAAATAAAGAACCCCAGCACAAGACGAAGAAACAGCAGATGCCAGTTGATAGAGCAACCACAAAGCTAAAGTTTTCATGGCGAGACTTCATGGGACTACCTCTCGGCTCGCTAAGAGCGCAGCGAAACCCTCTCCTCGTCACTATTTTTGGTACCGCTCCTGCTCTGGCCCCGCTGTGCCAGGGCGCTGCGGGAGGACTCCCAGTCCCCACCGAGGCGAGGCAGGTAGCTCAAGGCGCCACCGCGGAGCCGGGCTGTACCTTTAAGGGGCCCGTCGCGGCGGGTGCGCGGCTGCATTCCTGCTCCGGAGCGGCGGCTGTCCCGACACGCCGGGCACGGCAGCCTGCGAGGCAACCTGCGCGCCC
>VZTD01005548.1:2362206-2500287 GCA_013397725.1 Rhagologus leucostigma
CCCCGCCCCGCTCCCCCCAGCGCCGAGGCACTTCGCAAAGTTTCGGCGCGGCAGAGGCGGTCCCGCGGTCGAGGCTCCGCGGCGAGACACGCACCTCCCTTCGCCACCCCGTGGGGACGCCGCCCGTCAGCGCGGCGAGACCCCTGGGCTCGCCGAGAGCCCTCAGACCCCCTCAGTCCTTGCCCCGGGTGCGGCTCCCTCACCGCGGGCGGGGAAGCCCTTCCTAAAGCGCCCCCGGTGCTCGGGGTCGTCGGTGTCGGCTCTCCGTGTCCCAACTCCCGCAGCATCGCCAAGGAGCATTGCTCCGGGCTCCCGGCTGCCCGCCGCAGGGTTGCCCGGTATCCTCCGGTCCCCGCGCGTTGCCACCGCTTCCCGACTTGTGTCAGCTATCCGTACCCAGGACAAATCGCAGAGCCCTTCTCCCCGTCCCGTCCCCGTTTGGCAAACTCCCTTCGAAAGAGAAATATTCACGAGCCCTTTGCCCAGCATCCATGTTGCTACCTATGAGAAAAGTCTGATTTTTCCCTCCGTTCGTGACAAGTAGTCTGCTATTTGGTGTTTTGCTTATAGCCGCGGTGTCCGAAGACAGCTGACTATGTATGAATCTCAGATACCCTAAAAAGACATTTAGCGTCGTTTCCTGCAGGAGTACAAATTAACACTTGGACAATTGGTTTACGTGCCTTCTGTTCTGTGCTGCATTAAAAAGCAGACAGGCTTTTACTGGAGATCACCCTTAGAGCCAGTTTTAGGATGCTCTGTGGCATGATTTGACATTTTAGTGTGTAGGGTTGACAATGCAAGGAACTGCTGTTAAATAATTAATCTCAGTTGATTTCAAAGTATTAACTTGAACAGAAAGCTGACTCAGATAGTCCAAACCCTGGACCACAGAGGAAGATGAGAATTTTGTCAAATTGACATCGAAGGGCCAGTGACAGAAATTATCTTATTTAAAGCCTTCCCATAGATGCATCCAGAGGAAGCTGCAATTAATCCCATCCTTTAAACAATCACAAGAGTAAGAAAATGGCACAGCATGTGATTGAGAGAACTCTGCCACTCCTATTAATTAAGTGTAAAATGGTGAAGACAAGGGGTATTATTAAAAATGTCAACGTAAAATTAAAACAGGGACTGAGTCTTGACAAATTGTGCTCAGTGAAAAGAGAAAATAATCCAACACAGCTTCACTGAGGAGGAGAACTCCCAAGAGCAGGAACACCACAAGAAACAGTAAGCAGCAAACCACATATAAATCTACTGTACATGGCCACCAAAACTTTTACAAAGCAGACTTTTTTCCTTATATGCAGAACCACTGCTTCAAGATAGGAATAGATCCACGTTAGTGCAAGAGTCCAACAGCACGTCGACTACGGCATTGAATTCTATGTATTTGATAGGCAAAGTGTGCAAAGTTGCAGAAGAGTTAACAATAAATACAGGTAGTCAAGAGGGACTGGTTGAGGTGGAGAGATTAAAAAACTTCTCTATTATAATATTGACTTGGAATCAGTGACAGACTGAGGCACAGAAAGTATACACAATTATTGTAAAGTAATAGACTCTGAGATATCAGAGTTAAAGATGGTTGAAGGGGAAGAGTTTGGACTAGTGGGTTAAAGTTAAGAGAGAGAAAACATTAACTTCACGCTGACTGGGGGCTGGCTGACTGGGGACTGGCTGACTGGCTAGCACGCAAAAGCCTCACTATATCTCCCCAAAATACAGAGCAACATAACCAAAATTCATTTGAATTCTCTACCAAGGCTAGATCATAAGGTAGTATAACTCAGAGGAGTCCTTCTGACTTCAGGCTCACAAAAGCTTCTAGAAGTTTAGGTGCTGAAGTAGAGTGCGATAAAGCACAGAGACAGGGCCCAGAACTTCCTGATAATTATATACTTAGGTCATGGAACAGTCTTTCAGTTGTTGAGATGACTATTTTCCTATGTTTGAAACAAAAGCCTCTTGCAAAATATTGTCCTAAATGCAAATAAATTCACTTGTTAGCTCTTCAGTTCTTCTTTTCCCAGGGAACAATTGTTTTTACCCACTCTGTTAAAGTGTGTTTACCAGTTCTCTGCATCTTGCACTGTATTCTAGCAAATCACTTTCCTCTCTAAGCTCAACTTAAACTATATCTCTTTATTATTACTACTTTTGAAATCCCCTGGTGAAACGTTAGAGAAGCACATAGTATAGTCTTTCACAAAAATCTCCTAATAGGTTGCAGATGAACAGATGAAAATTTGTATTATAAACCTCTCGATTACCTACCTGTTGATAAAATACTATGATTGAATATAGCCCTGATTACACATGGGGTCTTTGAGGAATAACTGTAAAGTAGATTTATGCAGTGTAAAATGGATATTTATGGTAAAAGCAGAAGAGTTGCTAAATAATGTTGGTAAAAAACATATGCTTTGGTCTTGCCTCTTTCAGACCAAGTAAATTTAAGACTTTGTAAATATCAGAATACACTTCAAGCCATGCACAAGGTAGGTACTTGCTTCTACCCACACCTATGAGGGAGGAACATCATGAAGTAACCTGCAATAATTTATAGATCACTGATAAGTGATATATAACGCAAGTACTGTAAGACAGATGAGAAATAAGTAATTAAAATATAATTAACAATTAATTTATATGACAGCATGCCCAAGCAAAAAAACTCCACCAGTCATTATAAGTGGAACAGGAAGAAGATTTTTATCCTAATAAAGATTTTGAGACATAATTCAGACACACCCCCTCCAAAAAGAAACATCAGGGAAATAAACCAATCCAATTATAGAAAGTAAGTGCCATGAAATACTACTGATAGTTTACATCATTTTCAGGGTGATTTTAAATAACAAACCTCTGTCAGGAAAAACACAACCAAGAACATGGTGTCATTGGAAAAAGAAAAAAGAAAGGGACCAGAACCAGGTAGGATTATTAGGGAAAATACACTTTATCTATTCTGAAACGACAAAGTCTTAATAAGACGTTTAAAGAAAGCAAGGGGCGGGGGGGGAAGAAAAAAATGGCCCAAGTCTTACCTATCAAAGTATTTTTAAAGGATTCAAATGAGCTTATCCTTGCGAAGATGCTTCTCCACACCTCAAGTTTCCTAGAAGAGAATGACACATTGGGTAGCTTAATTGTTGTGTTCAGAAAGGTTTGGAGCAATCGTGTTTTAAGTATTTGAGATAGAATGAATTAATTTACTAGAATGAGAAACACACATGAAAAATGGGCAAAATGCATTTGTGCTAAATCAAGCTCCCTTTTTAAAGTAACGTAAAGCTCACTGTGGGAACAGAAGGCAGCAGACACTATACACCTTTTATGGCTTTTAGAATCATCTCACAAGACACTTTCATAGAACGACATTTTAAATACAGATAGGAGGAGGTGTGCAAGCATCTGGTAGAAGAAAACCACAGTGGTCATTAGTCTTTATTCATCAAAATACAAAGGCATCTCAGATCTGTTTCAAGATATATCCTGAGTTCTGTTTTGTCTACTATGTTCACTGACAACTTAAATGATGCAATATTTATGCTTGTAAAATCTGTGGTACAAGAACTGAAAACCTCAAAACAAAGGCAAAGGGCTGCAAACAATAGGAAGGATGAGATCAGACACCCCAAATCCTACTGACAAATTGGTCAGGTTGTCCAAAAACCAACCAGGAAAAATACGGTAGTGAGAAACATATTATTCTTGGGAAACAGAATAAAAAATGAATAAACTGCACTGAATTTTGGACTAGACAGAAATACAGGATCTTAGGGTCGTATGGATAGCAAACAATATAAACCAACAGTGCAGCACCACTGCCAGGAATGTGTTTAATTCTGGAACATCTTAACAGGTGTGTCATATATGAGACAATATGATTTCTTAAATTCCCATAGTACTGAAGCCCCAGTTGCATACTGTGTCTGGTCCTGGCTGAACACCTTAGAAACATAAACATAGCTGAAGAGAAACAAGAAAATAATAAGAACAAGAAATATATAAATCAAACTCTTCGAGAAAAAGCTGAAAGAATTAGGTATGCCTAGTCAAGAAAAGAAAAGCTTCAAGCCAGATGCAGCTTTCTGATATATACAAGAACTAATTACAGAGATGTTGATCAGCCATCCTCTATGGCTCCAGTAGAAAGACATGAAGGACTCAACTTGATTTGCAACAAGAAATGCTTAAAAGATTTTGCTGGTCAGCATTCCAGCTAAGGATTTTTCAACAATGGAGCAGACTGGCTAGGGGGGCTGTGGAATCTCTTCCACTGGATTTTTACAAGAACACAATTTGATAAGCATTCTGCTACTAGCCTTGATATGTTTAGTCTTGATGCAGTACAGACTGGACTAGGTGATCTTTTGGAATCCCTACCAAACATAGGTTCCACAATAAATATAGTTCAGGAAATTCTAACTGGAAAGATAATTACAAACTCTGCACGCTGATTGATCAAAATCTGTTTTACTAGTGAGCTCCACTAAATAAACAGAAAAGCCAAGAAAACAGTAAAACGTTCCCTAAGTTCAGGAAAAAATCACAGGTATTAGACTATGAGATTTTCCAGTGACCCTTTTAATTTCTCTAGTTATTTCACTGGTACATTACCCACATCACTTCCCTCTTCCACATCACCAGTGAACTAAGGAGGTGGTAGTTTGGATTACCAGGTAAATTAAAAGTCAGATTTTACCCATACATAAGACAGTTGGGTGTCCAACTTCACTGATGGACATGTAAAGAAACAATTTAATTTTCCAAAGAGCTGAGGGATTGACAGCTTTTGCATCTGGTTACTTAGTTCGTAAATTATGGTCTCTGTGTTACATACATCAAATGAAATTTTAGCATTGATTTATATTTTATGTCATCACTTTTTCCTTTGTCACGTTCCCTTAAGTTTTCTAAGTATTGGCACTACTACTGTGTACCCAGAGATGCTCGTAGGTGTCACAAACATTCAAATACTGTCACCATTGTCCTCTCCAGTGTTTCTCAAGTTGCTGCTCATTTATTCTTAGTAAAACAATATGCCATCTTCTGCAGTGTTACCACAATTGTTTTCATTTACAAAAACATAAAATTCAGGTTAGCAGGTCAGAGCTTATGTGTTACTTAATTTTCTTCACCTTTCATTTAACTGCTGCTTTCTAAGCATTCCAATTGCACATTTGTTTTGGGAAACCTTATGATCATCTCGTGGACCACTATTAATTCTACTTTGCAGTGCAGATCAGCAAAACTAAAGATTACATTAAATGGCTACATGCAAAAGCTGAGATATAAATAATCTTGCAAAAGGTCCTTTGTAATGTAATGACTAAAGTACAGATTAATCTAACCCCACCCCTTTTCATGTGTGTGTGTCTAGAAGGTGGGACAGAAACCAACCTCCAAGGCCCTTCAATCTTCCACTCTAGGAAGAAAAAAAAGAAAGGAAACAAAACCATAAGTAAATTGACTCTCATAATAGGAAAAAACCCCCAAAACCAAACAACAGACCAAACCAGACCAAACTAAACCAAACCAAACCAAGCCTTTCTTCATGCTTTCTTTGAGAGAGTAGCTCTTCCCGTGTTTTTTGAAAGCTGGTTCTGCTCCTTCTTTTGCTGGTTCCCTAACATCCTCTATGTGAAAACAAGGCAAATAAACACCCTCTTCTATCCCTGATGGGACTCCTCCCTGCAGTGAAATGGCAATTATCCAGGCCTTGCACAATGTCTGCATTGCAAAGGTAGCCTGTGGCCTACCCTTAGGAACTGCACAGCTTAATACCTTGACTCTGGCACAGAAAAAAAAAGAAAAGAGGAGGAGCTTAAAAGGAAAATGTTCTCTTAAAAGCCAGTAAAAGAAGAATTCAGTTTGAAGTCAGAAGCCTAGCCACCTTTATTCCCCAAACACATTCAAATGGATAAGCAGCAAGTTGTGTCTCCTAAATTAATTTTTGACTCCACAGAGAAGCATTTTCTAAAGAACTGAAGACCTGTGCCTTTCTCTGACTTCCAGCTATTAATGTAGTTTGCCATCAATAATCTCTGTTCTCAGATAAGAAGTTTGTGGTAAAAATCAATCACACAGTCAGAAAGAAAGGTGACCTTATATCTCAGTATGTGGAATATCTTTGATGGGCTGACTTCTTTCTTGAAAAACCTAGAATACATAAATTGGGCCTGTAAAGAAACAAGTAGTCATGGGAACAGATGTGAAAGATACAAACATATCTTTCTCTCAGCTCACACACCTTTCTTGTTTGCAGAAGCCACTATGGAGATGTAAAAATGTAGACAGGCCGATAGTGAGTTTTCTTTTTTGAAGATGATTCAGTTCTAATACTTCATTGGCATGATGGGTCTGGCAAGTACTGCCGACACAAACAAGATATAACCCTTGAGTGTTTCTGATAAGATGTCAACCATCTGCTTTCGTATCAGGTGGCTGAATCAGAGATACCTCTTAACACCTCTCCCTCTGTCATAGTAGCTCTTGATAAATGTGAGTGAGGGAACAAATTAATTGCTCCTTATGAGCACTGGGTGAGACCTGAATAAAGGCACAGGTGGGAGCAAGATCCAGACTTGCACGCCCCCTCCACATGAGTCACCTACATGTATACACACACATGCAACCTCCCTCCCAGTCACATATATGTGTGTCCATATCATTGCAAGTTTAGGATTTTAGGAACTTAACACATTAACATGATACTAGCATTCTAAGAGTTAAGGTAATCTGGGTTCATGTGTTGCATTTTGACTTGTGCTTCATTCTAGGTCAGCAGAGTTGTTGGAAACTCTATCAGAGACTTGAGTGAGCAAAACCCAAGACTTTTAATGCACAGGGAACACCACGTCATAGAGACTACAGGTTTCTCTTGTTTCTGTTTCACATAACTTAGAGCACACTGAGTATGTTTAGTAAGTATCAGAAATGGACTCTAGCCACAGAATTTGAGAGAAACTCTGATCCGCATCTAAACTTTACATATTCAAGGAACAGCTCTTCCTTCAGAAACAGTGTAAAATTTAACAGTTAAAGTTAGAACCTTAAGGACATGTTCTTAATATCTAATGTTATTATCAGATTTAAATGCAGAATGGTCAATCTATTTTGCTGTGGTATAAAAACTAGAATGATAAAGATAACAAATCAAAAGAAAAATTTAAAACCATTCCTCAGATAGAACTTAATTAGGTCTTAATTTTCTACTATATTCTGAAAAATGTTCCATGCTTCCTCTAGTCTGTTTAGAATTAATTGCCATAATCTTC
Organism: Rhagologus leucostigma; assembly: GCA_013397725.1. NCBI lineage: Eukaryota > Metazoa > Chordata > Aves > Passeriformes > Rhagologus > Rhagologus leucostigma. Next base: position 2,369,499 of record VZTD01005548.1, read on the forward strand.
ATTTACTGCTTCAGTTGCACCTGGCTTATAGTCTCTCTCAGTAAGTGATCTGCTTCTCTTCCTAAGTACTCCAACCATTATATCGTCATCCAGTCTCTATCTTCTCTTCTAGTGACTCCATAAAGGTGTTACTCTTGCAAACACCTTATGCATTATGTAGCAGAAAGGAAAAAATATTCTTCACTACGTCCTCTTATATTATGGAGTGAATCACCAGGATAGTGATGTGTGCTTCTGCTGAAAAAAATTTTGACTGCAACTCCTGTACAGCGGCAGGGTTCTGCATTGCTGCCTTCCAAAAGCCCTTTTGTGTAGCTAACAGACAGAATTAAGAATTGTTTTGCAAGGATTCCACTATTTTAATGAATCTGTGATCTCCTCTTTCTTTCGTTTTGTTTTTTTTATCCCTTGATTCCGTAATTTGCTTTTCCATGCAGATGTTATAAGACAGAATATTTCCAGAGTACTTTGCATGGGATAAAACACTGTAGTGCACACAGAAAGTTACGTACCTTTCCCATAAGAGCTGGTCACTACAGCCATCAGAGTTACTGCTTCACTTCATCCCCAGACACAACAGCTCACTCCCACTGAGATTTGCCTGCTCTCTTGCACACACACAGAGCCATTTACTTATTATAATTTTCTCACACAAACACCTTGCCTAATGGGTAACAGAGTCTGGCAGCTTATGTTTGCAAGGAACATTCGATAAGTAGAAACAAAGAATGAAAATTGCCGGCCTTTTTGGGTTACCCCCCAGGATGAGCTAAGCCTTGGCTGTCAGAATTGTTTCCCATGCCAGAATTTCATAGTGATATTTATTTTTACCAGGCATTTTAGACTTTTTTTTTGTTTGGCATGAGAGATCCTGCAAACTCTGCCAGAAATGGCTGTTTTTCTTCTCTGCATCATTAGTGGGGAGGCATTCCAACAGAGAAGGGTCACTCACTCTGTACTTAAGTACTTTTAAAGATGTTGTCCTTTCCTTCCTGATGAGATAATGGGAACAAAAACTGGAAGAGAGTCTTTCAACAGTTTGCTCTTACAAAAAAGCCAAATTTACTTGCTAAACACTAAACTCAAAATCAGAATTTGGACAGTGCATTTAATACATGCCAGGAATCTATTATACATCTTACAGCTACCATTGATTTGAAAATGAACATGTGGCCTCCATGAGCCACAGAATCTGTCATACTACTATTCCCTTTTCTCATAAGCACATCACGCAGAATTCAGAAGTACTCCTATGACTGACGAGTAGAAGAATATGTCAAGGGTTTTTTTCCCTCCACCAGCTTGTATTTAAAATACAAGGATCTTGGAGCTTGTTTAGACCTAAAGCATCAAGTGAACATTAAGTTCATTGATACAGGCAGATCTCAAAATCAGATCAGATCTCTCTTTACTTTCTTTCTGCCCATCAGTTCAAGAGGGAAAATAAAATCTTAGCAATCCAAACTAAAATGCAGTTAAACTAGTAAATAAAAAAGAAATTATGATGGCATCATGTTCACAGCACAGTTTCCTGTATGCTTATGATATCTTACTAGTTTAAGTATATTCCTGACTTAAGACTTCCAGGTACAATTAGTGGCGTCACGGTTAAGCTTTGTAATGGTACAAATGCTGGCTACTTAAGAGAGCTGCTGCTGTTACCACGTTCTATCACTAGCTGGAAAACACATAGTTGTTTCCAAAATTCATCTTGTGGCAGATGTTAGGAGTGAGAAACTTTGTGAATCTTATTTCTCTAAAGATCTTAAAGAACAGTGTAAGTCCTATCTGCTTGCCTAGGTTTTACCTGAAGAAGTAAACCAGTATTAATACTGCATTATTTGGGAAAAATAATTAATTTACTTGTGCAAAACCACTGGGCTATAGGTGAATCACATGAACAGTTCACTCAGTTTGAGAAGGCTCAGATTAGGAGAAGCAATAGAAGTGCTGGATCTTTTTCTGTAAATTACTCCTGAGGAACTAACAATATAAAAATATGGATTTCATCACATAATTTCATTGTGGTTTTGGCTGACCTTTTTATTTAAGATAATCTTATTTTTAGTGCATGTGTTTAGAGAGTTTGGTCATAATTCATATAAATAATTATTAAATCAAAAATTTAATGAGGGGGTTTTATGGGTTTGCAATTGACTCATAAATGAATCATACAGCTTCAGTGCTATTGATTTTTAAAATGATTTACATAACAGAATTATAATTTCACTTACAAGATTTCCAGTAATTTACATAAATAATAGCATGTGAAGCTCTTATGCTCCATTTCTTCAGATCTCTCCTCAAAACTTACCTCTGCTACGGTGCCCAAAATAATAATTATCAGTAAAGATTGACAGTTGTTTAACTCAATTTTTTTCTCCTCACAGTATATTTGGTTTTCATCTGTCTTTTTGTTATCACACCTGCAATTTTATTAATTATTATGTAAAAGAAAAAGCTCATCTAGAAAATATGTGGGAAGCCTTGAAGAACACAAATCACTATCAAACTCAAAAAAGCTGAGATCTGCACAAGACAGACTCTTAGCTAACTGTTTTAAAGTACAATAAAGCTTTGGATGCTCAAAAGATGAACAAGAAAGGCTAGAGACATTTTCTCAGTGTTTCTGTGAAACTGTCTTACACTGATTTCATCGTCAGATGGAAGAATACTGAAGACGGCCCACAGCTTAGTTCTTTGAACATCGTAGTTGTAACACCTAAAAGCAACAGCATTTCCAACAGTCACTTGAAGAAAAAAAAAGTTTGTTTCCTCTAATACGTCTAACAGGCTGTATTATAACTATTTTAGTAATAATTGTTAAAATTCTAAGCAAATGAAACATTTCATTCCAAGAAAAGCAATAGAAGCCAGACAAAGTGACTCAGTGTGTTTAAAACGAGGCATTTCCTCCGGAATTTTTTTCTTGATATCTAGTCCTGTTTATTATTCTATATAATACTCTCTCTGAAAGAGGAGCTGTTTCTCAGGAGAACTTTGTCTAATAAAAGGAAAATATTTCAGTTCAACATTAATAGTATAATTTAGGATGAAGAACATAAAATCAGCAGAGAGTAAGCTAAGCAATTAACATAGCGGGTGCAAAATACGTGGTTCTGGAGAAAAACAGAAATCTGATTTTAGCTAAGCTGCTGAGAAACACTTACAAAACTTACACAGAAAAGAGTTTTTCAGTCCATGCATCTTAACATAATAAAGACATTTTAGTTCATGACATAATTTAAATTACACCACTATTTTCAAACTTGTGGTCACATGGACTTTTATGTAACTAAGTTAGCACAGTTCACTAAATGTATGGTTTGTGAAATTCTGCTTAAACCACACTTTGAAGTGAATTAAGCTAAATCAAAGCAAGGTCTCATCAACTCTGAAAGAGGGTGTGCACAAAATGTAAGAATGTAATCCAACTGATCCTCCTTGAAAGACTGATTTGGATACCCAGATGTCCCTGGTAAACGAAATGCAACAATTTTAGTTAAGAGATTTAAGCACCACCATGATTCCCAGGGTAGATGGTAAAAGTGTACTCCATAGGCTTGCCCTAAAGTGAGATCTGTAATCTCTGATAATCTACCAAGGGGCTTTGACAAAGAAAAATAAATTTTTTCACCATCATTTTTCCAGCTAGGTCCAAAAGAACATGAAGCCCTTCTTAGATGTGCCCCTCTGGGGGCAGCTATAAAACTTGCAGATGGTTTCCAGTGGCCCAGAAAAGCCTTCTCAAGTTATTAAAATGCACTAGTCTAGGGTTTTAAAATCAAGTTGGTAAAACAAACTTAACACAAATGGCCAGGCTAGCAGCATTTCTCCCTTTTCAGGTCATGGAAGTGAGGGAACAGGTGAGTGCTGCTGATCTGTTATGTCACCTAATCCTGGCTCTGGCAAGCCCAGAGAGAAATAATAGTAAACAGGGAAGTCTATAAATGGCTCCAGAAATGACATCTTGTTTTTATATAATTTTCTTCAAGTCATTAACAGTCAGCCACCGCTACTACTGAAACTCACCATTATTAAAACCACAAATGGGATCAGTGTCCAAAAGGTTTCCCTTAGCTGGTCTGAAGGCAATAACAAAGTCTAACCCATAGAGACCAAAGAATAACAAGTGAAAAAAGAAAAAAAAAAAAAAACCAAACAAAACCAAAAAACAACAAAACCCCCCCCAAACCCACAAACAAACAAACTCACAAACAAACAAACCAACCGAACAAACAACACAAAAAAAAAACCAAAAAGGAAAAAGCAGAGAGATGTCAAAATGTAGTATTCAAAACTGGACTTTAAAGGCATCTTGTAAATCAGTGCTCCAGATACTGATTAAGGCTAAATTCTGGTTTATAGACATGGTTTAAACAACAAAAAGGAAACAGCCTGTGGAAGGCTCCTACCAGCTCAGCTGACCAGCATTATGGAAGAGGTTTTTAAACACCAGTGACACTGCTTATGTGTGTAAAAATATTATCCTGTGTTTTCTCATTCTGCTTGAATATATCCACTTCCTTTCTAAATTCTGCTGAATTTCTGGCCTCAAAAATATCTTGTATCAATGTATTCTATGATCTAATTGTATCTATTACTAAAAAATATCCCGTATTTAAATTTATAGCCTGTAACAAACTGCACAAAGTGCAAAACTGAACAAACTGGCGTTTTGAATGAGTTTCACTGTAGCATCAATAATTTTAGATAACATCATTTCATATGTTATGCTTATCCTCTTTAAGGCAATCTTACGTTTTTTTCAATCATTCTTCACACTGGAGTGTCTCATCTGCTCCATAAACTACTCTCTCTGCTCATCTTTGAAATATTTATATCTAAGCCATATGCTTTTAAAGACAGAACAAAAGACAGAGGAGTGGTCCAGGCAATCTTATGTGGGAAATTAATAGTTAAGTTATAACATCCTGTTTGCCCTTTTAAAATGTGGCTGTCCTTTAAATATATATTAAAGTTGAGTTGCCAATGCCTCAGCATTTTCCTCTAGTCGAATAAAGGCAGACCATATGCATGTACAAACGGTTCATTTAATTTCTGTTCTTTTGCATTTGTCATTAAAAACATAGACAACACCTGCAGTTGACTCCCAGAATTACATCCCGGGCTGGCCTTTTTCTAATGGTGATGAAAGAAACTGCAAAGTAATTTGGGAATTTTAGCCACATCAGCTTCTGGAAAAGAGGAGCCCGGCTGGCTTGCTTCCAGCCACATGAAGAGCTCTGCCTCTCCTACATCCCTCGTAAAATGGACATTCCCAGACAAGTTCCCAGCCAAGAACAGAAAGAGCCCTGTGACTCAGGACTTTTCTGCTCATTTCTATTTGAATCTATGGAAGGGACAATTCCTGATGCTCCTCATACCTCCCTCTCCTGAGCACAAGGGATGCAAAAATCCCAGCTCTGGAATGGTGGTGGACAGAAAGACACAACTTTAAAGGATCTCCTTGGTCACACTTTCAGTCCTTGCTCTCTGAGACAAGGCTGCTACATAGTCTATTCGTTAACTTCATTAACCCAGGGAAGTGGTCACAGCACCAAGCCTGCTGGAGTTCAAGAAACATCTGAACAACGCTCTCAGGCACATGGTGTGATCCTTGGGTGTCCTGCACAGGGCCAGGAGGTGGACTTGATGATTCTGATGGGTCCCTTCCAACTCAGCATATGCTACGATTTTAACTTACTACAATTCATCTTCAAATTAAGGTCTTTCCCCACAGTTGTAGTCCTAAATAGCCCCTTAGCAGTAGACACCTTCTGGTTTCCAACCTAAATCTAATCAGAATGACTTTACACGTGCCTTTCCTCTTGCTATTTCGGCTCTTCAGCCTGACTCGCTCTTGCCCCTCTGAGGTGTCCCTCGGCCGTGGAGCAGCTGCCCAGGGCATCGCCCACCGCGCCCTCCTCACAGTCCCTTCCTCACGGCCCTGTCAGCAGGCTCTTGGCAGAGACCCCTCCCCGGGGCTCTCTCCGTGCTCCCAGCCTTGTCCCAGCCCCTGAGGCCGCGGGCGGCGGGGCTGGCGGGCGGCGGGGGCGCCTTTGGGCGCGGAACTGTGGCGGCGAGGGGCGTGTTCCCAGCCGAGGCGAGCGGCCGAGCGGCGCCGGGAGCGTCGGGCGCCTTGGAAACGGGCGGAAGCCGGGAAGGAGCGGCAGGAGGAGGATGCTGAGCCCCGAGCGGCTCTCGCTGCCCGGGCCCGAGTACCTGGGTGAGGAGCGGCGCGGCGGGGCGGGGAAGCTTCCTGAGGATTCTCTCCCCCTGGTGTGCTGCGGCCCGGCACGGGGAGGGCTCGGCGGGGCCGCAGTGGCTGCGGTCTGGGCCGTCCTTCCCGGGGATTGCGGCGAGCCGCCCCAGGCTGGGCCGGGCTGAGGGGGGTCACAGTGGCTCCGTGTCCGCCTTGGCTGGGGAGCGGGCAGCAGCGGGCGGTAACAGAGCGGGGTTGTAGGACGCTGAGGTGGGAGGGCTGCAGAGCCCTCTCGGGCACAGGGAGCATCCCTCCGGTGCCCAGAGGTGTGGTCTCCACGAGCAGCCGGCGGGAGCTGAGCTGCTGTCTCCTCCACTGTCCCCTTTGGCGATGCGAGTAGTAGCAAGCGGCGTCCAGCCTTTCTATGATAGACTTCCCTCATGACCAACCTGTTTTGCTCACAGATCTATGTGAGCATGCTTATTTTATGCTCGTTTCCCAGCATATGGAAGGAGTGCTGCTCTTGTTCTGAAATACGGTAGTATTGGTAATGTTTCCTACATAAAATGAAAATCTTTTAACCTGTGAAGCAGCTACCTCTTTGAAGACTACATGCTTTTAAGCTTGCTGTAACGGCTTGATGTTCCAGGAAACTAAGGAGTAAAGTGATTTGGAGTTAATGTGTCAAATAAAAATACTTAGGATGGAATAAAGTCAATACTACTTCATTTAATTGCTGAAGAGGAGATGAATTACAGGTAGTAAGCATTTGGATTGTGTTCAAGAGAGTATTTATGAAGTAAAACTCTTCAGCCATTACTTCCTAGGCCCAAGATACTGTTCGGTAATAACTCTTATAAAGGTATACAAAATTTTCTGTGGTTTTCTTGTACAAGGGAAGGTCAGAAGTGGAATGGATTGGTTTGTGCTACTTGTTCCATCATGATTTTGCCATTTCTGTAAGTCAAAATGGAACAAGAGTATAGAAACACTGCTGTAAATGAAAACCTGTCTTCCAGGTGGTACTAAACTAAAAGAGTTTTGTTTAACCATTTAAAGGAGTGATCTAAGTCGTCTTAGAGTAGAATCTCATTGTGCTGTTGCTGTGAGGGTGCTGTCAGGGTGCTTTGTGCATACCTGCATAACTGCAATGCTATTCTGTGTCAAGGAAACTCAAGGCAGAAATAGGTTTGTTTACTGCTCTATTCAGGGTGATTCTCCTGGGACTCGCTTTGCTGAAGTTCTTATTGCTGATTTCAGTTGTGGAGCTTTGGGTGTTTGAGAACAGTACCACAGTGCCATGTAGAAACACTAGATACACCCTTTGGGTTTGTGCTGTTCTGTCATACCACCTCAGCATTTTCAGCCTACGTGCTTATAGAGAAGTTCATAACTTTTCTAGAGTTGCTCTAGGTTGAAACCTGCGAAATTTCTTTTCCTTAATGAGCCAACTTGGTTTTAGGTTCTTGTAATTGTTTTTAATGAAATACGCACTTTTAATTGTGTGAAACTTGTCAGTAAGGATTGAATCACTCAAAACAATCTAGGAAGCAGACTAAAAATATTTAAAGTGTAAGAATAACCAGTTTCCTGTTGCACATCTGAAGGTAAGACGTGAGGTTTCTTAGGTGTACAAGACTGTTAGATGCAAGCAGCTTTATTAGCCACTTAAGTGAGCCTCCTTTTATCTCTGTTCCACATGCTGATTTGGAATTCCCTTTTCATTTTGTACAACCTTCTAAATTATTCTGACACTGAGGTCAGAAAAAGACACATGTGTGACCATGTTAGGTTGAGGAATAACTTTTATCAAGAGTCTGTTCTGTTCATCACTTTAGTGTGACCTTCTGTTTAGATTGCAGTATCTGTGGTCTATTAGAGGGGGGAAGCATATTCTTATTAGCTGTAAATATTACCAAAACTAATGTTTCTGTCTTTGTGAGACTTTGTAACTTATCAAACTGCTCACAGATCCTAAGAAATTTAGTGTGTATTAGCAGTAGGAAACTGGTTAAAAACCAAACCAAGACAAAAAAACCCCCAACTCCCCCTCCTCCCACCCCAAATAAACACACCTCCCCACAAGTTTTTCTAAGTTGCTTTTCCATTTTCTACATTGGCATTCTGAAATCACCATTATTTGGATTTGTTCTATTGTGCATCTCGAAGTCTTGTAAATACAGTTGTCTGAACTGGGGTTGTAAGGAACTGTGATAAATTTCACTTCCTATAATTTCATTCTGAGGTTGTGTTGCTCTAGGTTGCCACATAAGGTATTCTCCGAGTCTCACAGATCAGATGACCCTGCCTTTTCTGAGCTGGAATGGGTAACTCCCCCAAACTCTTTTCCCCCTCTTCCCTTTTTCATTATCAAAACCAGGCCAACACATAAATTGAGCAGCCAAAATAACATAATGTGCTACTTGCTGTACAAGTACACCCCACCCTCTTTTTTTCCCCTCTATTTGAGATGATTCTTCTACATCCAGTTATAATGCTAAGAGGGAAATAAAAGCAGTTGTGAGTTAAAATAGAAATGAACGGGGAGAGAATTAAGTATTCACTTAAGATGAAAAATAATTGCAAAGCTTTGGTATTCCAAAATTCCTGGAAAATAAAAATCAGGGCAACATGTCTCATGCCACAGTGAGACAGTAAGTAGAAGAAAAGGGATGACCATTACTTAGTGAATAGGAATGGAGATGAGGTCTGGAGAGCTGGCAGAATGGCTACAGTGAAGATGATGTTGTTACAAGCAGGACATTATAAATAGTATTTTCACTGAATAAACAACATTTATTGTTTGGGTATAGTGATGATAATGTGTTTCTCATTTGATGGATGAGACTGTAACTACAGTAGGCAAAATGAGGCGTATTTGAGACACTTTTTCATGCCTTCTTCATTATGGTTTAATAACTGGTGATTGCTCAGTTATTTATAGCAGGCAGTGGAGCACTTAGTGTATTGTTCTGCTCATGCAGCTGTCTCTGAAGCTTCATATTGTATTACTTCCCTGCTCCCCTTTCCTGTTATGGAGAAAAAGCAGTAGAGTACTGCAAATTTCCAAACTTCTATTTTCCTTTGTATTTTCCTGCCTTCTACTACCCAGCTCCAGGATGTTGTTTCTTGTCCTTCTTTGCCAATATAAGGCGTGTAAGAACGCAAATACTCTGCTAGGGAAGTGCCTTATCAGTAAAGCATGGGCCTATTAGTGCCAGAAACACGGTTATGTTTCCTCATTTCTCTCAAAAAAGGTCTCAGGCTTAATGATTAGAAAGAATATATATGCTTTTACAAAACTGAGAAGCTCCCAACAGAAAACTTCAGTTGTGTAAAGACTTTGCTGATGCCTAAGGCTTACTCTTCTTCTGAACAATCTTAAGAAATATTGATCTGGAAAGTACAACTACAATTGTTTCCTTTAACAGCATAATCAATGCATAGGCTACATTGTTATTCAGACATCTCAGCTGACACTGATTCTCCTCTTAGTATAGGTATTTGGTGAACTTCTGTGAAGCACTGTGGCTGAAAGAGCTCATGGTCTAGAAAAAGAGAAGAGGATGATTAGGTCCTAATTTAGGTCGAGTTCCAGAACTGGAGAATATAGTCCTTCTGCCTATGTCCCTCTGAGTATGAATAGGTAGGGAATAGGCTACTTAATGCCATATAACAAACTGGAATGACAATTGGTTCCACAATGTTAATAATTACACTGCATGATTTTAGATTTAAACAAAAACTTCCAAAAACCCCAACCAAACAAAAAAAGAAAAGATAGCTCAACAATTTGCTTTGGTGAGGGGGTGGTTTCTAGCAGCTGTGTGATGCCTTTGCAGGAGGCAGTCTGCTGGAAGGACTTGGCAATTAAGTCGGTCTGTGTGCACTAATATGCTCACTGTTTGAAACAAATTCTCAGCTATGGTCAAGATTAAATTATAAACGGAAATGTTTCTTAAATTTTTTGTTGAAAGTGGTTTTGAAACTGTGAACATATGAAATATGCTATAGTTATGCTGTGTGACCCCTTGGCATGTGCTCCTGAGTAACAGCACATGTTTCACATTGTATGATACCTCTGGTATGACAAGGTCTACTTGTACTTATATGTTCTGTCCTTCAAGAAGCATTTTGCTTTTGAGCGTTAATAGGAAATTACACTGTGAAGCTGTGCACAGCTGGAAGGAACTATGACTGTACAGAGATGCAGCATTTAGGTTAATGGTTTTGTTCACTTACTTCTCTTTCCCAGGCCATTTCTTAGCACCATCTGAAGAGATTAAGCCCTTAATGATACATGAAAAAATCCTGAAAAAAATATCCTGAAAAAACATTAATGCTGGAAAAATTTCCAGAGTTGATGTGATTTTATTCTTGCAGTTTGTATCCTTACTATTTCTCTCTTGCATCATTATTCTTTTGGTAACGTTTGCATGAAATTGATTTTGTGTTACTATAGGCATATCTTTCCAATATGTGTAATATGGTAGTGTCCTTAGTTAGGCTCCAATTTAGAACAAATACTGAAAGAGTATTTAGCTATTACCTTATGCTCTCAGAGTATATGTTCTCATAGATTAAAAAATGCCGGAAATATTCCGGATGCATTGAACCTTGTTATGCTCTTAAGCTTCTGATAACTGAAATGAATCATAACATTAATTGCATCAAGTAGTGTGTATTTTCAGCACTTCAGCTGAGGAGGAGGCAAATAAGTAAGAAAAAGCTGGTCTTATTATCCAGGAATTCCCGCTCTTGGTTTTTCAGCGTATTCAGTTATGCCAGGAATGACCCCAACTTAAAAAAAAAAAAAAAGCCCTCTTGTGTGCATACAGAACAAATTGCTTTGATAGACAGCTCTTGTTTCAGAAGAAGTCATGTCTCCTGAATAGTTAAGCAATAGTATAGCCAGATGATTTGATAATAATTTTGTAAATAAAGACTTACTTCTGTAAGTAAGCTGTGGCTCTGTTCTGCTGCTTCTTCAGCCAATGTATGTGATATGTTTTTTACTCTCTGATACCAATTTATTCCAATCATACTCTTTCTTCAGGTCACTTGGTACACTTTGTTTTTAAGTTGCAGCATCTGCTTTTGATTTTTATTGCATCTTCTGGTCATCACATATTTGCTATTCCTTTCAAGTATGACAGGCAGCTTCACTTCTCAGTAAATGTGCTGGTATACTAATCTTCAGGTTTCTCTGCCTTTGGAAAACTCAATCTTGTTGAGAAAAGTAGCTTCTTGTCACTATAGCATTAGGCAGTTGTTCTAAGATGTAAAACTGGGAAGCTAATATGCAAAAGCAGTATGGCTAACGTGATTGGGTTGCCAGTAAGTCCTGAAGTAAGTATCACCTAATTGGTGCAAACAGTACTGTGGCACTTCCAAGATCTTAATCCTCTCCATTCTGCTTGGATAATAAAACCATTACATATACACAGTATCATGACTCAAAGGTAACATCTATTTCCTTCCTTCCTCGATTTCTGGCTCTGAGAATTTCAGTGCATATATTCTGTTTCATGCAGTGATATTATTTGCATTAAAATTTCCTTCAAGACTTTTCAAATATCAATGCTTGTTCTTGCAACATTTGTAATCAAAGCTACAAAGTAGTGGATTGTGCTCATCAGAAGACTGAAACAAGGAACTTGGTGGCTTATAAAAAGACTATTTTTACTATTTTAAATACATATGCAAAATTATTTGGTGTGGTTATGGCTAAATGGAATTAGTTGTGATTGTCTAATCCATTGTAGAGAAATCCATAGAGATTGTGGATTGACTGTGGATGTAATCCTCATTATGCCTTGTACTTGTAACCTGAAGATTTTTATGGCTTGGTCTGGCCATGCTTGAATTAAACAGCCACTGCTCAGCCCTGAATTTGGTTCTGAGCCAAAAGCGCATTCATTCCAAAATTCATTTTAAACACTGGGCGTGTGAGTGCTGGCGGGGTGTGAGCATGTGAGTATCAGAGGCCGTTCTCTTAAGTGCTGCAGGAGGCAGCTTTAGAGGAGCTGTACGTGTTGCTACTGATTGGACAGAGGCTCCAAGTGTACCATCACTGCTAGTGGTTTAGTGATAGGAATTAAGATATTCTGCACAAAGGTATTTACTTAACATCAGGTTATGAGCTGCCTGAAAAATCGTTTGTGAACTTACTCTGTCAGATTCCTTTGTGAAAGGTGACTGTTAGTTTTTAAATCTGACAGCAAAGAGTGTGGCACCTACCAAATGAGTGTGGCAGGCACGCTGGCTTCCTGTTTGGGGTAGTTGCCTGGGACTTTAGAATTGAGTTTACAGAATGCGGGTTGCATCGGAAAGTTCTGTACGAGTAGGGAACTTCTGTTACAATAAGCCTGAAACAAACAAATGCCGAGGATGATGTCCTGATGTAACACCTCCTGTATGGAAACTGCAGTATGCTGGAGTTCTGTCAGGAAGAAAATTAGTAGAGACAGCGAGCTCTAATAGCACAGTGGCATGAGTATTTGGGCTTTACATTCTGATTTGGACTTGCTGCCTTACTATTGCAAAGTGGGCCTCAAAAATATGAGCAACATGTATGCCAGTACATCATTATTCCTGAATTTTCAACAACCATTAAAATGTATGAATCATCTCATTTATTTTGCCTAGAACCCCACAGATTTTTGACTATGCTTGCTTAAACAGTTAATGTTCCGGTATGGTTCCAGTGTTTGTTATGGAAAGTACCATTTGTATAAATTAAGGAACTACTCTTTTGCTATAACCAGACTCCTGGCACTTTATTTTGCCTCTCTGGCCTGCTAAAACCTGCCTGCAAATTACATTTTGTTCTATGACTTTTCTGTATAGTATAACGTTAGTTGGGTTATAAAACATATTACTTGCATTGTTCCATGGAGCTGGGCAGTCAGTGAACAGGAAGCCAGAGCTGGAATTTGGTTTGGCAGTGTGAACTGTGCTACCTGGAAAAGAGCACAGCAGCCAAAGGGACAAAGAGGGGGATTTCTCAAGGAGATTTCAAGTGCTATTTTCTTTTAACTTCTCTGCTCACAGATTTCTTTCCTTCCCCACACCTCTACCCATTCTTCTGGGAAATATGGAGAGAGGCTCTTTTCCAGGATCCTTAGGCTGTGCAACAAAAAGCTTAACAGAAATACCCTTTACAAGCAATTGTATTCAATAGCAACCTATATATTTTTGTCTACATTTTGAAATGTCAAAAAAATGTCTAAAATTCTATGTTGAAAGTTAATTTATTTTCCAGGAGCAGATTCAAAGGTATTTATTATAGAGGTCAGCCACACTGTGCTGTGTACCACTGTGGGATCGTGCCTGTCTATTCCCAAAGGCTTTTAGGGGAGGTTTATGACTCTAAAAAAGGCAAAATAACAGAAATATGGTTCACTGATAGGGACTTTTCCATGAAAGGAGTGTATACTTCCTCAGAAAGTTTTGAGAATGGTTTTGCAGTTGAGCAGAAGTTTGTTGCAGACTGAGATGAGTGGAAGCCTGTCTGCTAGTACCATTTCCTGGCTTAATCTGGTACTGCTGACACCTCAAGAGGGGCCTGAGGAGATGATTGCTGAGAGTAAGATGGACTGCTTCAGAAGGAGGGAGGAAGGATGGGCTGAAGTAAAGTTACCAAGTTGTTGCTATCTTGAGCCTATGACTGAGCTGCACGGACTCATTCTTCCCTCAGGGGACACAGGTGCGCAGAGCTATTTTTCTTTAATCACTCACATAAATTAAATTTATTCCTCTGCATTAAAATAATTAAATAAAGCTACGCCCTATATCTTTTAGTGCCAGATAATATCTTTAAACCTTTGGCTCACCATTTTGCTATCAGCTGCAAGGTATTTTCCAGGGTGTGCTTAACCAATTTTACCATTGTCCTGAAAAGTGTTCTAGGCAGAGAAATCCCCTGATAGCAATCAATATTCATGCATACTTTTAATTACTGTATCCACTGGGAATAATCATTTCCGGGCCTCTCTTGAAGTCCACCTGCCCCACACTAAGATGAAAGGGCCTTCCATGCTGTGTATCAAATGGCACAGGCTTGATGCTTACCAGGATATTAAACACAAATTAAAATGGTTTGAAGAATATTGATGTGGGGCTGAGGTTGGCCAGTTGCTGGTGAGGGGGTGATTCTGCCAAGTCTGGAGCAGATTGGCAAGGAGCAAGAACAGCCCTTGCCTTTCCTATATTCCCTAAGGGTTTTTTCCTGCTCTTTTTAGGACACGACACTACTTGCAAAGGTGCAGTAGGATACGTGTTTAGGATGGAGGTGTGTGCTTTGGGAACAGGGTTTGTGTGCTTTCCAGGTTAAGAATGATTTTCCTGGGTTCGTTGTAACTTGTCTTCTGATTGTTGAACTTGTAGATTTGGAAAGTCTACTGCTTGGTAGCTGGCACATCACCTCAGACTCGGCTCTTTGTTGCTTCACCTTGGTTTCTAGCCAAAAACATCAAAGGGGCTCAGTGGTAAATCTGTGCTACTTCCTCCCTGGCAAGTGCTTGTTTGGTACAGTCTGCCCCCTGTAGAAGCAGCAAAACAGTTTGTGTTGCACCAAACTGTCTTTACTCAGGAGTCTTATAAGCGAGTGTCATTCTGTGATGGGATACTGGCAGATCCCCCATTTCTGAAATTCTCCCATGTTTGGCCTAGGCAGTTATTTGAGACTGGCTGTTGATAAAATATAATCAATATAAATCTCTCTTGGCACTGAGATCTGTTCCCCACCTGCCACTGATGCTTGTTTGGAAACAGAGGTACTTTTATTTGCACCTTCAGGAAGAAACCTTTACAGAACAACCTTAGAGCTACTTGGCTTTGGTATAGAGGGAAGGGCAAGGAACACTTAAAGCTCTGCAACAGCCCCATCGAAACGGCATTGATGATCTGTGTAGGAAAGATGGCTGTGACTCAGAACAGAGATCAGGAGCTCCTCTTGAGTAAGCATTTTCCAGTGAAACTGCCTCACAACTCCTTATCTTCCTTCAATATCAAAATCTCAGGGGATTCTAAAAAAGAGTCAGCACTGTTAATGGCTAACTCTGTGTAGCCAGGAAGGAAAGCAGGATTTAGGTGATGAATTTTACTATCCGTATCTGGGAGAAAGAAACCTTGACTCTCTAATTGAGGAAGCAAATGCTTCATGTCTTGTGTAAGGCACACAGCAGGGCTTGTCTGGCTCTGGGCTTTGTGGGCCGCTTATATTCTGACTTCTCTCTCTTACTGTCTTTTATTTGCAGCTCAGCGACATGTCCTCACGTACATGGAGGATGCAGTGAGCCAGCTGCTGGAGAACAGAGAAGATATTAGTCAGTATGGCATTGCCAGGTTCTTCACTGAATAGTAAGTACATCAGGATGCTGCCAATAGGGCCAGCCTGAGGGGGGCTTTTGGAAACAGACAGGATACATGGAGAATGGAGCTGGACACGTGCTGGTTATGTTGTGGATGCTGGATTTTACTGGGTTAGCCAAGGACTGCCTGAGCATGTTTTGGACATGTACATGGGTTTTGTACAGTTCAGTACCTCTTGTATTACAAACATTTGTGTGAAGCAGTCACTCTGGGGAAGAGAGATTTTAAAACCATGGAAAACCAAATTCTGCTTGTCTTAGGACTATTACTATCAAACTGCTTAAGAGATACTGAAACAAACTGCTTGAGAGACTGCTTCTGGATTCAGCAGCACTCATTCTTCCTTTTTCTGAGTATGAATTTGAGCTGTTTGTCTCCTTGTGTGATTGTTGTCCTGTTGAGTGCTTTAACAGGATGCCTCTTCTTCCCTTAAAACCTGTATAAGTCCTTAAATACTGGAAATGAGCACAATCTCTTCTTACTAATTTGCAAAAAAATTCTTGAGGGAAAAGCTGTGCTTTCTGTCCACAGAAAGTAGTACTGACATTAGTCAGCTGAACAAATAGTTAATAAACAAGACCTTAAGAAAGATAAAGAGCATGATTACAATGGTCTCCACCCAGCAACAGGATTTCTTTACCAGCGTTGAAAGCAAGGTGGCTTTGAAATACCCAGCTGAAATTGTCATTCAGGCATCTCTGCAGATTAGATTTAGTTTGCATCTAATTTCAAATTGACACTTCTGTGCCTTTTCTAAACTTCTGATCATACATACTTCAAAAATTAAATGGTGAGCAAGAGGTTGTTCACGCAGTGAAACTGCTCAAAATGCTTCTCCATAGTATTTCTTCATCTTGACTTGATAACCATTTTCTTTTCACTTCCTGTTCCTCTTCTAACTTTGAAAGAATAAACAGTGATTCAAGACTATTATAATGAACGAAACGGTCACCATAAAGCAAAACCCTCAGATTGACTTAGGTGCTGGAGATCTTGTTTTTCCCATTTATTTTCAGAGATATGATTTTTACAATGGTTTTTTGTTCACAGTGAGTGTTTTGTGGAGTTTCTGATTTCATGAAATACAGGAAAAGGCTACATGTTCATTCATTCTGTGATATAGAACTACTAGTTCTCTTTTTTCTTTTTTTTTCTTTTCTAGTATAATCTGGAGTTTAGCAGATGAAACTGTACCAAAGTACCAACAAGTTTAGTAATCTTGAGAGCTGTGAAGATTTGAAATGTGGGATTCTTCATTTAAAGTGGAGAATAAATAATAGCCAATATGGGTGTAGAATGCAAAGTTTCATATTATGAAAATGTCATATGTTCTGGCTCCCAGGGCTTAGTGGTGAGCCCTCACTGCCCAAAAGATTTCTGTTCATCCACTCAACTATCAACATTTGTTCCAGCTGTGCTTTGAAGGCTACACTTCTCTCCCAAGCAAATAAACTTGATCTTTAATCTCAGCATCTTCAAACTCAGAGATAACTTGTGAGATTCCAGAAGGTTTTTGGGCACTCTCCCAGTGTTTTCCTTAATCCATGTTTTTCTGAGGGAGAGGATTGGAATGTACATGTTTTGAAGTATGCTGCAGTGATTTGAGATTAAGGGACTTGCTATTAGGATGTCCAGTTTTTAAAATTGTGCTTTCCCTATTTACGCTCACTTAAAATTAGAGACCAAGCCCTATGTTTAGAAAGCTAGCAGGCGGGCCCAAACAAGTAACTTTTTTTTAAAAGTGTTTATAGGGTAAAAGAATGACTTCTGTAACTTTTCAGAAATTGAAATTAGTCTGTCAAGGACAGGTGTTAGATATTCTCCAAACTCTGAGAGAGGGCATACTTTTTAATTCAGTGGTGTTCCATGGACCTCTCTGCTGGATTCACTGCTGAAGAGCAACCTGATGTCATTTCCAATCGTGCATTGCAATGCCCCACTTTACCATGAGTCAATTCAGTCTTTGAGGCAGTTACAATAACTATCTTTTTGGGTAATTAAGAAAATTTTGTTGGGACTTAGCATACGTGAGTGAAATTTCAGAATTGAAAATTATGCGATCATTTAGCTCGGTATGGATCAAGCAGTAAGTGTTTTGCTGGCAATGAGTGTTTCCAGTTGTTTCTAAGAAACTGAGTTGGGTCTATATTTTACTGCTATCCACCATCTAGCACTGGGGTTGCTGATTGCAGAGGGCTGATCTCAATCTCTACAGCTTTCCTTCCACAATAGTTTTAGTCTTCAAGGATAGTTTTTTCTCCCACTTTATTCCAGTGTTCATTTGTCCCAATCACATGGACATCTGCTTTCAATCTTGGGAGTACCTTGAGGCTTCCCTCATCTGGCTCACTCCTGACCCTTACGGGAATAGGAATCAATCACCCCTCTGCCAATTAATCCACATCTTTTAGTTAAACAAGTAAAATTATGCCTCTCTTAGGACGAATCTTGATTTTATAGATATGCTGAAATGCTACTGGTATTTGTTCATTACAAACCTGAGAAAGCTCAGCTCTCCTCTTGAATCTCCATGAAATGCAGACTCTTGAAAACCCTCTGTGTAATTACACACTAATGCTGCTTTATTTCTTCCAGCCTAATGTCTGTGCCAACATATCTTAAAGGAACATATTCCCCCTATACATTATTTATCATCCTGCTTTCTTGATCTTTCCTATACTGAAGAAAAACAGGGCCCCCACGCTAATGCATTTGATCACGCAGAGAGAATGTGCATAGCATCCCACTTTATATTTTCTGGGATCTTAAAGGGAGCCTGTGTGTCTTTTTTATTCATTTCAGACTAAAGAAGCAGTGAAAAAAAAATGGACGAAGAGACTTCCTACAAGTACATTTTACTTTTCTTGTGGGCTAACCCTTTGCCTGAAACTTTCTCTTCCAGCATGCAGATAGATGTGCTGCTCTGTTCAAGACTCTTTGGAAAGCTCAGAAATAATAACCAGTCATAATTTACCTTGCTTAGGAAACTGTTTTTTCTGTAACTTTGTTTGTTTGATAAATCAAACACAAGTGAACTGGAGACATGGGAATGGACTTTTTTTTGGAGTCTATATTCTTGTCACAAAACACTTCTCCGTTTCTTTTGTTTCTGGTGAAATGTCTCCTGACCACCTGCCAGCTGGAGCATGACTGAGAAAAACATCTTGCTTTTAGCTTGCACATGTAGCACTGCTTCCACTGAACTCTGCAAACTGATGTCTGAGATCCCCTTTTTCTGTAAAGGATGTTTCTGCTGGCTCTAACTTGAATGCCCCTGCTGGATCTTGTGTGACAGTTTAACAGTATTTATCTGAGAAGGCATCTGTGATGTGTGTGTTTGACAGGGTTGAGGGTCAGATACTGCTTTTAGATTTCTTGTGGGCCTGGCAATTCAAAATACCAGCTCTGCACTGTGTAGAGCCCTGTTTTACAAAAAGGAACATTTGCTTTGTACCTAGTAACAGAGCTGCCAGTGCAATATAGTTTGGGATCCTTGGGAAGAAAGATGTTATCATGCTGAGAAGTATCAACTTCTAGCAATGAAAGTACCTCATTTTCTCTTGCTGTCTGGATTGGCTGGAACAATTTGTTCAACTCTTTCCTTAGGGACAAATACGATACCGCTCCCTTGGCTTTCTCTGGCAGTAGACACAGGCTTTGGTATCAGACAAACTTTTGGCTTGTTCAATCCTTTATTGCTATACAACATTACAGAAATAAATCTGTAGAGTAAACAATGTCCTCCTCTTTAAAAAAGTCTCCGTACCCTTGGGGGAGAAGGGCAGGGGGGAGGGGCCAGGAACAAGACAGATGGGATGCCCATGAGAACTAAGCCACTCACTGAAGACAGCCTTAATTGGCAACTGGGAATAAGCTGAATTATCTGCTTATAAAAAGGAGAGATTCTTAGAGCTAGCTTAGAGCCATCAATTTTCTTTTTTCTTTGCATCTGTGTATGTAGGCCTTATCACCGTCATCATCTTGCTGTCATCTGCTCTGCATCTTTCCCCTTTTCAGAGTAACTTGTTTTGTCTTGTTTGCAAGGATAGTGTAAGATCTTCAAGACAGAACTGATATTGTACTGCATGTACTTTACAGCACCTAGCATTGTAGAATGTCGACTCTGTGCTTTGTACAATTGCAGTACAAACAGCAAAAACAGTAGGAGAAGGTCCTTAGGGCTTTGACAAGTTGTGCCAGATTCCCTTTCTGAGAGATGGAGCCATTCATTAGAATTTCTCAGTACAACTGTTTGGGAGAGGGGCATTGGGTTTTGGGTTTTTTTGGTGTTAGTTCTTTGTGTTTTGGGCAAATCAGTAGTATCTGTGAGGTATTAATACTTCTAGGATATTACCTAAAATATTGATATTCTCTCTGATATAATCTTCTGAGCAATTGCAAAAAAACCCACAACATTTCATATATTCTTCAAATACTGTCATGATTCCTACATGTCTTCCACTCTGGAGAGAAAAGATAAAATTATCCCACTCAATGCAAGACTGCACTGAGCCATGTGATTGGTATCAAGCTGCTGCTGTCAATGACCTAGCTGTGCAGCAGCCCTTTGGGCTGAAAATCTCAGCTGAGATAATGTGCTTGATGGTTCCTGACAGGCTTTTACTTGGGATTCCTTGATCCCTAGGGCACTGCTTAAGACTGCTGTCTGCCTCTCCTTTGCTCTTCAGTTATCAGTGGAAAGAGAGTGAATGTATGAACTCAGACACAGCATTTGTGCCAGAAGCTCTGAGGAGATTTTGCAGCTAATGTGAATAAGTTGCTGGGAAAGAAACATTTTGAAAGTGTCTCTCCACAGAGTACACGGCTTTTCAGGACTGAATTTGTTGATAAATCTTTCTGGAGAACCTACAGTAATTGCATGTTTCTCCACTAAGAGTGTTGCTAATGGACACAAAGCCTTTCTGTTAGTCCCTTTGTTGTCTTCCAGTCTCACCTCTACAGAGAAGCATAGTCAGAAGGGCAAACTCTCTTTCTTGTAATTGAATTTCTCCAGCCCACCTTAGAAATGGGATTTCAATACCTCCGGTCCACTGTGCATGGGGTATGTGTTTTGTATGAAAACTATGGAACATCTGGGGGTTGTGGATAACTGTATTTATGATTTAAATTATGTGAATTTTGTCTGGAACCTGTAGATCTGTCACCCAATGTTTTTATAATAGAATTGCTTTATGGCAGAAACAGCACTGGGATTTTGATATGACAGCCAGGATCTATGAACTCCCTATTTTCCCAGAGTTGTTTCTTTGTAACAAACATTGCAACAAGTCCTAACCTGACAAATATGCTGATTGGGATAACTGCTGTTGAGTAAACAGCTGGAAAAAATGCATATATTAATTTCAATAACACATTTATTCCCACTGTAGGTTGTACACGTTGCCAATATATTAGAAAATGTAGTATTTTCTTACCACGTTCTTGAGAATCTTACAGGTGAGTGGATACTCAGATGTGTCTCTTGCAAAGAAAGACGGGGGGATAAAAAGGTAAAGAATCTTTTTTGTAAGCAGGATTGTCTTGGAAGATTTGTAGCAAAGCAGTAACAGAATCGAACTTAAAGAAAGAATCTACCAGTGATGCTGTGTGTGGTAATATAATCCACTTCAGAAACTTCTCATACTGTTTTGGTGACAGAAGAATCTGCAGGATTTGCCATAGCATATCAGTGTTAGCACTTGGTATCAGCATCTTGTCCACACAGGGTAGTTATCCATGATAACTCTGCACTTATGCACTGACTTGACCTGCACTGTGCTCTTGCTCTTTCGAGAGAGGTAGTCACAACTTCCATGTGCGTGTGATCAGGTTATGATGCTCTCAGTATATATTCACTGGTGTAGCAGTGCAGTCTTTGCCCACTTCTTTCCTATTCCTTTACATCATGGAAGTTACATATTTATTTGTGGTCTTTGTCAGAACAGTTGCAGCAGGAGTTGGCTGACTAATTTATGGAAACCTTATGTAGTTGGGTATATTTTATTTGTTCTTATAGCCTTGAAGGTTGAAATGCAACACATCTGCATGAAATCAAGCTTCCTTTACGTTAAAGCCAACTGCATACAGGCAGTGTGGATAGCTAATAAAACT
Source organism: Rhagologus leucostigma (assembly GCA_013397725.1). Taxonomy (NCBI): domain Eukaryota; kingdom Metazoa; phylum Chordata; class Aves; order Passeriformes; genus Rhagologus; species Rhagologus leucostigma. Next base: position 2,391,190 of record VZTD01005548.1, read on the forward strand.
GTAAAGAAAAGTTTGAAATTTCCCAAAAGCCAAAGTCCAGGAATGTGACAAATGGTACAAGTGTCAAGACCATACATATCTGAGTTAACTGTGTTTGTGCTTTTTGTCTGGGCTAGAGTTGACTGTACCATCCTCTCTCTAGCTTTAGTTTTAAACTCTAGTATAATTCTTGTTTATGCTTCCAATTTTTTTATTGCTTTTCATCATAGTTGCTGGTATTACTAGTACAAATTTGGAGAAGTATATGATCCCAGATGGGAGTTAAAATCAGACTTTTTTGACTTCAAATGTATGAACTTATACAGACTGGGAGATGAACAGATTGAGAGCAGCCCTGCCAAGAATGCCTTGGGGATGCTGGTGGATAAGAGGCTGGACATGAGCTGGCAGTGTGCATCACACCCTTTTTGGGATGCCACGGGGTCTTCTGTTTAGTTTTACTTTGTCCATCAGTTTGCTTTTTTTTTACTATCTGTGGTATTGTCTAGTTCCTGCCCTGTTCTTGCATTTCTTACCATGTATCTCTGCTGTGGTTTTGTTTGTATCTTTGCAGAAGTGAAAGGGCCCTCAAGTCAATTGGGGAGCTCTGGAAATCTTATATTGTCCATCTTCCACTCAGTAAAGGTCTGTAGTAGAGTTTGCTGTGATGCAAATTAGATATTCAATGCTGATGTAACTGTTTGACAAGCAACTTTCACCATCATTCTGGAAAATTGCTCAGTTGTGCTTGCTGAGTCACTGCTGGAATATATAGGAAAAGATGAGAAAAATAATAGTGATATATCCACCACAGATGTAGTGGGACTACTTACAGTCTTTTGCATACAATCTGCAATGTGTATATAAAGCACTAATCTCACTTCATGCTTGGTCACATGCTGCAAAGATTGGATTTCCTGCAGTTTCGCTAAGTATTTTGAAGAAAACTGTTGTAGTAATGTGAAAGTGGCAACTGGAATTCAGTAGAAATGCACACGAGAATAGCAGCTTTGGAAAAACGTAACAGTGTAGAAAGTTTAGTACACATTGGTGTTCTTTCTCATGTTATATGGGGGTTTTAAAAAAATTATTCTTAAGAATTAAAGGCATAGTTTTATCATTTTCTGTTAGTAATATTTTCTTTTTAACATACTATTTCCTCCAGTGAGGCTTTTGGTGTCTCAAGCTGTAAGAGTACCGCTGTTGGATACATGATAACTTCATGAGTAGCAATGCCTCTCTCTGTATTACTAACTCACATAATTTAGTTCTTGTTTTAATGAAGCACTTTGGCTTGGGTCTAGGCTACTTTATGTATATAGGAGATCAGTTTTCAAGTTCTTGGCTTCCATCTGTCTAAACCTATAAGACTTTCTATTAAACTGGAATCAAGTAGTGTAAGTTTGAGGAACACTTTATTTTTTCCCGAAAAGATCTTTAAGGAAAGATGGATCAGAATTGAACTTGGGGTTATTTTTTGTTGTTGTTGGTTTGGGGCTTTTTCTCAGTTTTGTGTTGTTGGAAGGACTTTTGTGTTTATTCTTAGGCTGCAAAATGTTGAGGCATCACAGAAAACCTTGAGGAACGTTTCTAATTGCTTTGCTAAGAATATATGTGTTCCCTTGTGGACAAGGCCAACAAATGTAAGTTTTTTCCTAAATTAGATATGCCGAACTGTAAAAATCAGCAAATGCTTGCAGCAATGGGCTCTGATAAGATCCCATAATAGGATTCCTTATCCTTTGCAGGGTAAAATACCTTAACTATGTCTGCATCTCCATGAATACCAAACACTAAAAGTCTTGCAAGCCTGAAAAATGCATTTTTAAGACGTGGTTTATCTTCCTTTTCTTTAAAAACAGAACTAAACAATAGCAACAAAAGTCTAGTTCCTAGAAATCTGCATGTCTTCAGAGAACCTGAGATTTTCTGTGCAGTGCCGTGTTGAAACCATACAGAATCCAGAATGTATTAGCTTTAGAGACTTGCAATAACCAGGTGTCCTGCAAAATTAATGTTGTTGTGTATCTTCAAGTGAATTAAACAAACTGTAGCTGGTCAACACTATAGCCAAGCAGTTGCAGTGAGCACAAAGTGGTTTAGCTAAGCAATCTCTAAATGCAGAGTTAGCATTAATGTCAAATGATGTAGCTTCGTCTATATTAAGGAATTTTGGCAAGATTCATTTGTTGCCATGATGCACATATTGGAAGCTGCTCAGTCTTTGATGTGCTATGGTTCTTGCCAAGGCAACTGAATAGGTGAGAGAGTAGCAGTTGTAAATCTTTTCTTCTGAAATTCTCCAGTCAAACCAAGACTGAAACGAGCAAATACGGAATCTGTTTGCATGGCACCAGTGTTGAATCTCTCTGGAACGGGTATTCAGTTATATTTCAGTATTTTGTGGATCATCACAGTCATAATATGATTGTGCTGCTACCTTTTAAAATAACTAAAAGGCTAATTTATAAGACATGGAACTGTCTTACAACAGGAGATGCAGGAGACTTCATGCACAATGGAGCAAGCAGGCCATTACTTGTACTTATACTTTGGCCTCAACTTTCTGATAAGTCAATTTGCCTTTACTTGGCGTTATACTTTGATCTCAGGAGTTCAAGATCGATGCAGTTCCTCAATAATTTTCAAATTCATATTCCTCCTTTGGTGGTCATTTATGCTTTGGTATCAAAATCCATCTCCAGCCGATATCAATTCCATAGCTACTTTCAGAACTGTTAGACAAGAGGAAATCAGAATGTTACCTTGTGTGGCTGGTGTTTTTAATAGTGTTTTTCATCTTTGTGCCATCTTCTCACCCTTGCCACAGGTTCACTGTGTGGTTTCTGTAGCATCTTGAAGCTAGTGAATGAATTCCACAGCATGACAGGGAGGACAGAAATACTTATTGGTTAATAAAGGAAGCCAAAGAATAGAGATCATGGCAGTATGATAAGGAAGCTAATAGAAGACTTGAATCTCCCATACCCTCAGAATATAGAGGGTTACAGAGCAGTTCAGTAAAGAATTTTCTTCTTGCCCCAAAATGTCAAGTGGGACCAGTCTGAACAAATACTAAATAGATTAACTGGAAGAGTTATCAGTTTTCCGTGTGTAGTTATAATTCTGGATTGGTTTATTATTTATGTATTTAGTTTAAGTTTGGGCAGAAAAAGGCAGGTTTTCTTGAGGGAAGCTGGGTAGCAACTTGCAGTGATCTCCATAAAAGCTAGTTATAATGGTGTTCATGCAGCTGTTCCTGCGGTGTGCAACTTACAGTTTGCTACTGTAAAAACTAAATCTCTCTTTATACCAGCAAGACCTCTCCAGACTTGCTAAAACACCATGCAGTCTGAAATTGCACCTGATCAGACTGAAAGAGCTGGTCATGGGTGATTGATGCTTATCTGTGAAGCCTTCTTTACTTTTCCCTTAAGCACCTTGGAGGGCTTCTGCAGGGCTATTTACGGTCTTTTATTGTATGCCCTTTCCCATCTTCCTGAATACTAGGCTTCCCAGCTCATAATTCTAAGAAGAAGCTTTATTTCACAGTAGAAAGGGGCCCCAATATGTGGCCTATTATATCCATATCAGCTTGCTTACCCTTTTCAAACAGCTATTGTGTTTTAATAGGGCCCTGCCTGGCAGGAGGAGTCCTTAATTCCTGCTATATAAGAATGGTCAGCTTGAGTTACAGCAAACTGCAGGATGCTGCTCTGATCAAAAGGCCTCTGTTTTTAGATTCCCATGTCCCCCCCACCACCCCGCATTTGCCTTTTTTTTTCTTTTTTAATCCTGGGCTAATAATTCAACACAGTACGGTCATTTTGGCTTGTGATTTGGAAGCCTTGAGGTGTTAAATTACTGACCTAGCATATGAAAAATTAAGAGAGGGGGACTCTATAAAAGATAAAGGCTTTCTGGGTAATAACAAGCAAGCACAGCAACTCCTTTAATCCTTTCCTTCTCCAGAATCTGTAAACTGGTCTCAGAGGGTTTGATTTGCTACAAAGCAACATAGGAAAGCTTGTTCACTGCCTACTCTGAGCTGTGTCACAGGTGGTGTGGTTCATTTCCTTCATCCCAGTACATGGGATAATCTCTGTACCACCTGTATTAGGTCTGCCATGAATACAGAGATTCCTCGCCTGTATCAAGAAGTCTGAAAACACATAGTTAAAATTTGTGTCACTCCTTTCCCTCTTTCCACACCCTTCAGCTGAATTAAGCTTGAGTGGGTGAGACAGGATCTCAAAAAATCCAGTCTCTGTGTTTGCAGTGTTCTATCACCCAGTCTTGCCAAAATTTTGTAGTGGTAATGATTTCCTATCTGCCTGGTTGTTAAAAAAACCAACTATTTTCTCCTAAAGCCAGTCATCAGGAATAACTTTTTGCATCTGTTTTGTCTTAGCACATTTCTGAGGAAATGCCTAAAAAACACTGCTAATTTTATTAGAGGAAGGTGGTGGTTTCCTTGAGGCTGACCTCAGTGTACAAGGTTCTAAGATCTGTGGAATTTTAAAAGCACTTGACACAATGCCTTTGAATTGAGGAATGCTAGTGGTCCTACACTACCTTCCAAGGGGGATAGCTAAAGAAACAGTCCAATGATTCATCTGAATATTCCAAATATTGTAGTACACTTAAACCAACAGGTGAAGGATAGAATGATCTTAAACTACATTCATACAGCAGTAATTTAATCAGTACAACAGTGATTTTTTTTTTACCCCGTTATGCCTACAGTTTTAAGTGTTTCCTCTCAGGGTTCCTTCCAGGCAAGGTAAACCTCACTTTGCTATTTCAGAGCATAGCCTTGGGCTAAGTGCAATTGGTCATTTGGGGATGCTTTGTTGTGGATAGGTTATTTAACAACAGAAATGGCCTGTTTTTTAAAGCCTTTTGTATTTCAGTAATTTCTGTTGCTAGAGCTAGTTCTTTGTTACCCATTGTACTATAGTCTCTAATCCTAATACTCCTGGTTATCCCTACTTACTGTGCTTTAGTTCACACAGTGAAGCAGTCTTGGAGCTCTGGGTTCTTTTCAGATGGAGCTAAACTGGAAGATGTGTTCCTTCTGCAAATGAGCATTCAGTCAATGGGACTAGATTAGAACTAGTCCAGAGCATGTGTCAAGATAAAACAAATCCCGGGATGCCCATAATGTTGACATCAAATCCTCCGCACTGTTTTTCTCTACAGACATTTTGGTCAGTCCAAACATAGCCTCTGATAGCAACTTTGCATTTGAGACAACCTTATTCTTGCTTAAGACACCCAACTCTGTTTTAATGACTTAGACTTGTGTAGCTGGCAAGAAAAGGGGTGTGGGTGTGTGTGTGGGTGTAAATTGTTCATGCTGAAGAAGCCTTCAAAATTGTTTTCTTCATCATGCTCTTGATAGAAAATGCAAGCACTAATGCTATAAGTTAAGGAAAAATGGTCATTGTTCCTTGTTTTCCATTTAGTAGAGGAGGGATCCTGTGAGCTTGTTCAGCTCTTTGCATGGTAACCAAAAAGGTGGCACCTGCTAGGGGGACAGCAGGGTCCTGGCAAGCTCCTCCATCCTTCTCGAGGACTTGGGACTCTCTCTATTGTGTGTATTTGGCTTTGCCTGAGTTCAGCAGGCAGAGGCTAACTGCTTTAATGGGTTTCAATTGAGATGTTACCATAGCATCCTGGGGCTTTTACAATCTATTTAGAAGTCCAAAGGTTTGAAAAGAGTGCTTGAAAGTTTCTGAACTCTGGCAGGTTGCCGAAATGTAATTACACAAAAGACAAAGCCTTATGAAAGCTGCTCTGTTCTGAGAAGCAGCACCTGAGTACTATAATTCCCAGCATAGCCATTTTCGAGAGCTGGGGCTGTTTTATCACAGTCTCCTCCCAAAACCTTTTTCTTCCTCTCATGTGTATGGGCCAACCCACAAGCATAGCCTGGGTGTGCTGCAAGATGCAGCCCTCTCCGCAGTGGTGTTGGAGGAGACCATTCTGGGGTTTGGCTGCTCTGGTGCACGTGAAGGAAAGGAGTGAGAAAGCATCCTGAAGCCCCTACTGTAAGAATTTCTTTAGATCTCCCCATCAAGTGAGAACCTTGCTTTATTCTTCTCTCATCTTTCTCCAGGATTTTCTCACAAGTGAATGGAAAAAGCTATTTTGTTAACAGAGTATCCAGTTGCCTAACAATTCTTGTGTGAAATATGAGTGCTCACAGTAAACTAGTGTTAACTAATGAACATTCAATTCAATTTGTAGTCTTGGTTTCAGCAAGACAAATAAAATCACATCATTAGTAACTGTTGTTACTCTTCTAATTTGCCTCCTCTACTGGTAATGTAGAGGACTGAAGCAATCATTAGGTTTGCAATAGGAGGCTTGGAGACTAGCAGAGTTGTTGAAAGCTTTCTTCTGGAAGGAATCTCTTGCAGATGGCTGCACTTTAAATGCCTAGAAGGAGAAAAAGAGAAGTTAACCAGAGAAGTGAAAAGTTATTTTCCCTGCTTCTGGGTTTGCAAACCCATTTCTAAATGACTGAGAATGAAGTAATAACTTTCTGAGATACCCTGGTTTTTTTCCCGAGTCTTTCTTCTTCAAATGTGCTGAAAAGCTCTGGCCACTTAGCTTTGCTAACAGTATGAGTTGTTCAGTGAGAGGAGGACAGATAGAGGGAAGACTGAGCAATCCTAAGGGAAGAATCTCAGCAGCTGTTAAACTTGCTGAGAATGATTGAGCTTAATGGTTAAGTTTGTTCCTTTATTGTTGATATCTTGCTTAAGCCATTCCTCAAAGTGCAGTTTGTTTCATTTTTGTATTCAAAAGGAATTGGAAAAGACATCTGTTCGCACGTATACAAAAATCATAGGTAAGGTGTTGGTCATACGCCCTACCTGCTGTTGGAACCTGTAACAACTTTGGGTTGTCATAATTTGTCTTTCTTCCAGAAATGTTTACCTGTAAGATTACCACATGGTAACTTCTCCTCTGGGCAGCTGTTAAAGAAAAGGTGGCCAAGTTATTTTAGTACTGCCCATCTACCCATGATAAAGGAATTTCAACATATATCGTTTATTCAAAATACATAGTGTTCCTGTCCCTTGTAGTGATCTTGACCCTGCCTGAGAACAGATCTATTGATCTGTTATTGGGCTGCTTGCTGGATAGCTCCATCATGGGCTGGCTCCTTTGAGCTGAACTTTTCCTACTTATAAAAAGGAATTTATAAAGTAGGGTGTCTGAAATGTAACACCTTAACTGGAATAAAATTCTGATTCCCAGGCTTGCAATCTTGAGCTTTTGGGGAAAAATCCTTCCATTGTGTAGTTAAACAAAGTCGTTCTTTTCTCAGCTAGCTGGCGGCACTTGGCTGTCAGCACATCCAGGTGTGCTGATGTTCCAGCATATCCACCCACTCTTTTAACAGAGTAAGCAACAAATGATATCATACCCTTCTGCCTGGTAGGTTTAGAGCCATCCCATGCTGAAAATGCAAGTGACTAGAGTTTTTGCTTATTAGAAATAAGGAGTAATATAGTAGGGCTGTCTGGTGTGAATTAACAGTATGTTAGCTTCATGTCTGGACCTTTCCATTACAATTGTGCCAGGATCTGCTTCCAAAATTGGTGTGTTCTGTAGATGTTCTGAGCAGCATAATTTGGTGCATTTAATTGTATCATTGTGCCTTCATTTTCTTTCTCTTCCAAGATGTCTCCCTTACGTGTGTTATCTTTCTGAAAGCTGCCTTCTATTACACCAAGTTTCTTCTTTTTCATCTGTATCCTTCTTTTCTCCATCAGTCTGTCAAATCATCAGCAAAACAACACAGATCAGAAATGAAAGAAGTTGTACAGGCTGTGGTTTGGGATGAGAAGATCTGAGATTCCATTTCCAGCTTTGTCGCAGGCATCTTGTGGGACTTTCTGCAAGTTACTTTATCTTACTCTGAACTTCTTCACTCTAAGGCAGTGAGTGACAGCATATTTTTGGCATATTTTGATCTGGCACATGATTTATTTATTTACTTTAATCTCTTGGGACAATGGTTGTGCTTTACTTTGCATGAATGTTTCATAAATATGAAATACTGTATTTGTCCATGATATTTACAGGAAGAATATTCCTAATTTCAGGATTCAAGTGTCATGAGTGGTTCTTAATTATAAGGTGATTGTACTTATTTTATTTGAGTTACATTTCCTTCTGGGTAGGGGGGCTAGAAACTGTGTTCTGTACTACCTTTCAAAACATGACAACAAATTCTGTTTGCTCGCATGTGTTTGCGAACCAGGACATTAAAAATGAGAAATTGTGATTCCTTTTGTAAAAATTGAGTGGCTTCTCTACACACACACACATACACACATGCACACATGGCCCCAGTTGTTATGTGACTTTTTAAATTTTGCTCAACTCTGTCTGGTATAATTCTCTTTCAAATGTGAGACTCTTTTCTGTACTGTGAAGGATAATGTGATTTAAAGTCTTTATATTTAAAGAGGTGATTTAAAATTGCAAACTAAGGGGGTTCACACTGACCACGGGATTTTGTCTGTTGTGGAGATGGTACCTATGGAGAGGATCTGCTGTGATGAAAGTAAACTTGTATCTTTTCATTAATTCTCTTCTATGAGGGAGAGTTAAGCTGCTGTCCCAAGTGAATGTTTTAATGATCTCTCTGGAGTGTTTCAAAGCTTTGTCCCACTTGCACGATGCCGAGCGAAATGCACAAAATCTATCTTTGAGGCAACCCTGTCATTATACCTTTTGGTATATAATGTTTGTATTTGCATTTCTTTTGTTCTTATATGTTGAGCTTTACCATACCCAAAGGAGAACTTCTTGCACTTCAGAGAAACCTTTGTAAGACAAATATTTGCTGTAATAAGTTAGCCTAAAGTGCTTGCAACTCATATTTTAGAAATTTATACTAAAATACAAAAACGTGAGTGTCGAATTGATGAGCCATCATAATGACCAGCTACTCTTTTCAAAATGCATTAGTGCAAATTGTTGTTTAGTGATGTGTCAATCAGCTTTTCATCACAACTGCAGTAAATTTTATACATCCAATAGTCAAGTTTCAGTAACCTAGAAATGATATCTTGAGGCTTCTCTTAAAGAGGAATTTTTTTGTGGCTTTAAAGAAAACTGTAATGAAAATAGCAGTGAAGTTCAAATGGTACTAAAAGAAAGGGCATCTTCTGGTCAGATAAACAACAGTTACTCTTGGTGAGCCATTTTCCAATGGATTGTTTTCAAATAAGTGGCTCTTGGACACTCCTTGCTGGGATTCTTTAGAATGAATTTTACTTTCACAAACCTCTAATTCCTGTAATTAAATTTCAATGTGTGCTTTTTGCAAATAGTCTTCTCTCTAGAGAACAGATGGGTATAAACTTTGGAGATTTGGTTTCACAAAATGTAATGGCCAGTGGTTTTCTTGCTACTGTTCTAGTTGTTCCCAGAACATTCATGTTGGTTCAGCTTTCTAACATTCTTGTTTTGACTTTATGTCTACAGTTTTAACAGCGTGCGGCAAGGAACACACATCTTGTTCCGTGAGTTCAGCTTTGTTCAAGCCACCCCTCATAACAGGGCATCTTTTCTTCGGACCTTCTGGAGGTGTTTCCGAACAGTGGGGAAAAATGGAGGCAAGTATTCCAGCGTCCTGTCCTTGACATGAAAATCATTAGCTAGGCTACTAATGCACTATAAACACTGACCCTTCACATTGTGTTCTAATATTCTAACATTTCTAATGGGGAGACAATATCACATTTCCCTGTGGAATGGCTAAAAATGCTCCCAGAATATAGTAGTGTAGAAGCACCTTCTTGCAGTGCCACTTCTGTTTCAGAACAGTGTATCAAGCAACAGTAGATCAGAGGGAGGACACTGTGGGCCTGTGCATTGAGATGGATAGGAAAAAAAAGTGCTGGAGGTTGGTGGATGGGACCCAGAGAGTTAGAATATCGGATGTGGAGCATGAGGGAAGGGGGTGCTGAGATTCTCAGCCATTTGGGCTCCTGAGTGGTTTCATTAGGAGCCTGCAGGAGGTTGGGTTCATAGCGGTGTGGGGTGGTGAATGCTGCCACCTGAGCTGTGCCTGACTTGTCCTGGCATAGCTCCTAGATGATGCTGCAGAATCCTGATGGCTGTGGAAAAGGGACCAGACAACTGTGTGACCTCTTCCCCAACCCTACCCACAAGGAAAAAGCTCCAATGCCAAAATAAATACTCAGCACTGTGCTATCATGTCTAGCTATTCTTATATTGCACTTGGTATATTAGGTATTACAGAACTGGCCAGAGTTCAAAATAAACTCCTGTAACTACATGCAACTAAAATTATGTTTTGTTTTACTTTTTAATTTAGTATTTTAAGCAAATACACTGAAAGTTGCTGTACAAATATGAATGTTGGTGGGGTTATTTTACTATAAGCCTCATTTTTTTTCAGGCTATTCAGCCTCATTTCTTTTTGCAGGAAAGACTAGAACCATCTCTTAAATATAGATAAAACCTTGCCTTCCGGCTAAGCTTTGCAACACTTCTACTTTTGATGAACAGAGTTTGCAAGACTCTGAATAAAGACTTCTTTGACATATGCCATCTAGATCTTTGGTGTTGCCTTTCCCTGGTCTTAAAATTAAGAGCCAAACACGGTTAAGGGAAAAGGGGTTTTTACCTCGATATTTATTTAAGGATCCTTTGGTGCACCACTTTGCCAAGGTGGAATGCGCCAAAATGCACGCGCCCAATAGATCGCGAATAGAATTTATAGGCCTTGCAAATTAGCATATCTATCAAAGATTCCTCAATGAGAGGCTTGAATGAACCCCCCATCCTGAAGAATTCTCCCCTGGATGGGCCTATCTTCGTTTACAGGATGTGTTCTAGTAAAGACCTTGGTTTCTCAGGATAGCACAGGGCTTTCTGGCCTCTAACTGCGAGGCCTCCAGGATGTTTGGTCTCTTGCTTTAACAGAGTATCAGAACTATGCTGAATTATTTGTCTTAAGGAATTACAAGTATGCGTGCTAGAAGCACTGAGGATACATAAAAGCCATATAAAATGGTATATAAAAGGTATATAAAAGAAAAGGCAAAAAATCATCATGGCATCATTGGCAATTAAACAATCATAGTTGAACATGACAAAATCTGTAGTAAGCTACTGAAGTAACTGACTATGCTATCTGTAACACCTTCTTCCCTATGAAAGGTACTTTGTTATGTTACAAATCATTTACTTTAGTTCAGGGATAACATTTTAAAGATTTCAGGTAAATTATATGATATGTATGCAGTAAGGACATACCTGATTTGAGATCAGGTTGTAGTCAGGAAAAATAAAATGTAGACTCCTAGAATGTATTTCTATAGGGGAGTTAGAGATAATAGTGAAGAAGTCATCCACCAGAACTGCAGCTGTTAGTGGTAAATGTTATTGAAAAATTGAGAAGAAGCTCTCTGATGGAAAGTATCCACTGCAGTGCTTTCAGTGCAAGTTTTCATCAGGCTTCATTTATCCAGCATCGACCTCAGCCAGATAAAGGGCATCTGGATTTCTTGAAAAGAACAGAATAGTTTTAGCTTCGTAATATCTCCTTTCTCTTTAACTTTTAGTAGTTTTATGAGAGTGTGGAAAAGGCTGTGGAAGAAGGTGTAATCACTAAAGTACTTTGAAGAGAAAGGGTAATAAGCACAGGAATAAAAGCTCAGGTGGATGTTGCTATGCTCTGACTGTGGCCTAAAAAGAGTTCAGTGTATATTTTTCTAACTTTGAAGTCCAGTAGCTTCACTTTTTAGTCTGCGTAAATATTACATGTTTAACTGAATATTTATACATTTATTTACATTTTCTTTTTACACCAACTAAAGACAGAAATGCATCACTTTAGATAAGTTACTATCAATATTTTCATCCACTTAGTCCAGTTTCTCTGGTTCTCTAGCCATAATTATGGACTAGAACCTTGATATTTTTCATTTCAGTTTTATTTGCTATGGAAGTTTTTTTGCTATACCTGTGTGTAGGGGAACTCATAACATTCATGGCCATTTAAGAATTAAACTCATTTACTAAGAAGCCAAACCTGTGCAATGTGGTGGGTGAAATATGGCATAGACTAGACCTAGATTTTTTTCCTTGGCTGTGTTTGTATGGGAAACCTCTGCTGGAGCAGACTCCTGGAAGGACCTGTAGACCCGTGGAGAGAGGACCCCATGCTGGAGCAGCTTTGCTGTCAGGACTTGTGACTCCACAGGGAACCCAAGCTGGAGCAGTGCATTCCTGAAGGACTGCGCCCCATGGAAGGGACCTACTCTGAGCAGTTTGTGATGAGCTGCAGCCCTTGGGAGGGTATAATGCAGTAGAAGTTTGTGGAGGACTGTCTCCCATGGGTGGAATGCCATACTGGAGCTGGGGAAGAGAGCAAGGAGATAGAACTGGCAGAGACAATGTGCGACAAACTGACTGCAGCCCCCATTCCTGGTCTCTCTGTATCACTTGGGACTGGGAAGGTGGTAAAGAAATCAGGAGTGAGGTTGAGCCCGAAAAGAAGGGAGGGCTGGATGGAAGATTTAAGATTTGGTTTTCTTTCTTACTATCCTACTCTGATTTCATTGGTAATAAATTCAATTTAATTTCCCCAAGCTGAGTCTGTTTTGCCTGTGATGGTAACTGGTGAGTGATCTCTCCCTGTCCTACTCTTGCCCCATGAGCATTTAGTTATATTTTCTCTTGATCGTCATGTTGAGGAGGGGGAGAGACAGAGCAGCTTTGATGGGCACCTGGTGTCCAGCCAGGGTCAAACCACCACAGGGAGGTAGGTAAGTTATAGAGTCCTGGTAAGAAATTCTGCTTATGGTTATATACTATGCAACAGAGCATGGGACAAACAACCTGCTGTTTCTGAAATAAGTAGCAATATAGCTTGGGCTAATATGGGAATATTGCTTTTGAGACCTGAACTAGATTTTCTGCATTTGATGCCCTGCGTCAGGTGTATGGAGTGTTATTCATCAAACGGCTGCTTTATGTCAATGGAATTTCTGTGTGCAGAAAAGGATGAAAATATACCCTTTGTTTTCTACAATAAGATTCTGCTCTGCCCCAGTTTTCTCTCCTGGATTTGTTTCTGGGCAGGGATTGCTCCATTCTTTATCATTGATTTATGTCTGTGAAGAACTGTGAAGGCATCTTTTGTCTTCCTTTGTCAGAAGTATTACATTGACTAATTTCCCTGTCTTCTAGGATGTTCTTGGTTTGATTTATTCCTTTGTCATAAAAGTGTTTACTGCTGTTTCCCCCTCTCTTATTTACTTTAAATTTCATTCCAGATTTGAATTTCATGTTTTAGGAGTGAGCGGTGGCTTTTTCTTAATTTTCTCCATCTGTGGAGGGTATCCCTGATAAACTACATAAATGCCAACCCTATGAGGATATAGGTCCACCTAATAAATAACTTATATAAAAGCTTGTACCCTGACTGGAGGGACGCAAGGGAGAATAGAAAAGATGTATGATGATGCAATTTCCAAGCTTATACAAACTCACAAAACCCCGAACAAACAAAACCCCCATCTTTCCACTTCTGAATGTTTAATTGGGATTTTAGGAAAGTAGACAAAATCTCACAAATGAGTGAAGTGGTTGCTTAATCTGGCTGCTTGTTGTTCCTCCTTGATGCAGAGAAATTTACTGCTTTGTCTGTCAGTCTTGAAATGACCATGCCTTGACTTGGAATGTGCATGTCATTCACCCAAGCAGATGCATCTAGCCATGAGTTATCAAATGGCCAATAAGAGAGAAATCTCTCTGAACACAAGCAGTGCTTAAATGTAACAATCTGTGTAGGTGCAGAACCATGTATACAGTAATTGAAATGCACTAACATTACTGTTTCTCTTGGGAAATTGCTGTAGATGTTACTTTTCTATTTAATTCCTTATCCTTTTGAATTACTGGGAAATAGCTCTTCATGGAAAAATATAGCAGATTTTATTTATTTTTCCATGTTAGCTCTGCTACTTGATGGCTTCTGGTTACATTGACCTTTTAAAGTCCTTTAGTTTGGAGACTAGACTTATTTTTTCTTTTATCTCTGAATAGCAAGGAAAAATTACTAGCTTCAATAAATGTGATGATAACACTTCAAAAAGTAAAGAAAAGTTTGTTATTTGGGGGTTTTTGTTTGCATGCTTGTTTATTTTTTCTTTTTGGATTTCTTTTTGGTGATATGCTGGATCAATTTCACAGGATTTTCCTGTGGTTTTGGAAGCTTAGTAAGATGCAGAGTTCTATTTTCAAGTATGCGTGAGCATATCTGGGATTCCATGCATTGGGAATGTGATACCAGGACTAGAACGAAACAGATGAATGTGATCCAGTGTCAAGAACCTGAGGTTTCTTTGTGAAAAAAAAACTTGACAGAATTTCTTATGATAGAATCATAGAATATGCTGAGTTGGAAGGGACCCATCAGGATCACTGAATCCAGTTCCTGGCCCTGCACAGGACAACCCCAAGAATCACACCATGTGCCTAAGACTGTTTTTCAGATGCTTCTTGAACTGTCAGGCGTGGTGCTGTGACCACTTCCCTGGGGAGCCTGTTCCAGTGTCCAACCACCCTCTGGGGGAAAAACCCTTTTCCTAATATCCAACCTAAACCTCCCCTGACTCAGCTTCATGCTGTTTCCTTGAATCTTGTCCCTGGTCATGAGAGAGAAGAGATCAGTGCCTGCCCCTCCACTTCCCCTTGAGAGGATGCTGAAGACCACCATGAGTTTTCCCCTCAGTCTCTTTATCAGGCTGAAGAGAGCAAGTGACCTCAGCCACTCCTCATATGGCTTTCCCTCCAGACCCTTCACCATCACTGTAGCTCTCCTTTGGGTGAGTTCTAACAGCTTAATATCTTTTTTATACTGTGGCACCCAAAGCTGCACCCCGGCCTGCAGGTGCGGCCGCCCCAGTGCAGAGCAGAGCGGGACAATCCCCTCCCTTGCCTGGCTGGCGATGCTGTGCCTGATGCCCCCAGGACAGGCTTGGCCCTCCTGGCTGCCAGGGCGCTGCTGGCACATATCCCACTTCCCATCAACCAGGACCCCCATGTCCCTTTCCTGTGGCACTGCTCTCCAGTCTCTTGTTCCCCAGTCTGTCCACACATCCAGGGTTGCCCCATCACAGATGCAGAATCCAGCACTTTCCCTTGTTGAACTTCATATGGTTGGTGACCTCTGATTTGTTGGGGTCTATCTACAGGGCCTCCCTGCCCTTGAGAAAGTTGACAGCTCCTCCCAGTTTAGTGTCATTGACAAACTTAGTATTCCTTTGAATCCCACATCCAGGTCATTTATAAAGATGCTGAAGAGAACTGGGCCAAAGATGGAGCCCTGTGGAACCCCACTAGTGAGAGGTCACCAGTCCATTACCCCATTGACTATAACCCTTTGTGCCCTCCTTTTAACTTGTACCAATGATACACAACACTCACTGAGGTGGTTACAGGACAGCTAGTGTTTGTTGAAGCATAATGATCAGTTAGCAACAGATTTCTCCCAGAGGAAGGCAGAATGGCCAGAAGTCTTGTTTTCCTTCGGCTTATGCTTAAATTGACCTCTTGGAATCTATCTGACCTGCTCTTTTGAATTGTCTGTTCCTCAGGACTCTTTAATTAAAACTGTGCTTTCTCAGTTTAAACGGCCCCTGCAGAGTTCTGCTGTGAAGCCTCATAAGGTCAACATATGCCTTTCCCAACCCCCATGGCTTTCATGTCTTGTTGGTTCTCTGTTTTTAATTAAAAAGATTTTTCCTTAAATGCTTTCCAGCCAATTAGAGAAATTTTGCACTGAGAAACTTGTTCCAGGCCTGATGTATTGAGAAGTGAACAGAAAGCTCAGTCAGAACCATTGGCACTTCTTTTCTAGAGCCCCAGCTTTCTTTGGTGCTTTTCAACAGCTTTTCTCTTTTTTCTTTCTTTGCACCTCCCCCCTTTCCCAATTTAGAACTGCTTCCAGCAAAAATAGCTGTTGTTTGATACCTTAGATATAGTACTGAAATGTAAAATTGCTGCAGAAAGTATGTTAAACTATATTGCTTGAGAATCCTTTTTGCAGACACTTGCCTCACCTTCAGACAAAACGTACTGTTACTGTTCATATTGAAATAAAATCTTATAAAATGACCGTATTTCTTTCACATTCATCACATGGTGTGATGGCTACCTCTTTGCTTCTGCACACTTGAATTAGGAAATTGGAAGCCTAGCTGTCTCTGGAGCTTGTGGAAAGGGAGGTTTACCATAACCAAGCACACAAGCTATGTCATGAAATGAGAGGAGTGGTAAGCCTCTTCTATGGCTATACCGTAGTGGTAAGCTATGACTAGCTCTACTTGAGTTTGCCAGGAAGGCTAGATTCCTTACAAAAATTAAAGAGATGTTTTATCTATGTAATTCACGTAACCTGGAGATTGAGAAGAGCTAAATGGATCACTCTTCTCCCAGCTCATTTTTGAAAGATGCGATTTTAATTCATATTTGCTGACAAAATTACTTTCCTGAGGTTACAAAATTCCTTCCTTTGCTAGTGTCATTCTAATGCTTCTACATGTTATTCTTTATATTAAATTACTCTGCCTTTTTTTACTCCCTCCCTTGTTACACTGTCTCCATTTTTAGCTTAGCCAATCTCTGCTAAGTGTGATATTTAGAACAATACGGTGACAATTGCAGTAAATACCGGAATCTTTTTTCCTTTCCTTTTTGTTATTAAAACCAAATCAGATTTTTATGCCATATTATTGTAGGAAATCTTTTATGAATCAGTGAGGTCTCATAGTATGTTCTAAAGTAAGCTGTGAATTTTAATGCAGTGTTTTCTGGAAACTCATTCTGCAGTGCAATAGCCTTGACTGAAATGATTGATCTCCAACCTTACTCACGTCATAGTTCCTTCGCCCTACAGTTACAGCTGTTGCTATTTATGATTTATCAATGTAGCTCTGCCTGGAAGCACTGATGACTCTGGAGTATCAGGACAAAGGATTTCTGAAGCTGGGGAGAAATAAGTGGAGGATTACATTTTAGAGATGATGAGATATATCTACAGGCATTGTAAGTTAAAACATCTGCATTACATAGATCTAAAATGCATTGCAGTAATCATTTGTAGAAGTGGGTCAGTGATGGAGTCTTCAGCTAGTCTCTCCCTGAATCAGTTCATGCCATTCTGTCAAGGCAGTTTGTGAAATTAAATGTAGTACATTGAAAATCCTCCTTGTCTAATCTGGTTTGGAGTTTATTTTTTCCTCCAGTACTATATTTCCTTTTCAACTGTCTCTGAGCATACACCAGCTCTTCTTAATATTCAAATGTTTTTTTTCAATTTCATATTCCACTGTATATCTCCCTAGATGGTTTTTTGTTTTTGTTTTTTTTTTTTAAACCAAGAATCTTTTCTGTTTGTTTTGTAATGTTTTTTGGCTATTTTGTGTCTTTTGACAGTTCTTCACTGATTGTGTCATTGGCAAATTGAATTAATATGTTCTTTATTTTTTGTCCCAGTTGAGCAAAACATTTAAATAAGCAATTTAAATATAACATTGTTGCATTCTGCTAAGCAATTATCCAAAATTTGACTGGCAATTATTATTACTATTTGCTTTACAGTCTTCTGGCAAGTTTCCCATCCCTATGATAGCATTTTTATTCAAACCAACTGAAATGGATTTTTTTAATTAAGATTTTTTTAGGTTCCAATATAGTCTTAAAGAGTTAGTATTCCAAATTGTGGGGAAGTTCCCTGGAACAAAACTAGTTCTAGACTATGTGACCTGGCCCAGGATTCTGAATGCGCCGTGTTTCTTATATTAAATAAACTTGGTCTATCTCTTCTCTCACTTGTGACATGTCTTGAAAGATGATCTGCACACTTCATATGCATAGACAGTCATCCAGAAGAACATCTATGAAGCCTTACTTTCATTAATTAGCATGTTTTATGATATTGCTGACCTATTCTTCAACAGCAGAGATGCTTAAAAAGAGAGAGAGGTAGAGAAAGTAGATGAAAGTCTTGTTTTATCTCAATACTTTATACTGTGACTTTCTGCAAAGAGGTTTTATGAGAAGAGTCTCTGTGAAGCCCACATCTGCTTTCAGCCCAATGTTGGCTCTTAGTCTGCTCTGAGAGGTAAAAGTGCCTTAACTGAGGAAAGCATTATCTTCATCCCTTCTCAGTGAACCCTAAAGCATACTTCTCCCCATGCTGTTGGCTTCAAGTGTGTGTCTATGCTGTGTTTATATAGACAGCCTAAGCTCGGGGTTTGTATTTCCATATGGTACAATTCAGCACATTCTCAAGATACTAGCTTGGGACCTGGAAGTTGAAGAGCTATATTGCTCTGACAGCAGCCTGAGTGTAGTTGATCTGTCTCAGCAGATCAGCTGTCATATGGGGAGTGTTGTTATGGTGTGTCTGCACTCATTTCTGTGGAATAAACTCTGTCATCCCTGTGTTGAGCTGCTGTGAGCAGTGTAGATGCAGTCTGAGGAAGAAGACTGGGAAGGAGGAATGTGTGTTCAGCATGAACAGAAGAGTAAGGACTCTCCTTTACACATATGCAATTAAGTCTTTGACATAGCCTGGTACTAGGAGTTATCATTTTAAGTGAAGAGATAGGTACCTTTTTAAGTCTTGTTGTCCAGCTGCACAGAAAATCTCTGAACAAATAATTTTTGTGTCTTTTTCATCCAAGGTTCTTCTTCAGCTTTTTTCTGTGATAGTCTTGTTACTTATAGTTTCCATCACCGCAAATTCACTTCCTAGCTTTCCTAAATTAACCCCATTGGTTTATATAGTGTGCACCTGACTCTACAGTACGTGTCTCTTACTGGGTTGAGCAGACCTGATGTATATCTAGAAGTTTTTTCTGTTTGTTCATTGGGAATTTGCACAACTACAGTCTCTAACCCCCGTTCTTCTGCTTCTTCTATTAGTTATACTCACAAAAACTTTACATTCAGTTATTTTGATAAAGTAAGTTTGGGAGTGCCATTTTTTTCTTTTGAGGAACTGGTTTTGCCCTGTGCTGTTAGAAGGACTGACTGAACTTCTGTTTCTGTAACTATATTAGTGAACTCTTCCAGTAAGCCTTTTCTTGTTAGGCAAGATAATTGGATCCTAGAAACTTAAAACCTTTCAGGAAGTCCCTACTTTGCACTTTGTTTTGAGGCCTTGGTTCCATTCAGTATGTCCATGTTTGACTAAAAGTGTAATGTTGCATTAGTTTAGTAAACAATACAGCCATGCTTAGGTATAGAAATTCTTGCGTCATTTTAAAGTTGCCTTACCTCACTAAACATCTGTAAGTCTGGTTTAAATCAGTATGATCATGTATAAAGTTGTTGTATATGATGAAAATGATTGTTGGCTTATACTTTGTTATGGCTCTTTCAAGGATCCTAGATGAGTATCAGTAGAAGTGATCTGCATGCATGATTAGTACTTTGATATGCTACTACTACTCTGTGAAATGGGGATAAGGTATTACTATGGAAAACCTGTAATCTGCAAATGAGTTATGAAATGTAGTCAGTAATATTATAAGTTAAGCTTGATCAGTTTTGAATTTGTCACAGGATGTGATTGTGGTAATGTACAGTCTGTGATACCTTCCTTCATAAGCTGATCTGAGAGTGATTTGTGTTCTGTGCTCCTGCTAAGCATGAATCTCATAATATCTGCTGGAAAAATGGACCTTTCTTTATCTTGGATGAAAAGACACTTAAATATCGATTTCTTCTTGACTCCTTTTTCTCTTTAGAGCCATATCCCATAGGATTCTTCCAAGGAGATCTCTGAAGTCGTTAAAGTCCGCTCTCCTGAAATCCAGGGCTGTGGTCCTTCTAATTGGCAGGTAGATACATTTCTGAAACTTCGGTGAAATGGTTTTGCAGGTATAAAGAAAAAGACCTTAGAAATGCTTCGGACACAGGAAAAGCTTCCACGGAAGTTTACACTTTCCTAGACTGCAATGTCAGTTAGCCAAAACCCAAAAATCCATAGGATAAAAGCTTTGCTCGTTTTAGTGCTCACAGAGATACTTGTCAAATCTTGTCTTCTCTGAGGTTTTCCTGCATTAAGGTTCAGACCCAGAAGCAGTCAAAATTTACGTCACCTAATTTAATGAATTTGTACAGATTCTCCAGCAGAACTTGGGTAATATTTGTAATGCAGTAACCTGGTGTTTCTCAACAGAAGAAGCCATAGCATCAAGGGGGGCTGGAGAGTACATGGAGTACACAATAAACCTAAAGGAAACTGAACATCTGAAAAGAATTTTTTTTTTTTTCTGTTTGGAAGTGCAAGTATGTGAGGTTCTAAAGTGTTACTAGTGTTCATTTTCATAGAGGGAGGAGAGATGTCAGGAAAGACAATATTGTCCTGAATAGAATTTCAAATCTTCCTCTTCAGTTCCTTTGTGTTGTAGGACAAACTCACTGTAAGCTATATTCATCCCCTTCTCTAGTCAGCTCTTTACCTGCCCATTTTTTATTATTTATCTCTGTTTTGATCATCTGTTTGTCAAATACTTGTTTCCTTCCAGCTGTGGTATAATCTTATCTGTTACTACTTTTCTCCGTACTCTTTCTGCTGGAGTTAAGGTATTGGATATTCAAAGTGCTCCTCTACTCCTCAGTCAAATTTCCCTTATATAATTCCCAGAATAACTTATGCATCATCTGAAAAGAAGTCAAGCTGTCAGTGCTTTTGGCATTAAGCTGTCTCTGCATTACTATCTGATGTCAGAAACAAAGCTTCTTCTTTATTTCCTCTTTCTCATCACCATTCCACATGCTGCTTTTAGGTATTTCTTCATTCTGCTGGCAGAGGCAGAGGGATAGCTGTGCTGTGAAAAATTACAATGCAAAGCAAGTGCTAGTTAACATGATTAGGATACCGAGCAGTTAATATTGAAGCTTATTCCTGAAGGAATTTAAATTTTTCTGTCTACTTTGATTGGAAACTTCTTTTATCAAACCCTTGAAATGACTGAGCAAGTGTAATTGTCCTTAAGGTGCTGTGAAGTGTTTCATGGCTTTCTTCTGTGATGGACAGGACCTCAAATGTGATGTCTTAATTTCAGAATTATGATTACTGATAACACTTTTCTGTACCAGCTCTCTAAGGATCTCCAGGTATTTTACAGACATTAAGGAGTGAAGCTTCCCAAAATTCTTGACAATACTATTTTTGCTTCACAGTTCCAGAAAGTGAGACAGGGAAATGAAGTAATTAGCTGAAGTTCTCATAGTCAGAGTTCAAGATGTTTGGCCTTTTGATACGTTACTTCAATTCTATATACTAAAGTTGTATTTTTTACAGATACAGGATTGTTTTACCGTGAAACAAGTAGGAAAACACACATGTTAGTATAAAGTAACACTATCTAGATAAATTGTTTGTAAGAATCTGTCATCTTTTTTTCTTTTTAAAAGATTTTGAGAGTACTCATTCTCTTACTCAGAATAGTAGATCACTGTGCATGAGCTATGTGGGATGATGTAGGATGCATTTGTAGTTGTTTGCAAGTTTGATGTTACAGCCCCCTTTGCTATATGCTTTTCTCAACAAAGTCTTTAGAGCAAGATAGAAATCAGTTTAGTTAACATATATCATCAAGTTCATCGTCTCTGTTGTAGAACCACGTGCTCAGTATTATTTTCCTGAAAATTCTTCGCTCTTCAGGAGGAGAAGGTTATTTCATGTGTGTGCAGTACTAATGTGTACTGTGTCTGAAAGTGCCTTGGCTCAAAAGCAGTCTGGTGCTTAGCTGGTAACTGTATCACTTAGAAAGGCAATCTTGGTGTACAGAAGTTTCTGGCTTCTAAAGTAAAATTGGCAAGAGATTTTCCCTTTTGAAGGAGCTCAAAATAGAAACTACTTTATATGCTGAAGTATATTCTTTATTGATCTTCCCTCATTGTAAATTCAGACTATTTCCCTTTTATATAGAGGTTGCAGTCTTTTGTTGTTTTTGCTTAGCTTCAAAGTACCAACTAGTAGAGTCTTGTTCAAGCATGTTGTTCTTCAAGGGACCACCGTATAAAATAGCAGACTGTTCTTTCCCCTTGGGTCCAGTCTGCTAGGCAAGTTGCATACAGTGTCTAGTGAAAGATTTCTTAAACATATCTGTTTTGTGAAGGGCCATCTTCTGAGTTCTTTCATTTGAAGAGTAAAACTATGAAGCTTAGAACCTGATCTGGCTATGTCATGTCTTGCTATTTATCTGGAAAAACAGCCTTAAAAGCTGAACTCCGGGTCTCAAGCCCAGCAAAGTGGGATTTTGGCATTTGCTCTGAAAAGGCTGCTCCATGGGAAAGTTGAGTATGTGCATGGTGTAGCTGAAGCCAAAACTAAAGAATACCTGCTGGAGCTTGTCTGTTGTTGCAGGTTGTGTCCATCACGTCTTGTCCTGTGAGTATACAAGTTTGATGCCCAAACTCGAAATCTAATGCACTTCTTTGGTAGTCAGCAGAGAGTGCCTGATCCATAGGGTAGTTCTGAATAGTTCAGATGGGCTTCTGGTCGCTATCTTTCTCCTGCTGTTTACACTAGGAATTTAGGTAGAGCAGCCTTTTCATTGAGGCTGTAAGTTTGGTGCTTGAAGAGACGCAACATAAAAATTACATTTCACTCTGCATTTCAAACGTTTTCTGTTTTCCAGATTAGTACATTAAACAACAAAATGTGTCTTTCTAATGATGCTGTGTTAATTTATTCTGCACTCACTATTCTGTAAAGTTCATGAATAAACCTTTTAGGAAAGTTTTTTGTTCCATGATACCTTTCTTCCCTTCTAAACTTGCCCCAGCTTTTGTATCTAAAGTATTCCCTAAGCAAAGCAAAGGGAAGCAAATACTATATTAAATCTTATTAGACTAGAGGAGTTAAGAAATGAATCAATGGTCACTGAAATCAACTTTGTAATCTCTTGAAGTATTTCCTTTGAACCCCAGCTAAGATATCTTGCAGAACTAAAATTAAAGAAAAAAAGTCTGGTGAAATGTTCTTTATCAGTTTCTTGGTAAGTAAACACTGCTAGCTTTAGCAGATTGTGGTGGATTGACCGTAACTGGGTGCCAGGTGCCCACCAAGGCTGCTTTCTCACTTCCCCTGCTCAGCTGGAGAATCAAGAGGAAAATATAACTAAAGGCTGGCAGATCAAGATGAGGATGGGGAGAAATCACTCACCAGTTACTGTCATGGGCAAAACTGACACGACTTGTGGAAATTAATTAAATTTATTACCGATGAAATCAAGAGTAGGATAAAGAGAAAACCAGATCTTAAAAATACCTTCCAGCCAGCCCTCCCTTCTTCCTATGCTCAACCACACTCTGGATTTCTGTACCTCCTTGCCCCACCAGAGCTACAGGGATATTTCTGCTCCGGTGTCTGGAGCACCTCCTGCCCCTCCTTGTGTGCACACTGACCTTTGTGTCTGCAAAGGTGTTTCTCTCACATAGTCTCACTTCTCTCTCCAGCTGCAGCTCTGCATTTTGGGGTTTGGGTTTTTTTACCTCATCTTAAATGTGTTATCACAGAGGCACTACCACCATCACTGATGGGCTCAGCCTTGGCCAGTGGTGGGTTGATCTTGGTTCCGGCTGGCATTGGCTCTGTCAGACCTGGGGGTGAAGCTTCTTAAAACTCCTCACACAAACCATCCCTTCAGCTTCGCCCACTACCAAAACCTTGCCACAAATTCAATACACAGATGCAGCAAATAAACAGAGTTACTAAGGGAAGCAGTTTTTAAAGAAGTAATACAGCTACTGAAAATTTTGTTTGTTATTTCTTTTGGCTTTCCCTGTTAGAAGAATATATCTGCAATGTCCCTATGTACACGCAGAACCTAGAGCTTTGTTTTACAAGGTCTTATGCTGATTTAAAATAAATTAGATTAGTTCTTGTGTACTCAAAATATTATTTCTAATAATAGGCATGCTTTGGGTGTTCATGAAGGCAATTTCTAGTCAAACAGCTGATACTGAGTAGGGGTTTGAAATTTTTTTTTCTTGGTGCCAAGTGGAAGATGTCAGTATTTTCCTCTGTTCTCTGCTGTCCTTGCTGTACTTAGTTTGCTGGAGCAAATATGGGATAAGCAAAGAAATTCAAACTGGCAACTCCTGGATCCTAAGCCTGTAATCCGTATCTTTGGCAAATCTCTTAATCTCACTGTACCTTCATTTTTCTATTTATAACCTGGAGTTCCACCTGTTGGATTAAATTAAGTAATCTTTGGACGTACAAGTTTTGGCCGGATAGGTAAAACTAAGAGTATTTAGCTATCTGTATAGATCAAATTTGATGGAATCAAGGCCTTAATGAACTCTCACTTTTTTGTTAGTGATAAACAGTTAATTTTAGACAGATGCATGTAAACTTGCAGCTTCTTTCCATTAAAATAATTTAACTCTTTTTTGAATACAGAAAAAAGAGTGAGTAAAACATTATAAGCATTTGAAATTTAAAAGCTTTAACATAAAAAAGCCTTTAATATCAGTCTTTCTTCTCTTCTTTCCTCCCCCCCTTACCCAATTCAGACTCAAAGTTTTTTCCTATGGGAATTTTCCTGCCTTTCAACAGTTCTTTGGATGATATTAAAATCAGTTCTGGAGGAAGGGAGGAAAGGCTTTATGATAGATAGAACTGGATTTCAAGAGTTATATCTATTCATGTGAAAACTAACCAAACCTGCAGAGAGTAAATATGAAAATGGCAGCTCTGTTTGATGTGGTTTGGTTGCAGAGGATTGTCACACAATGTACAGAATCACCCTGAAATCTTTCAGACCTGGAACAGTTTAAGCAGAGTGTGAGGTGTACCATTCACCTTAGCCCAATTGTTAACATTTGCTCCTTTGCCTTTTCTTACTCTCTTTGTGTTTGAGCATTTGCTAAATGTTTAATAAAAAATTAAGTCGAATACATCCGATACTCTAATTTGTGGATATTTGTATTATTCTAATTGGTACAAACTGAACATATTAAAAATGTAAAAACTCAGATTAGGAAAGTGTCATCATACAAGCAAATCTGTCTTAATTACCTTTTATTTTTGTGAGCATTTTTTATGTAACGGAGATACAGGTAGAGAAGAATTTTACTTTTTACTCACCAATGACTACTCTGCAGTGCAGAGACTTCACTATTATGACAGTTCTAAAGAATGGCTCTAAGGTATTTTTAGAAGAAGCTTAAGTAAGTGTTAATCTAATATTTTAAGCAGCCTCAGAACACTGGATATTTGCTTACTAGTAAGTTAACTCTTCTTAGAAAGTTATTTATTTGTCTTGTAAGTTCTTCTACAGGCACCATGGCAAAAGGAATTTACATAACTCCTAAAGTTACACAATAGTGTTCATTTTGAAACTGGAGCATGGTAGTAACTGACTGTAGAGGAGCCTGAATCCTTAGAGAGTTAACTGTGTCATCAAACATATTCCTTACAACCTAGGAACGTGATTGTTCAAGTTATAGCCAGAAGTTATTCTAAAATCTTGTTTTCAGACTATAGTAGTTTTTTGAGGAAATACAAGCAAAAAAAAAAAATCCAGAATTAAATAGGTTGTATCTCTGCAGAAGAGATGATTGAAAGAAAATATCAGTAGAGTTTTTTTCAAAATACTGCAGTTTTAAGTTATTGAGGTATCCAGAAGTGACTTTTCTGCTCTTCAGGAACCTCGTTCAGATCACTTTGAACTTAAAATGGTTTCAAGGTAAATACAGGTTTGACAGATATTATTATCCTTTAGCTTTAAAGAAAAAATAGCATTTTATTTGTCTTCTTTGATGATTTTGAGGAGAAACAAAACCAAATAATCAAAAGTGACCACACTGAGAAAGAATTCTTAGTGAAAACATCTCACAGAACATACCTTCAATTAAGCCTCTGAGACTGGCTCCCATCTGCTGTAATTGGAAGTGCAATGCAGAACTTCTTGGGACTTGAATGCAGTCAGAGCAGCATGTAGGCTGCTAATTTTTCTGCAGAAGAATTTCTTTTCCCTTTGCTAACTGGAGAATTCTCCAGATATACTCGGTACAATGTTCTTCTATAATTTCACTACTTTTACTGATTTTTTTTAAAGCTTATTTTTAACTCAGACCATTTTCATAAATAGATTTCTCTGAAATCTTGACATTGGATTAGTCTCAGTGGGATGAGCTGGGAATAAGTCGGGTGACTTTTCACAGAATTCCATTTTGGCTTTAAGTGAACTACTTGAAATTCTACTAGAGTTAATATCTTTGAAAGTTGTTGCAGAATTTGTTCTCCCATTTCTGCATGTGTCACTATATAATTTTTTTCCAATTATGTTAAGGTACAGGTGAGAACCTGAAGCAATACCGTGTTCTGCAGTTTTAGCCTGGTCTGGATGCTACTTCTACAGCATATCCTTTGGTTATGTTCTACAGTTTTAGCATGTGATTTCCATACCTGAAAGCCAGAAGACATCTAGGGATCACTAAAACATTGTGATGGTTCTATAGCTTTGTGCATGCACATTGTTGCAGGCTTTAGATTCGCTGAATAGATGTATTCTGATAAAACTACTGCATGCAATCCCCTTGCTTCCAAGTAGTGTCAAGTGATTTGGAAAGGGCCAAAAGCACCATGACAGGAGCTTGTAAGACAGCAAAACAAAGGCAAATTACTTCACTGGTTTTGAAGGAGTTTCAAAGTTCTAAAGTATTTTAAATTTTTGCTTGTTGAAAAGTCCCAGTTCTCCAATGTTTTACCTGAATCACAAGTGTGTTTGAAGAAGCTTCCCAGTAACTACATTGTCTGTGTAGGCTTTGTCTAACATGGAGGTGAAGGTGGTGTAGTAGAGATGTTTCTAAGGAGTGGGACGAAGCATGGTGTGTTGCATTATTTGTTAATGCGGCCATTTTTGATTAGAAGTGCATAAGCAGGTTAGGGCACAGAGGAGCACCTGTTCCCTGGCTTTCTCTGGCCACTGAGTATCAAAGTCTATACCTTTTGTTGATGAAACAGCAGAGTATCTGTGCGCGAGTTCAAACGTTTGAGTAACTGGCAGCTGGGTTTTTTCCATGTAGAATTGCAAGCATTCTTCTCATATCATGCTATCCTCCCTC
Organism: Rhagologus leucostigma; assembly: GCA_013397725.1. Classification (NCBI taxonomy): domain Eukaryota; kingdom Metazoa; phylum Chordata; class Aves; order Passeriformes; genus Rhagologus; species Rhagologus leucostigma. The sequence goes on from VZTD01005548.1 coordinate 2,418,334, forward strand.
TCGTTGGCTTCAGTCCCTCCCTGAAATCTTCTATTTTGAGGGCAGAGTCTGCCAAAGATGCATTGGCAAGAAAAGCAAATTCTCCCTCTGAAGAGCTCATGTCACTCATTAGCATGTGAGAAGGGTGATTGTAAATAAACGAATTATTTCAGGTTCTGTGTAGTATTAATTCTAGTAATGTATAAAAGGACATGCAGCTGACTGGATAAGGTAGAGATACCATTATTGTTTAGAAAGAACTGATCCCTGCACCCAGTTAAATGCTTGGCACTTTATCCCAGAAGCCTTATTGTAACGAGAACAACTGACACTATCTTTATCTCAGCATTACCTCTAGTGTCCTTGGTTTTTTTCAGTTGGTTTTACCAGGTGAAAGAGAACCAAGAAAGTACATGTGTGTGTCCTGTAGAGTTATCCAGTATTCAGTTAAGTGCTGTTGCCAGTAATGCACGTTATGATCTGGATCTTTAATATAAATAAAGGAAATATACAGGACTGTGTGTTCCACCCCACAGTGCAAATGGGTTGCTCAGGAATACGGCAAGTTGAAACCTGTTCTTTTAGAAATTGTACTTTCATTACTTTGGAAGCAATATAATTTTTCTTTCTTCACAATAATTTTTTAAAATGGCTTTAAAACCAAACCACCATGCTTCACGTGGCTATGAAACATTTATAGTTGGTTTAGTCTACTTTGCACTGGAAAAAGGCTCAGCATTTAAGATATCCTAGTGATTCAGTTTCTTGTGGTAAGAGCTAGACTGGAAAAAGAGACCTATTCTGGTCATATGCCTAAGATAAATTGGAAACTGAAGGTGTTGTCTTCTCAGAATTGAATGCATCTGAGACTTTACTAATGCCTTAATTAAATCTGCAGTACCATGTCAGCATAACCTGATCTAATTGCTGGCTAGTGAGGTACTGCCTTCTTGCATCCTTATGGCAGCTCCAGCACTTGTTCCATCTTGTGCTGATCTGTCTCAGCATGCTAAACTGGCAGAGAACTATTCAGTTCTTCTGCTGCTTGAGTTAGTTTTCTCCCAGCACAGCGCATTGAAATGTGCCAGTGCAAGGTCACAGAGAGGTGGAATGCAGAGTGTGGTACTCTGCAACCATGGCCGAACTCAAACCGCCAACAGTTCCCAAGTGCAAAAATCCCAGCATTGACAAACTTGGCCTTAAAATACAGGTCATATTGCTTTGTATTGATATTTAGTCTAGTCTAATTAGGTAATATACTGAATATATTAATATTTTGCTTTAAAACCTCCTTTAGAGAGTAATACACTTGTTGAGTTTATAGCCAGAAAGTACCATTAGGCCGTGAAGTTTGACCTGTATAGCACATCATTAAACTTCACTTAGTAACACCAGTACTGAGCCAAAACACTTTTGTCTGACTGAAAAATAATTTGCATATCTTCCAGAAGGGCATTCAGGTTTGATTAAGTCATGTGAGCCTGAAGGGGCCGAAGGGCCCCTGGGAAAAATAGCAGGAGGAAGCAGTCAGCTGCTGGTGCTGCCAGAGCAATTAGGCTGGCCTGCAGCCCGGTCCCCATGAAGTACTGAGTTTTCATGGGAAGGAGGGTTTCTGCAAATAACCTGCTGTCCTCTCGGACAACTTCCTCAGGAAGGCTGATCCATGGGTAGTTGTTCTGGAGGCATGCAGTAGGTTGGCCCTTGTGCACACTCCACACTGCTGCTGCTGAGAGGACAGTTGCTTGTGAAGATAGAAGGGCCAGGTGAGAAACAAATTGTCCTGACAGGGAAGGAAGGTTGTTTATTGATAACTTGTGTATTTTTTTGGAGGTCAGAATTTACCAAGACTTACTTGATTTTGAGCTGAAACCTATCTTTGGGGGCCTGTAAAATCAGATTCCTGAACACACCACTAGAATCTCAACTTGTGGCAGTCTTTAACAGTGTGGTTATCTTCAGCTTAATTTTTTTTTTAACTTTATAAAAATTATGGGATCTTAAGTATTTCAATCTTATGTTGAAGTCAATTCCTTATTCTTGTTTTTGACAAGTTAAATAAATTACCACCTTGAGCCTCTCTCTGTGAGGCATGTTTTGTAAGCACATGATCATTCTTGCAGCACTTCTGACTCCTTTTGAATTCAACCATCATTCCAAAATTGTGGGTATTTATGATTGGTCAAGTGCTGGTAACTGACCCTCTCTACTTGACATTGCTGTGTTTACTCATCTCAGGACCATATAATTCTCCTAATTACATTTTTTTGAGCGTTTCTTGTGACCACCTTCTTCACCTGTCTTTGTAGAAACTATTTACCCAGGTGAAGCTCTCTGCATTCTTTGTTTCTGGATACAGTGTTTCATGTATGAGGCTCTAAGCTACACGTGAGCTGACTATGCCCATGAGGTTTTTCCATGTTACTACTCATTACTTCTAAATTTTTAGTTTCCTCAGTTTGTATATGGCTCACAAATGTTACACATTTTTCTTTTTCTCTTCTAGGCCATTAATTGAAAAATTGCTTTAAAATGTAGAACTGAGGAGGTATTCTTGGGGATCCCAAGAGAAATACATCTACATAGTGATTCCTCATCCTTATTTTGAGATGTAGCAGTTCATGTAGTTAGTTGTTGTTTTGAGTAATTCAAAAATTTTAATCACAGCATTGTTGATATAAAGTGTAATATCTCGGAAAACCTAACAGGTTTTTGATCCTTTTTTGCACCTAGACTTATGTTCCCCTTTGAAAAAATTGCTTAATTCACCAGGAAACTTTTCTTCATGTTTCATAGCGATTAGTTATTAACTGATAAAATGCAGTATTTCCTGTTTGAATATTTTGTTTGGGAGTGCTATCAAAGTGGCCATGGTACAGGTGCCCAGGTTATCTCAACTGGTGGCAGCACTTTAAGTGTTATTTTGACCCCATCCTTGCACTAATCAGTATACTGTGTGCTCTTATTGGATAGGCACTTCACTCAGCCTAAGCCCCAGTCTTATAATTTTTAAGTGCTAAAGTGACTTCAGCTTTTTTCTAGTCTTGTAAAATTTCCCAGGTGTTTCAGGCTTTGAAAATCACTTCTCAGTAGTGCTGAGAGCTTGTCAGCCAACCCTCTTCAAAATTCTCACAGAAATTATGAACATCTGCTTTTAATTTTTTAATATGTTAAGTACCACTCCACTACTGACATCCTCGCAAATTATCATTGAAATGAAAAATGTTTTGGACTCTGCAGAAAAAGAAGGATGATATGTATCAGATTAAATACAGCACATACTTTTTCTGAACACTACTTTATTTTCCCCCCCATGTAGCAAAATGTCAAGAGGACTATCGTTACTACAGTTTTCTCCTGATATGCATATCATTATCTTTGTCTTTTTGTCCCCTGGTTTTTTGTTGTTTTTTTTTTTTTTTTACCAGCTTCATTTTCTTTCTCTTCCCAGTTTTCTGCAAATTCTTGGCTTCTGAGTATTATTCGCTGCTGTCAGATGCCCTTTTTTTTTAACATTGTATTATTTATTTTTATACTGCTTAGGAGTCTATGAAAGAGATTTATGCTAATACTGGGTGAATTTTACTTGAATATTCCACTTGAAATATATCAGAAAGGTAGTTAAAATATTGTCAGTGTTTGGCAGAGAACTTAATCTCTCCCACTATCTGAATTTCATCTTGGGTAGGCTGTGCACCTTTTGGAAAGGAATATATCGCATAATATGCTATGTTGGAAGGGACTTATAAGGATTGTTGAGTCCAAATCCTATCCCTGCCCCAAGAGTCACACCATGTGCCCAAACACCTCTTGAACTCTGTCAGGCTTGGTGCTGTGACCACTTCCTTGGGGAACCTGTTCCAGTGCCCAACCACCCTCTGGGTGAAGAACTTTTTCCTAACATCCAACCTAAACCTCCCCTGACGCAGCTTCAGGCCATTCTCACGGATCCTGTCTCCGGTCACCAGAGAGAAAAGATCAGTGCCTGCCCCTCCTCTTCCCCTCACAAGGAAATGTGTGACCTTTCATCCAAATGAAGTATAATACAAAAATGTGTCAATAAAGATGTTTGGCAGCACTGTGACAATGAAATTCGTATGAAGTGTGCAAGAATGATAAATATTATGAAGAAACTAGGAGAAACTCTCTAATAGCATAATGCTTCAAAATAGTGTTTGCATAATGGAGAAAGTGTTGGTATAATTTATACAGACTTGAGGTAGTTTTCTGCACATTCCTGATTTTAGCATTTTTTGACATTTACATTGCTGTATTACTGTCACATTTTTAAATGGCTTTTTCTTGAGGTTTTTTGAGGTAAACAAGATCTTACACTACTGAAATAATTGATTAATACCAACAGCCTACTTACTCCATGTACTGCCATGTACTGAACAAATTCCATAGCAGGTGGTTCTTCTTTGTTCATTTTATAACTTGTGCATGAAATTAGGTAACAGCTTGGACAATGCCTTGTTCTATGCTTTGCATGACTTCTAAAACATTCGAAGGAGTAAACAGGGAAAAATTTCAGTTTTGGATGCAGGAATTTGTAACATTAAAAATTCAGTGCTTAGGCAATGCCATAAAGTTTCTAAAAGGGTTGTTTTCTATAAATGGGCTTATCTCTGCTTATCCTTATTTTATTTTATTGGGTGGAAGGATAGATTTTTAAACTGTGAAGATCCAAAAGCAGGTTTTTCAGTTGACTCAAGTTAGAGTGGTTTGCTGTAATGATGTTTGCCATTTATAAAGCTGAATAATCAGTCTTCTGGATTATAGAAGCTGACAGCAAAGGCAAAATAAGCCTTATGTTGGCATGTCAGTTCAACTGTGGGTGGATTTTCAGAGTTTTGAACTCTTTAGCTATTAATAACCCACTCTCTGCAGAGAAATCTAATCTGGTAATTTCAAAATTAATTATCACACTTTAAACCACCTGATAGTCATGAGTAACTCTTGAAAAAAAACCAACACCCAAACCAACAAAACCAAAACTTCAAAAGGATATGTACTGCCATTACTAGGAAAGAAAATTGCCTTGTCTGGAATACCTTAAGGCAAACATGGCACTTTTGAAGAAGATACACCTTTCCAAGTCAAATACAAATGCATAAGAGGGGGTGGAACTGGCTGCACTAACGACTTTTTTGCCCAGAGCAAGGGATGTTCCAGTGTTGTTTAATCAAATGCAGTCTCTGAATGCTATGAAATAGAGGCTCATACTCCACTGCTGAGTGCTAAAGTGACTAGTTAAAGATTCATTTGTCCTTAATTAAGATGACCTTAAATTTCTTTGCACGGCGGCTACTGGAGGATGGAATTGAAGGCACCTGACACTTACTCACAAATTTCAGTTCAAGATTTTACTCTTGTAAGAGATTCTTCAGTAGATAAATTCAGAATTATTTATCCTTTTAATGCTCTAGCTTTAATAACCATAAGCTATTTCCTTAATGATTTAGAATTTTGTGATGCAGGAGATAGTTAAGCTTACTCTCCAAGAGATTAATTTCCTGCTTTTACACTGGCATTGACTTATTTTTTTTTTTTAGCAGGAATGTTTTGGATTTCAGTTACGTTTTACTAATTGCAGGTACTATCATTTATAAAACATTGTCACTCTTTCCTGTGTGCTGTGGAGGTAGGGACATTTTGTGGATTGCATTCTGAGGAAGGTGATGCATTGCTTTCAGACATTGGAGAAAAGAGTTTGCCTGGGAGTCCTGTGGCCAGCTGTTCTACAAGGTGGCTTGGAAGGAAACTGCTTCTTCCCAGGGAAGACAACTGAGCCTGTGGCTAGATAAGGACTTTTAGGTTGGCACTGGTGAGAGAAGGAGTAGTCCTTGACCTCCTCTCCTGATTTTCTTCCCTTTCTTTGTGGGGGTGCAGTTGGCTATAGTGAAGACAGCAAAGAGCTGATCCAAACGAATAATAACCTATAAAAAAGAAATTTCTTTTCAGTTTCATTTGTTTCTTGTCCTGCATAAGCAGCTGTGCTGGAAAAATGGAGGGGATGGGAATGAAATGTAAGGGAGAATAAGACTTCCCTTTGCAGTAGAAGACCCTGTATAAAATCTATGTTTGTATTACAGCTTTGTCTGATGGTGTTATAAAGGGCCTGGCAGGCCACATCTGTTCTTAACACCGTCAAACTTCTCTTCCTCAGAAAACAATTTATATATAACTTCAGATCTCTTGTTTACAATTGTAACATAAGCTATCAACATCTTGTTGAATTTGTCTTGTCTGGCTTTATCTTCATGCAGAAGAGTGGGAGCCAAAGCAGAAAGAGATGACTAGTTTATTGTCTCACATAACATTTTACTGAAAACATCCTGGTTGCAGGTATTTCTAGTGTTTTCCTGAACTTTCCACACAAAAAGTATTATGGATGCTTAACTGACAGATATTAAATCCTCTATGGTATAGGTCCTATTTTTTCGGTTTATTGTTCTTCTGTTCATCCCAAAGTTGTCAGAATATTTTTTTTCCAAAAGCCCACTGGTGCTACAGCCAGTGAAGTAGCTTTATTCTTTTTCCTAGCTTTGTGATGTACATTATAATTTGCTATACATATAGAAAAGAGTTTGAACAAAACAATGCATGTTTCACTCAGACCATAGATGTAATGAAGTTGCTTTGACGAGCAACTTTAATATGTCTCTGCTCTTCTCAAACTGTGAAAAAGGCTCTAGGGGAACCAAGAATGTTTGCCAAAACTGCCTAGCCAAATGCCTAAACATATCCTCCAACCACACTCATAGTGCTTGAGCACAGCAGAGTCAGACTGAGTCAGACTGACAGTGTTTCTAGAATAATTCTGTTTCAGATGTTAAAATTAGTGGATGGATAATGAAAGCACCTCTGCTGACTGTGAGTACATTAGAATAACAGAGCAAAACACACCACTGCAGACAGTCAGGAGACTAACATTAATCAAGGTGTTCACCTGTATTTTGTATTGAAGCTTCCCAAAACAAACAAAACCACTGAAAACATTATTCAGGCTATTACCAGTGGTTCCTTAGTCTTGACAGTACCAGCTCAATTCAGAGCTGGTTAGCCTGAGGATTCTTTCTCTTTACCAAGTAGTGCTATCTCTAGCACTCATCTTCTGAGCATATCCACTTGTATTAAAGTGCCTTTGTGTGGCAATACTTGAAAGCCTCCTTCAGAATTTGTTGTGCCCTGTGTTTTAACTGAACAGTTTTTAATATAAACCTTTTCTGCTTCCCTTGCCTATTCTCTTCTTCCCCTCTTCTCTACCCTTCTTTTTCCTGAGTAACTGTAGGGTGAGAAAAGAAGCAGTTTTGCATTTCAGTACACTTAATGTAGCCAAGAGGTTTGTTCATTGCTGCTTTGTACTTTCAGGCAAATGAGAAAATTTAGATTAATAGGTTGTTTATTCTTTTGCGTGTTCCTCAAATCAAAGGCACTGGATTGCATTATTAAAGCAGTTTTGTGTGGCAGGCTTGGAACTGTCCTCACTGAGCTGTACATGAAGAAAAACGATTGCTTTTCATCCCCCACTCATTATGCAGATTGGCACAGGAACGCTGTTAAATGTGGTATCATGTACTATCACTTAAAGACCTTCCTTCTGTATAGCTACTGATGGGCTCCAATTTCACAGGATGATCAGTCTTGGAACGGACAAGGAAAACCCTAGAAATAGAAACACTTATGTCCTTAAATTGTAAAATTTTAAATACTAACCAGTTTAATAAACAAAGGTTTTGTTCAGAACACTAGTGACTGTCTGCTTTGCTGTGCTCTCAGATCTCTTCATTGAGGATTCTGTTCATTTGTTTCTCATCCGTTCAGTTAGCAATAATGCTTAATTTAGGCTTTCAGCAATAATCTACCCAGCCAAATTAATAAAGAAAATTCTCAACATTTTGAGACCAGACCCATAACGGAAGGATCTAGCTAGTGCTGGGTAGGTGACTAAAGGCATGACTCTGTCCTGTGGATGTTCTATACTGAATGGGCAGAAGTGTATCTCTGTGTCTCTAATTACATTAGGTGCTCTAATTCCTTTTTCATTCTGTGACAACAGAGTCTCTCCTGATCCAAGGCCTTCTGCTTTCAAAGTGAAAAGTCTGGGGGACATAATTTAAGAGTAGAGAAAGCATTTGTATCTGTCTTAGGTAAATAGGAGGAAACAAGTTCCTTTGCCTTATTGTTCTACTTCAGCTCTAGCTAATGTTTAGAACAAGAAAGCACTACATTCATCGTCTTGTGAAATGGCGAGACTTGTACTGCGTGCAACACACCAGCATGGCCAGGTGCACAGTGGGAAATAAGCACTGTCACAGTTACCAGACTGGCTGAACCTCTGAACTTTCCTTGTGTAACATCAGGTATTCTTCTTCAGTGACAGACCTGATGCAGGATGAAGTAATTATGATTTTTCTCATTGTATGCTGTGTTCCTGATTCTGGAGTCCCTTTTCCTAAATTAGAATCCTCTAGTTGATCTGACTGAAATGTACATTCTCTCTGAGATACCAATGCCAGATTCTCCAAGTCTCCCTAGAGAAAAGCATTGAAAGCAAACATTATGTAAGCTTGTTTATAAGGTACACTGTCATCTTCCACTTGAGGATCATGTAGAATTCCTCCAGCCACTTTCTTGTTTCTCTTGTCTATGTTAGTTTGTATTTGTATCACAGATCACTGTGTTTTCCCTGTCAGGTAACCATTTTCTTTCTGCAATGGATCTCTACGTTTTTGGAGAATTGAGAGTGCCAGTAGTTTGTTTTGTAGGGGTTGGTTTGTTTGTTTTCAATCTCTGCATAGAGAAGTGATGTGTCTTTTCTACCTGAAACATGCAAATGTACTAGTGTCTTGTAACTGCTATACCAGATTTCTGGGGACAGGATCAATTTTGGTCTTTTTATAACTTTTCAATTTTCTAGATTGTTCATTCATGCTTTGTTTTCTATTTGCATTAATGCTTGTAGGCCATGATAGCCAAGTTCATAAAAGAATTACAGATCTCTGTTTCTAATGTTACATATCAACTTTTAACCTGTTATAAAATGCCTCAGACATGAATAATTAGACCACTATGTTCTTCTCCTGTATTCCTAGGCAAGGGAGAAAATGTGGCTGGATCCCAAACATCCTGTGTGCCACTATGTGTTTGATCTGTAACAAATATGACAATCACTTAGCTGAACATTGTCACTTTTTTGAGAAAATCATAAATATTTTTATCTTTCTGCTTAAACATTTTAAATACTATTTTGCCTGCTTAAATTTACTCCTTAATTCAATTTTTTTCCCTTATAGCTTTTGGATATTTTTGAGTCAGATATGGCTCTTTGGTGATATATCATTATCATTAATCTTGTGTTGGTGACCAGTAGTATTCACACTTACAAATACTGAAATACTGAAAAGAAGAAGAATATGTTATACTTGTATTATCTAGTCAAAACCCTTGTGTCCCTATTCCTGTTTTGCGTCTGAAGGCAAAAGCAACGAACTCCACTCCTGTGTCTCCACATATTCCTGCTATACAAGACACTTCTAGTAGTTGTATGGTTTTCTTTTCGTTTCCTAATAGGCGTAATAGAAATTATTTTCAGTGCTTCCTTTTAACATCTAGAATAGTTAGCATTTTTACTCAGACATTGAAATTAGAATCTAGTCTGTCTAGCACTGAAAAGCTTTCAAATCTACACCGTATTAATGGAAAGACTTTAAAGTGATACAGACAGCAGTTCAAAAAGAAAAGGAAATCATAAGAAAAGCTAATTAAATTTCCAAATAATTCACTGATTTGTTATTTCAAACATTAACTGCAAAGCAAGTAATGATCATCTTCCTTTTGCCATGGCAGTGGCTGCAGAACTGTGTGTCCCTCATTCAGCAGAAGTCTGTTCTGGTCACAGCTGTGTATACAAAGCTAGAAGTGAAAATGAGATGTACACATAAAGGCTCTCAGTCTATTTCCCTTTGTAGCACTCATCTGTTTGTTCTTTACCAAACCCCAGAAAACATCCTCCTAAAAGGAAAGCACAAAAGTAAATAGTGAGAAGACTTGTTTTTTCTCTTGATAAACATGTCATGCAAAGTGACTTTCCAAACATATCCCATTTAGTGGAGATAATTTTGAAACCTTGAACTTCATCATTGTTTGTTGCCCACAAGCATGAATCCTAAAGGCTCCTATTCTTCCTGTTTCCAGTTCCAGGATCTGTTAAGTCTTGTTTTGGCACATAGACCCATGTTTTCCAGTCCAAAGAGTCATTTTCTGTATTTTTCTAGTAACTGAGGAACTGTCTCTTGCATTTGTCTGCAGAATGTCTCTGAGCAGTCTTGAAGACGGAATATTTTTTGCTTTCCTTTTGGATCCCCTATGTGTTAATAATTTCATTTAATCTTGAATCTCTTAAGAGCTAGCACTACTAGTTTTGGAGCCCTTAGTACTGCATGTAGGCGGGGACTTGGCACAGCAAAGCCTGAAACAGATCCAGACAGAAGATAACTCATGTGAAAGACAACTGAAAGGGTGGATGCTACCTTTAAATGTGACATGAAAGTAAGAGGAGTATGAATGAATACATTCATATAGCATCCCCTTTTTTACCATCCACTTCACATAAAGTACTACGAAAATACAGCTACATCTGATGCAGTGAATTGAGATAGAGTTCTTTTGCCAGAAATACCAGGAAGCAATTTTTTTCCCATAAGGGCAGTATTAAGAAATATTTCTAATTCCAGGGAGCAAATAGGACCTCAGCTTTCAAGCTTTGCTTTGAAAGATGCAGCACATTTCCTTTGAGTCAAGAACATATGCTGAAATACATCACATTTAAGTACTTCTTACGGCTATATTGCTGTACGATTTGTGCCATCTGACTTTCAGACTTTCTCCATAAGTCTTAACATCGAATGAGAAAAAAAGGGCAAATGTTGCAGGAAATAAAAGGAACATGTGTGTTCTAAGTCTTCAGTGGCTGGAGATGCTTAAAGAGCAGCTTTCATCTTACTCCTCCTCTGAGGGTTTACCATACTTGCATTTCCATGATGGTTTTTTTGCTGAACAGTCAGGATATTGTTGCATGGGAGATGAAAAAATGTAAGTGAAACCACAAAGAGTACAGTTGTGTTACAGCAATGTAGCTGAGGCCCCAGCTGCTAGTAGAGGTTAATACAGTGTTACTCGCTATGGATGGCCCATCTCACTGATTGTTGCTATTAAATGGGTTAGTCAGCAGTAACTGTGGATTTTTAGGACTCCTGCCATCTTCTGTGCCAGATAAGGACAGTCCTACGTCTTTTAGACATGTTGGTTTATTTCTCTTGTTTTGCATTGTCTTCTCAGTAGCCTGCATCACAGCAGCAATCCACCCAGGATTCTACAAAAAACTGATCATGCTTCCTTTAGGAGAAATCACTTGCATATCATATGTAGTAAAAACCATTTGCTCGCTATGCTAAGTTATCATCCCACAACTAATCAGTTAAGTGATACTCCTTTTTATTGCTCCTGCCATAAAGATCCTTACAAAGATCTTGAAGAGCCTGACCTCATTATGAGGCTGAAAAAGATTACACAACTGAATTCTGTTTTCAGTTTCAACAAGCCGGGATTACGGTATGGATTCCTCTCTACATCTGTCTTCCAGTGGATGGCCTTTTATTCCCCTCTAGAAAGCACTGTGCAACAACAAGAAAGTGTCCTTTTCTCTTTCTGCAACAACTTCCTCTTTTGTCTAGTTTCTTAGACTTCCCTGATTACCATAATATATGCATAGCATCAGTGTTAGGGCATAATGCTGGAATATTTAGGACATTTGCCTGAACTTTTTTCCAGCAAGATATTCTTAACTTGTGGTTCGTGGTAGATGGTCCATGGAAGTTTATTTAGCTGTAAAATAGGTGGCATTTAAGTTTAACTTTGACAAAGATGCATGATGTCCATGAGAAACTTTCAGGATTAATGGAAGAGTTTAGAGCTTTCTTAAAGAAACATTAAAAAAAGAAAAGGCTTTGTTTCATTTTTTAGAAATTATTATCTATGTTAAATTATTATTAAATATGTATTTCTCCATGTGAAATACAGAGAAAACTAACATTCTTTCTCTCTCTTTTCAATCTTAAAAAAAAAAAAATTTTTTTTGGACACATAGCTCACTAGAGTATTGTAAGAGTTAAAATCAAGGGACATTACAGAACCTTAGCCAAAAGCATACTCTTAAAAGGGGCAGTTGGATGCCTTGTTGTTTCAGGTTTCTCTTAGTGCATTCATTCTGTTCTGCATTCAGACCAGTTCTGTAGTGGTGGTCATTTACAATCATTAATCTAGCTCATTGATATTATAATGGGCTTCAAGCATTCTCTGTGAAGTTTACATGCTCCACTGCATTTCCTTCTAAATAACTAATGATGACTTCTTCAGTCTTGTCATTAACCAGATTACCCTTCTCCAGCCAGTTCTCTTATAGATTTGCTTTGTTTGAGGTTCATTTTCTTTTTATGTTTTCACACTTACAAAAGAGACTCAATATTGGTGTGTTTAAGACCATTTTACATGCCTGAACAACACTGCCCAAGCATGGGTCCAGATACCATACCTATTTTTGTGAATAGAGACTTTAACTGTTGACCCAGAGGCTCCTGAAAACAATGTCCTTTCCTTTCAGACTGTTTTTCTAGGCATTATAATTTGTGAAAGAAAATTGGAGAAAACTAGCCCACAGTCTGGGTACTTGGGATTATACTGCATAGCCAGTGTATAAACCTCTAGTAAATACACTGTGCAGTAAAGTCAAAGAATGGCCAGGCCTGATGACGGCTTTCAGTTCTTGGAAGATGCATGTTTATGTCAGGTAGTCAAATTCTCTGTGAACACAAGTGCACAGAGAAAGATGTGCTAGACCCTTCAGTGCTTTGTGGATCACAACCAGCTTCTTGAGTTTCAACCCCCGTGAGTTGACTGCTTTGTGTAACTGCATACTGGTGTCACTCTTGGTGGCATGTGAAATTCTCCGTTCTTCACATGCCTGAACTTGTCTCCTTCACGGTTGGGCTCATGATGGATGTGTTTCAGAGAAGCAGTATCAGAGTGCCTGCTGTGATGACAGCTGTTGGTGAAGGTGCTGTTAACTGTTCAAAACTTTGCAGTGGATTAGTTAAGAGTTGACGTGGCGCAGGGACAGGAAGAGACACACAAGGCTATCCTTAGTCATGATATAAATTATGCTGAAACAATTTGTCTCTCTTCCGTTAGGTACTTGTAGCAGCTGCACTGTTCTTTGAATGCTTCTTCCAAAGCAGTCATTAGAAGAGAAAAGTCCAAAACATTCCTGTTTTATTTATTGTTCTGAGAAAATTGTTGACTGTTTCACCCCATGCTTTTACATGCCACTTTGTGCCATATGAACACGTGGGAGATTCAAGGTATTTGAAAATACCTGATTCTACCACAACTGGTTCACTGGAGCCTTTCACTGATGTTTCCTGGAAAAGTTGTCTAGAAAGAAACTGGAAATCGAGGAGATCTTTGATCTGACATTGCTACAGCAAATTGCAACATTTCCATAGTTCATTGTATGCCCTCCTTATCCTCTACCTCCTTTTTGTTTTAGGTCAATGTCATACCTTTCTTCTGCTCTCTGACCTTGTGTGCATGACACAGATGAGCTGTCTGCCAGCTAACTGTATCTCTTGGGGCTCCCAAAGCAGAGAGGAAATACCAAGCACTAATTGAAGACTGGCCATGTTGTCACTAGTCCTAGTACATATCCGAGGGAGGAGGGGTTGTATGCAAGGTCCTGCATTGAATGAAATACAGCTGCATACCACCTGCCCATTTACTCTGCCCATCTCGTGATGTGTAGCCATGAATTCTTCAGTTGTTTTGAAGATCTTAAGCTTAATGACAACTTGTTTTCTTGAGTACAGGCTGATCCACATCTTGTCTAAAGATTACTGCTGCTGTTTGAGAGCTTGGGGAAATGTTGATGGTACTCTTCAGTGAAGTGTTGCTGGCATTCCTGTACTTCACTGTTAAGAGTGCTGTGGGTCCTGTTTCAAGTGGTTGAGCAGTCTGCCCCCCAGATGGCCAGAACTTCAACAGGAATGTTTTCTCCTTATTGTTTACAAGACCAATTAGCTCTGGCATTGGGCTGATTATTTTCTATACGAGTGACTGAAAACTTGTCAAAGTGAGGAAAAGTCAACTTTTGAACAAGATAAAAGCTGGCTAAATCACCTGTGGCTGGGGAGATCTGCTAGTTATGTCTCTAGTAACATTACAGTGAAAGGAAAAAGTAATCTCATAGTGGACACATACAAAAAATGTCAAATGTTACTGCATTTCAGTTATAAATTGCTTTCACTCTGAAATGGTACCTTATTTCTAGTTTTCTAGTTTGTCTGTCTTAAAAGCCAGTTCTGTGTTGCGTTGTTTTGGTCTGGGTTTGCTATGCCTCTGAAACATGGTAGGTAGTCATACATTCTCATACTGTAGTCCACAAAACTAGGCCTGTGTCCTTTAGAGAAAGCTAAATGCCCTTAGAGATCATACTCAATGAGCTGAGCATATCTTTAGGTTTATACATGCTTTGGAATACGCATGGATTTATCTTTGTCAATGTTAAAGAAAGTTGCATGGAGAAAATTGGGTGTCCATTTAAGCCACCATCTGGTTCCTGTAGTCAACTATGTACTGGAAAATTTAAACCAGACTCTTTTGTTTGTCATCTTCTATCTTCTTTCTCTGCTTCTGGAAGTACTGCCAGAAGTTGTGGCTGCTTCTCCTTTCTTACTGTGTGCTGTTCTTGCACTTCAGGAGCTCTGAATTCTTTAAGCCCAAACTACATTCAAAGTCCCATTCTAGACATTCTAGACATTCTAGACTCTAGAGTTAACATTGTCTTTAGTGTTACATTAGTTGTAGCGTTAAGGTTCCCAAAGTGGAAAGATCAAACTTAAGTCATGTTTCAGATTTTCTGTGGATTCAGGAATATCACACTGCATCAGTTAAACTCTTCAATACTGGAATGTTTTCTTTGCAGCCATGAGAGCTGAAAACTTTCTCTATGTTTCTAATGAAAGTTTGAATTTTTCAGTTTGTGGATGTGCCATGTTAGCCACATAAGCACGCCAAATGATAGCCTTGGACTGTACCTTTGGCACAGCTCATGGTGCCCTGAGTAACATTCACTCAAAGCTGAAGTAATGCTGCCACATGAAACACTTCATACTAAAGGGTAATTATGGGGAATTTGAAAGGGACTAGAGGATGATTAACATTTGTATAAACAGAAGGAATCTGGTTTCTGGGGATAGAATTGGAGCAGTTCTGTATAAATTCATTTTCTGTTTTTGTTAATCTGGCAAGTGATTTATTGATAAAAGGGCTCAAGATCAAAGTGCAGGAAAACAATCATACCATCTAGAAGACTTAACTATTTTAAAAACCTTTCGCTTGCTCAAAGTAGGTTGCTACAAGCTTTGCCCATAATGGACCCACTTCTCAGTTCATATGAACTGTCCAGGCTACCTCCAGAACAAATTACTTCATTCTTCATATCAGCGGCAGCTGAATCTTCTCCTTCTTATCCGAGTACTTCACAACTAGCTTTCTGCTCAATCACAATGCTAATCCTCTCTCCCTGTTCTCTCTTGCAGCACTCCCCCAACAAATCTTTTTAGGTCAGTCTGCTTAGCTCTCCACTGTATTCGTCCTGAGCCTGACATAGGTTGTTCCAGGCAAATCTCACTAAATCTCTTTCACTCTTTGTTTTTTCACATCACAAACCGGGTCTTTCTACCTATTGTCAACAGGAGTCACCTAAGTCTGCTGCTTGCAGCCATGCTCCTTTTGTAGAGTGCAAAACATCTTGTTTGTGAAGACTGCTCACCTGCAGCAGCACCCTTATGTTTGGCAGGATTTTGCTTGTATTCTCACAGGCTAGGAGAGGCAATCTGGGGTGCAGCCAGTTCCTGCAGGTACCTTTCTATCTGAGCTGGACTGTAGTAATTCTGTGCATTCTTCAGTTACCCTGTCTGCTTTTGCTGTCATGTCATGTCAGACACAAAGGCTTCCAGGGTCCTTTGCCGAGGATGTCCTGTTCTGGGAGGACCTAAATGGTATCGGTGGAAAGAGTAGGTTTGTGAGTAACCTGAATTCATCTGCCTTCTTGGATAGTAAGCAGGATGCCAAAAGTTCTGTCTTATATGTGTCTGATACCAGAGTGTTCACAAACCATCACAGCAGTAGGATGCAAGTACAGCAGGTAAAGCTGAACCTGCTTTTGATTAGGAGGATCACTAATCCTATGACATTGCCTTGCATACATCCTGGACTTTAAGGATTAAAACGTCTTAAGCAGGGAACGATTTAAGCCTATCTAACAGTTTTTCTTTTCTGAGGAGGGATGAATCTGCTGTCTTTATCCACCTTCTTCCCTCTTCCCTGTACCTGGCTGTGGTAGGTTCTTCCACAGCTTGCTTTTCTTGAGCTTTCAGCACATATTTCTGAGAGCCAGTGCAATTCACTAGCCCAGGGAAAAAGTTGAATTTCCTCAGCAAGAGGCCTGCTGAGTGCCAGAGCTGATATAAGGGGTGGTTCAGAACCATGTGGCCACCAGCAAGTGATGGGAAGGGAGAAAGAGGAGCGAGCCTGTCCCTTTCAGCAGGAGTAAGGGTTTAGGTTGGCTTACGTGCATGTTGAACTTCATCACCAGGAAGACAGAGTTAATGCATCCAGTTGTTAAAATAAGATAACATATGCTAGTAATATATAAAATATAAAATATAGAAATAATATATGCTACTATATCATGAGATTGAGCCAGACCTTGGTACAAAGCCACAGTATTTAAAGGTACTTATGTCCAAGACGGCATGTAAAGAACAGGTTCTTAGGTTGATCTGTGATACAGATTTTACCATTATCCTCTTTAAACTGTTCACTAGAAAATCTTCCTTTAAAAAATTAAGTTGTTTTATATTTAACCTGGCATCAATCTTTGGCTTTTAGAGCATTTTCCTCTTGCTTAAAAGTAACAAGTGGGTCTCTCTCAGTTTCCTTCTGATTTTCCTACACTCTTTAGACTATGATGTAATGATCGTGGAAGCTGTATGTGCACTTCAAGAGCAGAATGAATCCTTCTGTACATGTCTTATATGAACATGCTTAGTCCTATGCATGGATTAATTTTCCTAGAATTCTTGGCTCTCTGTTTGTTATTAGCACTAGATGTATGGAGAAAATTAGGCCGTAGGTATCCTGTGAACAAGGCATGTGCAGGCTTAGCCTGCTAGCGAGATGATAGTTGTGAAGTTGCAGTATTACCAATACTCATGTTTATGTTCATTTTTTTGTAAAATTGTAGTTCTGGTAGACAGCATGAGAACACAGACTTTTATTTTGGGGAGCTTTTGGGTTTTTTTGGTTTTTTTCCACAAGGTTGCAATCTTACATGGATATAGAGAGAATCTTAAATACGTGATACTTACACCAGCAACACTAAAAAAGTAAAGGCCAGCAAAGACTCTTCCAACACTTAAAAAAATTAAATTAGGCTGTTCTCTGTTATATTTGCAGGAGACTGATTTCAGCTCTATGACTTTATGACTCTTGAATGACTTCATGACTGTGGTAGAAAAGCAACTTGTGGAAATTGTGTATCCTACCATAATTCAAAGGGGACAGCTACATTGCTCAGGGCTCCAGTCTGCTTGGATACTGGTTGTACATAAAAACTTATGGGCATAGGGAACTTTAATGTATATTCATCAAGGCAATCCTTGTGTTTCTGGGAAGCTACTAATGTGACTTTTTGGGGCAGATTTCATACACCAGCTGCAGTAAATATTGTCCTACTGCTTTGGGCATTTTTATAGCTGTCGCAATGTTGTGACAGTGTTGTAGATAGCTACTTTTTGTGTTGAAAGCAGCCTAGATACAGCAGCAATGACTGCAATTCAGGCTAAGTCCTAAATATTTATGGGCTTCCTGGGCAGATTTTACAGCCTTCACTGAGCTCCAGGCTTCTATGTCTAGGCTGCTGTCACTATGAAAGATAACTAGTTTTAAGATGATTCAGGTGTGTCTACACTTCACACACAACACTGACAGCAGCATTAAGACATCACTTAGTATTCCTGGAGTTTGCATCACTCCAGGTCATGTGCCATCTGTTAGCCACATACAAATCAGAAACAGTTTTAATATGTGCTTTAAAAGCCAGGGAAATACAAAGCAGCTGCCTCCATGTTTCTCAAGGTAGGCCATTTTTATCCAGAAAGTGGTACCTTCTAAGACTGTACCACATAGACAAAATTCTTTCTCCACTATACCTCTGAAACATGAGAAACAGTGTGCCTCAGGCACTAAAAGACAATAAACTACTCACAGGACAATCCAATCTGTAGGAAAGGGTTAGGATTTTGCTAGTGGCATGGTGTCAGCAGCAGTACAAGCTAGGCAAGAATTTGAAGTCCAGTACAGCAAAAATTATGCTTGAAGTACTTCCTGTTAAGCTCCTTCTTAGTGAGCTGTTGTTTTAAAATGACTTTGGAATTTGTTATTAGTTCTTTTTTACTAGAAGAGCGAAGTGTTAATTCAGCTGTAAATGAACATGATTAACATGGAGACTGCAATCTCCATCCTTAAGCGCATGGTATGAGCAAGTTTGTTCCACTGCAAGGGCACGGTAGAGTGTATATATCTCACTGCCCTGTGCTGTGGGGTCAGATTTAAACACTCCATGATTTGCTTCATTTGCTACTGGAACTTGAGATGCAGTAATTTGCGGTAGCAACCAAAGTAGCAGTTGTGGATTCCAGTTTTCACTCATTCTGACTGGTACCTTCCTTCTTTTCTTTCTTTCTTCATCATGCAGCATTGAACTCTATTTACTCAGCTGTGGCCTGGAGACAGGAAGGAGCAACGTGGTCATGCACCAAAACTGCCCTTGTTTATTCCAAGCAGCTCTTGGCAGACAATGTGGTGCATGGGCAAATGTAATTTTCTGCATGGTCTTCACTGACCTTGCTGTAGGGGATAGGAAAACAGTGATCACAGCAAACTGAAGACACCTCCTAAGGCCTGTGGTGATCCATCCCATTTCCTGTATAAAAGGTATCCAACTATAGTCTGAAAAATTGGTATGATTTGTTGGTCAGGCGCCTGGGGTGTCTACGGCTGAGTTGTGTTACAGCCTAAAAAAGTCTGCCTGTGTACTTCAGTGAATAACTTGGTGCCATTTCCCTAGGCGTAAGAAACAAAGGGTTTCTTTAGAGCAGGAACTTCTCTGCACCACTTCAGCTTTATGGGCAGTTCCTGTCTAAATGAACCATTTCCCAAAGATTGAAACTGTAATTAATTCCACTTTTATTGACAACAAACTTCATTCTCTAATGTGCTGGTTTAAGAGGATCTCTGCCACCCTTTCCCAAATTCTTTCTGAGCAGACTTCTGCTTTTATTCTATGTTGTTTTGTTGTTTTATGATAGAGGAGTAAGGATGATGCTGTGATTAGGTATGAATAGAGAGAAGAAAAAGACAGCATAAATTATTGTAAGTTTTAGAAGTATGTTATTTCTACCAAGTGAGAGATCTCTATTTATGCCTCAAAACTAATTCTCTCTTAGGGCCCAGTTACCTTCTCAAGCTGCTTTTGTCTATCAATCAGACAGGGACTGAGAAAAAAGTGCAACTTTCTCTGGAAACCTCATGCTTGAAGAAAAACTAACCCTAAATTCCTTCACCTTCAGGGAGAAAAGAGGAGACTGAAATGAAAATTAATGAAAAGGGCCTTTGCTGATTGAAGCAGGCAGATTATCCTCCTAGAGCCTGTCTGTTCTGAATGCATGAAAGATGCTTTGTTTACTGCTGGACACCACACTGTGAAAATCTAAAGGGGATCAAAGCAGAGGAACAGATATAACTGGGCTAAGTAGGGAAAGATGTAGAGGGTAAGATAAACAGATTTAACTTTAGCTAAATGTAGTTATCTGTTAAGTAGATTGAATAAGATACAGTATGAAGAAAGGGTTATTATAATGGTCTATTGACAAATAAAAGAAAAAATAATGAGCAAGAGGTATAAGGATGCATAAATAGGAATTTGAACTTAACCAAACAAAAAATGGAAATTGAGTATTGCCTAAAGCTTCCAATTGGTGTGACTCCTTCAGACCAACATGTAAACATTTTAGCAAAGATGAGAAATTTATTGCCCAGCATTATTCAAAGCTAGATTTAGAAAGCCTTGAAGAGTAAGAGGTCTGTACTATCCTGTTCAATTATGAGAAAGTGTCTGCTCCAAAAAGAGCTTTTTTATGCCCAAGTTCTCTGTTTTCATGTAACCTGCTTCCTGTGCTAGGCCTATGGAAAATCACAGAATCACAGAATGGGTCAGTGACCACAGTGGGTCATTTGGTCCAACGTCCCTGCTCAGGCAAGGTCATCCTAGAGCACGTGACGCAGGATTGCATCCAGATGGTTCTTGAATATCTCCAGTGAGGGAGACTCCACAACCTTATTGGACAGCCTGGTGCATGGTCACTCCCACAGTAAAGAAGTTCTTCCTTATATCCATGTGGAAATTCCTGTGCATCTGTTTCCGGCTGTTGCTTCTTGTCCTACTGCTTGGCACCATCAAAAACAGCCTGGCTCCATCCTCTTGGCACCTTCCCTTCAGATACTCATAGACATTGATGATGTCCCCTCTCAGTTGTGCCTTCTCAAGGTTGAACAGGCCCAAGTCACTCAGCATGTGCTCGAAAGGGAGATTCTCCAGACCCTTAGTAACCTTCGTAACCCTCCACTGGACCTGCTCCAGGAGCTCCATGTCTCTCTTGTCCTGAGGATCCCAGAACTGGACACAGTGCTCCTGATGCAGTCTCACCAGGGCTGCGTGGAGGATCACCTCCCTGGACCTGCTGGCAATGCTCTTCCTAGTGCACCCCAGAATCCTATTGGCCTTCTTGGCCACAAGGGCATTGCTGGCTCAGGGACAGCTTGTTGTCCACCAGGACCCCCATGTGCTTCTCCACAGAGCTGCTTTCCAGCAGATCAGCCCCCAGTGTGTGCTGGTGCATGGGGTTTTTCTTTCCCAGGTGCAGGACTCTACACTTGCCTGTGTTAAATTTCAGATGGTTCTTCTCTGCCCATCTCTACACCCTGTCAAGATGGGCAGAGAGGAACCATCTGGAATTCAACAAAGGCGAGTGTCGAGGTCTTTCTGAATGGCAGCCTGGCACTCTGGGGTATCAGCCATTCCTCCCAGCTTTTTGTCATCAGTGAACTTCCTGAGGAATCATCTGTCTCTTCATCCAAGTCATTGACGAATAAATTAAACAATATTGGGCCCATTATTGAACCTTGGGGGACATTAAACTTGCGTATACCTTACATGACCAGATAGTTTTCTTGAGAACTTGGGTCATAAATCTTGGTGATACTTTTCTTGATGACTGTTGAGCTAACAAAATAATAGAGAAGAAAGTTTTCTTTTCTCTATGTTGTGTCATGAAAGAGAACTAGTGAGCTGAAAACTCAGTTTAAAATATGAATTGTCCTGCTTATGGTAATTGGGACTTTTTCAGTGATATCTTTTTGCAGTTTTACATAAAACTTGGTGATACTTTCCTTGAGGACATTCAAGGAACTGATTAACTAACATTGCAGGAGGAAATCCCACCATTCCACTGAATACCATCATTAACCCAAGCTCAAGTATACATAGACTGAAGGACCAAGGTCATATCTGCAATAGAGAACAGGTTCGGATTTGTTTTTTGGCAAGAAATGACAGTACAAACAAGGTACGTATGCTCCAAGACACCTGTAACTTCAGTGCAGTCATAGAAATTTCATTCTGCTCAATGTCGAAGTTCTGCGAGAAGAGAGATTCTGATGTATTTATCCTTACGATAGATTAGGTTGCACAAATCCTTGCAATGGTATTGTAGTTCTGCACAGGCTGGGACTTCTGTGTGTTACAGCAGATTTCTGACTGCAGAATTGGCTGTTCCAGACAGAGAAAAATCACCTTTTCATAGCATGACCCTAAACCCAAGGTGCTTAATTAGATAGAAAGTCCTTCCAAGAGCAGTGCAAAGTATAGTACTCTAGGGAGTGTTTATAATGGATGTTAAAGTGTCTCAGCCGTGTTTTTCAGCTGTGGGGCTTCCTGAACTGAAGAGAAAAATGATAGCTCTTGCTTCTCTTTCCTCCACTTCCCTGGCTAATAATGCAGATAAAGGAAAAGTCTGTAACTTGATTTTGGTGAGAGTCTTCCTGCAGTATTTCTTTAGTCAGCATTGAAAACATTGATTTGACTGGGTTAGATGTTGCAATGAAATGTCCCTTTGATACTGTGTCCTGCCTCTTGAAATGGCTGACAAAGATGTAACATTTTCCCTTTCTCTTGCTCTTGTTGAACTGCCAGGCTTTGAGGGGTTGTGGAGATAGGGAGAAACCCTCATTCACCAGGGCTCAGTATTGGGGCCAGTCCTGCTTAAGCTCTTTAACAATGATCTGAACAAGAGGATCAAGTGCACCCTCAGTCAGTTTACAGATGACACCAAGTTGGGCAAGTGTTGGTCTGCTCCCTGCAGAGGGATCTGGACAGGCTGGATTGATGGGCAAAATGCCAGGTCCTGCCCTTGGGTCACAACAACCCCATGCAGCACTGCAGGCTGGGGGAAGTGTGGCTGGAAAACTGCCTGGTGGAAGAGGACCTGGAGGTGCTGATTGACAGTGGCTGAACATGATCCAGTGTGTGCCCAGGTGGCCAAGGAGGCCAATGGCATCCTGGCCTGGATCAGCGATAGTGTAGCCAGCAGGGTCAGGGCAATGATTGACCGCCCTATACTCGGCACTGGTGAGGCCACACCTCGAACCCTGTACCCAGTTTTGGGCCCCTCATTACAACAAAAACATTGAGATACTGGAGCATGTCCAGAGAAGGGCAACAGAGCTGGTGAAGGGTATGGAACACAAGTTTTAGGAGAAGCAGCTAAGGGAACTGGGGTTGTTTAGCCTGGAGAAAAAGAGGCTCAGGGGAAACCTTGCTGCTCTCTACAGTTACCTGAAAGGAGGCTGTAGTGAGATGGGGGTCAGTCTCTCCTCCCACATAAAAAGGTTAGAGAAAATGGCCTCCAGTTGTGCCAGGGAAGGTTTAGATTGGATGTTAGGAAAAATTTCTTCACTGAAAGTGTGGTCAAGCACTGGAATGCCCCCCTCCCCAGGGAAGTGATGGAATAACCATCCCTGGAAGTGTTCAAAAAACATGTAGACATAGTGCTTAGGGATGTGGTTCAGTGGTGGACTTGGCAGTGTTGGTTAATGGTTGGACCTTAATGATTCTGTGAATCTAAGTTGTGGCTGTCATCTGAAGCAAGGTTAATTATTTGGATGAGAGCCTAATGAAGACTAACATGTTTGTGGCAAAAGAACTTAAGCTCTGTACCTCAGTCCCACTGCCAGTGCCCTTGAGATCCCCTCCCTGACTACTGCTTGGCTCTACTTCCACCTCTGGCTCTTTCTTCCATACTTTACATTCTTCTGTATATAGAAGTACTGCAAAATTGCTGCTGTTCAGCTAGTCGTCTTCTTAACTCCAGTCCACAGCCTTTTGGACTGTGAACATACAATCATGGAGGGCTTTTTGACATCAGGATGTTTCCATTCCCCTGGGATCCTATAAGCTTTCCTAAGAGTCACCTCTTTTAGACTCCTTCTGCCGAGCCACAGAGTCCCTTCTTGACCAGTCTTTCACAGAGCTGCTCTCTAACACATGAATCACTTGATTGGTTTTCTTGTGTTTTTTGGATCTTTGTTCTGTGCTTCCTATAATACAGTGACCAGATTTGTACACATTATTCCGACAGAGACCATCCAGCTGCCTTACTGAATGCCAAAGTAATAACGTCTGTGGTTTATACTCTGTAGCCTTCCATACACAACCCAAAAACCTTGTTTGCCTTTGTTACTGCTGCCAGATGTTCTGTGGATGATTTTCAAGTGTATTGTGGGGAATGTCACCATGCCAGTGAATTTCAGCAAATTTAAGCAACTTTGAAATTATTCCTTTTTCCACATGGTTATATTCAAGTCAAACCAAACTGTGTTCTCACTTGAAACTGCGCTGTTTTGGTTACCCCTTTTTCGCACTGAATCACTACCTGTTACCAGTTTCTCTGCAGGAGCCTGTTCAATAGGATTTCCCCTTCATCAGGCCTCTTTCAGATTGTGCTGGAAACTCCATCTGAAGAGCCCAGCTCTGAAGGTCTAGGGAGCAGTTATATTGTCTTTAATACCCAGACTACTTGAATTGGGAGTAAAGGGCATATGAGAGTTTTTTCCTAGAGAGGAAGCAAGGGGAGGGAACAGCCTGTAAAAGAATTACAATGTTCTCACCTCTCTTTTCCTGCAGATTTGCTGACAGCACAGGAATACCACTGCCTGCTGCAGCTGCTCTGCCCTGACTTCCCAATGGAACTCACTCAGAAAGCAGCAAGGTGGGTCCTCATTCTCTCTTTAAAGGCAAGATTAGTCCTACATGCATGGACTTAGGAACTAGATCTGTGGGTAAAGGTGTGAACAGGGACCTTCAGCTTTTAAGGTTTTGGGGAAAAGAGACACCATCTTTTGAGGTTAAGAACAGGGTGTTTCTCTAGCAATGTGAAAGAGTATATATTTAAGATACCCAAAAACTGAAATATCAGTGGAGAATGCTGCTGTTGGCTCTACATTCACATGAATTGCAGATAAAAGAATGTTAGCCAATATGGTTTTAACGGACATGATTTTTAAACTGTATTTCAAATACCGTTTACCATTCTAAAATGTGTTCCCCCTTGCCCCAGCTTCTATGATTGATCACATTTAAACACACTAACCTCTGAAAGATTGCCAGTGTTTTAAAGTATGTTTGGTAAGAACATGGTAGCTAATCTGTTTGAAATTTTATTTTAATCTAGACAAGGCAAAAAGCAGATAGTTGGCTCAGGGCGTTGATAATGTGATATGGAATTTTTTACTGATTGTGCTTGCTGATTCCAGTGCAGCCCAGGCAGTTGATTATTAACTATCTGATACTGAAAATGTAATAAGGTACACACATCTGTTCAGTTGCTTGTCCCCCAATGCCAGACTAAGAAAGAATGCTAGCCCTGTAGTAGAGATAAATCTGCTGCTTCTTTCATGGAGGTACTCGAGCACCAGTCCTGTGTGCTGGTGTATATTTCATAGGGCTCCAGCTGAACTGAGCAGGAATTTGTGATGGTGCATGCAATGGAGACTACAGCATATCTACACGTGTTGTGATGTTTGTGTCAAGGAATTTAGTCCACAAGGCTGCTGTAAACTAGAGGCCCCATTCAGGGGCCTGCTGCACTGTTGTGCATGTGCCATAGAGACAGACAAACTGGCTTTGGGAGCAGGTGTTGGAGAGAAATGAGATCTTTGTCAGAGGCACCCAGGCTCAGGTGGGGGTGACCTCACTCCTGCTTTTGGCTGGCTGGAGATTTACTTGCACATTGCTAGCTCTGTAACAAGCTGATCTATTTGAACAATTTTAATAAAACTTGCCATATTCTAAACTATCTTTCTCTTTGCTTACAACTGTTGCTCACACTCTTGTCCTTTTTCTGGTCTGTGCTTCCCATTGTCCTTCTTGGTCTCTGCCTGTTATAAGGGTGAGCTCTGCAGACTTTCTTACAGCACCAGTTGATTGAGTCTTTGCAAAACATGAGTGTCACATGCAAACCTACAGACATTGTTCCTTCTTCAGTCTGCACACCCCCAATGGATTTGTTGCTAATTTTCTTGGGAAAGGAATTAAATAAAGCAGCAGCAGGAGTAGCCACAGCATTCAGTGATACAGCGAGGACCTGCATTGGTGCTGCTGAGAAGAGGGCAGTCGTAGCTGTAGTCTCAGTGCTGCATGACTGAGATGATCTTACGGCACAGTGCAGTCCGCTCATCCAGGAGCTGTTGCTATGCACTGATAACAAACACTAGGACTAAGATCAGGAAATGTCAGAACATGAGAATGGAGGCTACAACGATATAGGTTTTATTCACGTGACATTAGAGAGCTCCATTTTTCTGTTGCTGGTGCTATGCAAATGCAGAAGTCATACCCAAAAAATGAACCAGGGTATCTGTGTCTGTGAGATTTCTTGGATGTTTTCTTCTTCAAATGGTTATAGCCATTAGCAGATTAAAGACTTTAATCTACAGAGATACCTTTGAGGTTCAGAGACACCTTTTGGCTTTCTGGATCTTGAAACTGCAGGACAGAAAATGAAGGAATTTTTCTGGTTTGATGCCATGATTTTAACATCTGTACCTGAGCACTGATTTTTGTATTGTAAGAGAAACACAAGGAACTCACTGCCCACATTTGAGTAGTGAGAGCCAAGTAGTTCACAGCCCCTATGCTGTTTTATTTGATGTGGGAGCTCATGTTGCACTGATCAGTACTCATGGAACTGGGGCTTGCAATTCAGTACCCCTATTGTTAAAAGATTGCCTAAGAGTGCAGATCTTGCCTGTTTTATATGTTTTGCTTATTTTTGCCTCCATGTCTCTGTAAATAAACCAAGTCTCTGAAAACTCATTTGATCCAGCCTAGCTTTGAGATAGATTGTGTCAGTTAGCCTTTAATGGTAGCAGAAAATGGTAAAACTCCTTTCAACTTGCCTGGTCTAGAGTTTGTCCTGGGAACATCCTGTCTAGTCTGGATTTCTGAGATTTTAACCACAATCAGTAGATCATAAAGTTTCCCCACTGACACAATAGCAAGGCTTTCCTGCCAGCCAAACCCACTTGAACCCTGAAAGACCACTATACCCTCTACCAGAATGCCACAAGTGTAGGCATTTTTCTTCAGTCCTTTCCAAAGTTCCTCCTTGATTTTCAGTATTCATTGAGTGCCAACTACTAACTTTTTAAATATATCTGTAGCCTCGGGGCTTAAAGTCTAATTTGGACAAGAAAAAAATGAATAAGAAATCCCTTGAAATATGAGATACCTGATGAACTTTTTTGAGTTACAGTTCAGACTTTCAGATTTTGTCCTCAATTTTGGTCCTGCTGTGTAGGTTACAGTCTGTGGCTAGGTTTTTCTCCCTGACAGATATTTCAAGGAAGAGGTGCAGATATGTTGCATATGATGCTCTCTCAGCTTCCTTGAGTGCGAAGTCAGCTGGCTATGTGGGGGAATTGCCAGCTGCAGTCAATCTCCTCATAAGTGATTGTCTTGGATTTAAAGACTTCTCAGCATTTCCGGCGTGCAAACTCCTGGGCCAAGCGGAGTCAGTAACCCAGCACCAGAGTGCACCTGCTTCTGTTTAGATGCTCCTCCATCACATATGTGCTGTACAGGCTTCCTCAGAGGCTCCTTGCTGTCTTTAACAGCAAAAACTGTCCAGCAAATTCTCATACTTCTGCGTACTTCCTCATGCTCTCCTCTAAGTAAGAAGCTGGGACTTGGTGCTGCAGAGCACTGCCATTGACCAGAGTTTTAGATTTAACAAGTGAAATGAGTTTCTTATTATGAAGGTGATGTAATATTGTCTCTCTGCATAACAAATATGTAAAACCACTCTCCACTGTTGTTTTCCTGCATCTTTGAGAAGAAAGCTTTGGTGCTTTGAGGGTATCTGGGAAACAGACCATCATTTCAAAGGAGGGAGTGCAGCTCATCAGTGATGTGGCCAATCGCATTTCCAGTGCTTAAATAGTGGTTGGAAATGCCAGTGGCTAAGCAGTATTGCCTGAGAGATGAAGATGCTCTGCCTGCCAGCTTCAAAGCCATTTCCTTGATGTGGCCACTGACAATTTCAGTAACATGCTTATTAGTGAGAATTAAGAACTGAAGCTACTGCTTCTTTAGACAGGAGAAGAGGAGGCTTCTGGAATGTAATAAATAAATCAGAAGCACTTTGACATCTTCAAAGGGTTTTGTTTTAAATACTGGCTTTTCTCCTGGGGACCCTCTTAGCCCCAGTCTTTCTTCTTTGAGATAATTAATTCAAGCTGCTCTACATGTTTGATTTTGCCACAGTGAACAGAACTGGTCTGAGTGGCAGGGAAGTCTTGCAAGATCCTATGTTCTTCTAGGTCAGCCTCCCACACAGCTCCCTGGAGTCTTTTACATGAGACAGAACAGTGTTTCCCCAGCAATGTGTTTAGACAACTGATGCTGCAGGAGTTGGGGCGTAGACTGCATCTGGCCCTGTGTTCAAAAGGGTCCTACTGGATGACCGATACTTTGGCTATAATGAACTGACAATCCTCATATGGCACAGTGTGCTGGATACTGACTGTACAGGTTCAGTAGACCTATACGCAGCTGAAAAGAAATACCAATTGCTTTTTTTTAGCATTGCCTGAATACTCTGGATTTTTTTCCATCAAAGTGGAGTATTTTCTTCTGTTTTACAGTCTAAGCTGTCATTGATCAGACAAGTTTGATTTTCCCGACTTCGGAGACTGACCTTTTTATCCTTAAGTAGTAGTGACAGTGACCAGAGCATTGTTTTTGTTTTCATTTTGACAAACATTTTTGCCCTGAAATCCACAGGTTTTTTTCCTGAAAGGAAGAGTTGAACTTTGCTGTCACTTATATTTCATCTTTATGGCCTGTGGCTGGTATTTTCCGTATTCAAGAAATATGCTTCAAAATAGGGATGCATGTAGGTCCCTACATGCACCTATGGCTCAGCAAGGAGAAAGAAGACTCTTCCTGGCCCAAGAAGTCTTCAGTTGCCATCAAATTTGACCTGATAGTCAAGTAATAGACCTGATATTAAAAGAGTCTGATTCTTTTATCAGGAAAGGAGGATAGGGTGTTCACAGTGTGCAATTAGGAAGCTGATTGTTGGTGCAATGTTATTTCCTCTGTAGTCAAGTAGAGTTTGTTTGAGTATAGATGGTGAATTGCAACTGTTGTGATCTTTATGAATCTGAAAAATATCCCAGTTAGATTAATTCTGGTATACAGAGGGATAGCATGAGTCTCGTTCTGTTTACACCAGTTTACTACTTGTGTAACTGTCCTGTCTGTAGTCACAGTTAGTCAGAAGCTGGACTTCGATGATCCTTGTGGATCCCTTTCAACTCAGGATATTTTACAATTCTATATAACCATGTAAACCAGCCTTGTAGTTTTTTGTGCCAGTGTTTGTTCCATCATGTCCACCAGGCTTTGAATGTCACACTGCTCTGTTCACACTGTAGCTGAAGTGTGTGATTGACATTCAGGATCTTCTCCTTGCTTCAGGTTCTTAAGCTGCCTTCATTTGATATTAAGGGCATCCACATCCATGCAGCAATGGGTGTTCCCATTCCTCTCTCCTAAATTCTTACACTGGGCCACCAGCAATCCTCAGTTGCACATAGTTCCTTGGCTGGATTTTCTCAAGATCTGGGGTTCCTGGTTACAGACTTTAGGTTTTTTGTAGATGCTAAACTGTTTCTCTCATCTTATCATAGGATTGTGCTGATGGATGATGCAATGGATTGCCTGATGTCTTTTTCTGATTTCCTCTTTGCTTTCCAGATCCAGTTCTACTACTCAGGTAAATGCCAGGAAGCTGTTTTCTCCCACTTGTAGCATTACAACTTTACAGCTTCCCAATCTTTGCACTTTTTTGAAACTTGAAAGGATATGGTTTTTCACAGAAAATATATAGCTAATGGAATCTACTGATGAAAAGCATTGCTGATGTCAAGAGATTAGGAGACTTAATGAGGAGACTCCAAATTTTTGTGAATAACGACATACCCGCAACTGCTATGTCTTACGCATGTATTTGTCTTGGCCTTGAGATGTAAATTTCCAGCTTTATCTAGACTATGTTAACACCTAACAATTAACTTTTACTAGGAACATTTTTTTCCCTTTGTTTAAGGAAATTATTCAATCCTACTGGAGACAGGATAGGAAAAGCCCACCAGCTAGTGCCTTTAAAGGAAAAGGAACTGGACAAATATATATATAATTCTTCCCCTTAATACTTGCCCAACTATGAGCTGGTTTCAGCTCAGAGAGTTTCTGAACTGGATATAATTTTTATGGGTTTAGGAACCCTCAGTGGACTCCACTCCCAAGAACTTCTCCAGCCTCCCCTTGAAATGACATAAAATTGTAACCTCCATACCTTTTGGTGAAGAGTTGCATGCTGTCCTGTGAAGAACCACCTCTCTTGTTTGATTCAAGACCCCCTAGTTGGAAAGCGAAAGGAACAGATAATCCATATGAATATTCTTCATGTTGTTGGTAATTTATGGTATTCTATCCCTCTTCCCCAGTCTAACTAGATGGGATACTTCTAAAATTCTTGACAGGAAAAGTACAAATCAAATAATTGTTTGTGTGTGTGTATTTACTTATGCTTACCCACGCGTATACATCTGTAAAATCCCCAGGTATTTTTAAACTTAAGTTCAGGAGACAAGGTGGAGAAACTTGGATGAGCATTCAGGTGCTTGTCCTTTATGGGAAGACTGCTTTAAAATACATCGGCCTGTTCACCCTATCCCTTCTAAATTGTGGTTGAGGAACGAGAATCTCATTCAGGACAAAAAGAGGGAAGCATTAGGTATGCTCCCAAGCACTGGGGACTGCTGGCCTGCCACTTTCTCATCTCCTGGCACTCAGCACTTTCTAACATAAAGCTCATGGAGTTCTGTCCACTCACACTGAAATAGCTCCCTCTGATGGACATAGCTCACGATTGGCCTCGGCCAGGCAAAACGGGCCAGGTTTGGAGACACTGGCTAGGAGGTTTTGTGAGCATAGTCTGTGGTTAGAGAGTAAACTTGGGTGGCCTTCTGAACTGATCAACCTGTGAGTTCCCATCTTTTTAGCAGTTAAGAGTCAGCTGATATCCCTAATACAAAAATCTATTTTTCTCAATACTTCTGTGTATATACTTCCCTTGTAACTGCGCTGTGCATTTCACAACTTTATCCATGACAATTTATTGTAAAACAACAGTTCAAAATGGTGATTTTGAGTTGGGCAGAACCAGGCTTGTAATGCCTTTAGTCAGGGACAGAAAATGTGTTTGGAAAGTTTTCTCTGATATAACAAAAATTTCCATGGAACTGCAGAACCTCAGCACAGCCTCAGGGCCTGCTGACATCCTGACTTTCCTCTTTACCCACCTCATGCACGGCATTGCACTTCCATTCACTCAGAACTTAAATGCCACTGGGGTCCTGGCAAGCTCAATCTTGTGTACACACACTCAAAGATCCCATCCCTGTCCTGTTCACCCAGGCACAGTGCACACACGCAGCCTGTCATACACTCTCCCACCAACCCACACACATGCAAACCACTCCAAATGGAATCTAGATTTGTAAACTGCTGACCACATCCATAAACAAACTTGTTTAAAATTAGACTCCTGCAGTAAACAGTGGGTAGTATGAGGAGCCTGGGGAGAGGCTTTCTGCCAACTCTAGCCCTGACCTGCCCTGGCCCTTCCTCTAGATCCTGTGTTATATTTACTTTGGAGCAGCACAGAGGCAAGCTGGGATACAGCCTGGAGCCCTAACTAACTTGCTCCCTTTCCTCCTGTTGCAGTTCAATATAGTTTGCTCCCAGCTTGGATGAGTTCTTAATCAGTGTCAAGAGGTGGAGAAGGAAAATATTTTAGACTTCACAAACTAGTTTTGTGTTTGACATTAAGCTTTCACGCTTCACTATTTTACCCATGTGCTAGCTAGTCTTTGTTCCCCTGAGGTGAATCTTCTCAACAAAGTGAGTGACCTCTCATAATCATCCTAGTAAGAAGACAGCAACTTCTATGGAAATGGCTGTATGGGCCTGCATAATATTTGTTCTGAGTATGCAGGATGCTGTAGAGTTGTGCTTATTTCCAGGTGGTGCTATGTACAACACAGAACAACAGTTTAAGCCACAGTCCGGTAGGTCAGGAGGATGCTTTGCTGGTTCCAGCCCTGAGTTTTAAATGGCTTTCTGTTCTTTTAGAGTTCCTGGAAAGTGTGGCTGCCATTTATCAAGACTTACTGGCTGGTAAGAATCCAAATACTGTGATTGTGCCAACATCATCCTCTGGGCAACATCGGCAACGCCAACCCCCAAATGACTGCAACCCACTCGAAGGAGTAGAGACATCTCTCTTCTACCAGTGCCTGGAGTCCTTGTGTGACAGATCAAAATACAGGTATGAATGGAGTCTAAAATACAAATTTGAAGTCTCTGTCTCTGGAGACCCTTTGTGAGGTTGCAGCTGTGAAGAAATAGAGGACTTTGAACAAGCTGATATTCCCACATGGATCTCATTGAAGAAGTACGAAGGGAAACATCATAGCTGAACACCTTTAACCAAATGAGAGAAACAATTTCATGGACCACAGAAACATGGGTTTCTGTCGCTGTTGTACCGCGAACGGCAAGAAACGACATGACCAAGTTCAGGAAAAGTAGAATTATTTATTAATATACAGACGGGGTTTTATCCTTTAGCTCGCTAGGATGGCATAAGGTGATTGGTTCTTTGACCCACCACCTTTCAGAATGATTGGTGGAGGCTATTTGAAAATATTTTCTTCAGAATACCATAACAACACTGACTGAACAACAGCAGGTGCAAAGATAAAGAATTAGTTTACAAAACCCGTAGCAGTGTTTTTCATAGCTTTTGTGAGAAACACAGAGTTCTCACAGAATGCTGCAGAAAGCTGGAAAATTTCTCTGCTAAAGCTTTTCAGTGTCCACAGGTTTTGGACTGATTCTTGAAGTAATAGATTGATTTGGGTCTCTGCTCTCTATCTCACTTCTTCATTGACACTGTCATCAAGGAGAGATCCATCATGAGTTAGCTAGAGAGGACGAACAAGTGCAGTTGTGTTCTTGGGAGTTCAAAGAGCCCACTGGGTGGATGAAGTATGAAACCTTAGTACCTAGGCAAGTTCACAGTCAGTCTGTACCTGAGCCTGTGTTGGAGCTGATCTCCAGCTACAGATCCCTGGCACAAGACTAGCTTTAGTTCAGCAGGGGATGGAGCAATACCAGACCTTACTGTATAGCTTTGACAGACACTTCCATCATAGTTTCTTGCAGGTAGTGAGCATACACCCTCCTAGAAGGTCATGGTCTAGAAACACAAAATAACTCAGGACACAAGTTCCACCTGATTTCTACTTTAGGTTTCCAAATCCAAATTTGTGATCCACAAAATTACTGCTGAACTGCTGTCCAGTGCTACAGATATCAAAGCATGGAGTTGACAAGTTGTTTTGTTCTTTTAAACAACAAAAGCTCTACAGTCCCTGTATGTCCTGAGAACTTCAGATGAGAAGAGTACTGTGGGCCCATCTGGTAGGTCAGGCTTTGCACAGCATTATGAGGGGAGCCATTCCCAGCCTTTCATGCAGTAGCTCAGTACTCAGTCAGGCTTTGGTAACCACTTCTTCCTGAGGGACCACCAGGCCACCCCCTCATCTCCCAGGGTTACCACTACATCATTGACTGTTCAACACTTCCTCTTCATGAGGCTGTTTGATTTTGTATGAAATCCTTCAAGGAGTATTGGTCAAGAGCAAGAAACACCATGAAGATACTGCTTAGAACTCAGGACCAGGGCTTAAGGTGAGTGTAGAAGAAGGGGATATGCTAATTTAGTCCTCACCTAAATAGTGTTCTCTGATGTATTTAGGCTATCACTGGAGAGGTTTTCTTGCCCCTTGGATGACTATCACTGATAATTGTGTGATAGAAGCATCGCTGAAAGTGTTCAAAAATGTGTAGATGTGGCAGTTAAAGACATGGTTTAGTGGTGAACACAGTGGTGCTCCATTTACCACTGGACTCAGTGGTCTTAGTCTTTTCCAAACTTAACACTTCTATGAGAGTTTATTGACTTCTGAAAGAAAGTATTTCCCAGAGGATTTTTGAAAGAACATGCTAAGGGTTGAGATGTGTATGCCTCTGAGTGCATCTAGGCTTTTCTCACTGTCCTTGGAATGAAGACAGGTAAGAGTGCTCCTAGGGATGTCCCCCAGCTCAAAGATCTTGCTTAGCAAATGGCGGGGCAAATCCAGTGCTCAATAAGCAAGCTGCTGGTTATTTGTTTTAAACTGAGTCCGGGCAATCTGTCAGTGTTACAACAGGTAAAAGGGTTTATTTCTCCAGTTTGAGCTGGGTCTTAGAAAAAAATAGTGTAATTTGGAAGAGAAGATGATCTCTGTCTCTCTTTTCCTAGCTGTCCACCTTCTGCTCTTGTGAAGGAAATGTTGAGCAGTGCACAAAGAATGACCTTCTATGGATTCCTTATGGCTCTTGCAAAGGATCAGGGCATCAATCGAGCCCTAGGTAAGACTCCTCTGAATGATACATTTTTCAGTCATTCTGTATTTCTGTGGAATTTCCTTTGTAATTATGACCCACATTTTACACTGTCAGGAAGAAAGTGAGAGAAAGTTTTTAATCTTTTTGTTGATGGATTAACTTTAAAAACATAACACTGTGCCTTACTTCGTCTGCCTGAAGCAGTGAAGCTTCCTCAAGGATTACTGAATTGTGGTGTCATCCTATGTTTTAGCCCTTTGTGCTAAACAGAATTTAAATGGCTGCTCTCATCTACAAGAAAAGAGAGCACACCTAAAGGAAAACCTCTGCTGCCTCCTTGGCTCAAAGGTTCAAAGCCCAGTCTTTCCCACCTCTTCCCCATCTTCCCTCAAGGCAGTGTGATCTTGCTAGTAGCTCTCTATAGCCTGCTGAAAAACTGATCATAAAACACGAACTGCTACAAAAATCTGTACCACGCTGCTGTGGGAACCACAGGAATTACCAACCAGCATCTCACTGCTTGTTTCTATGTTGTGCTGGTTTGGAGCAAGGAAGCAGTGTTGCGTTGGCAAAGACAGCATGTAATCCATCCATAATTCACTCATGGTTCATATTTCCCCTATATGCCTTGTTTGTGCTCTTCCTCCTCCTACAGAGAGGAACAGAAATGGCTTTTCTGTTTGACGAGACTGTATCCAGGAGATAAATTTAAATTGCAGAAGCAGGGAGGGAGGGGTGTGTGGGGGGTGTTCCCAAACACTCATCTTCACTCATCTCCACTCAGCAAATCACCTGGCCATTAGGGGTAGGCTCTGTCTTTGCGTAAGTATCCGCTTCCTCTACTTCTAGGCCTGAGTATCTGCCAGTCCCTAACTGCAAAGACAAAACTCAATGAAAAGGTGTACCTTGCCTGAGGGCTGCTTCTTTTGCGCAGGTGTGTGTCATAGGACAGTAAAAGTGTGCCTTCCCTGGCTGAGCCCCTTCTTACAGCAAACCATTTAAGCTGCTAATGCTCCTCTGGGGCAGGGCAGATTGTATTTCAAAGGTGCATGAATACAGCCCTGCGAGCCCCTCTGCAAACAGGCTTAGAAAGCAGTGTATTCACTGGGAGGAAGGTGATGCCTGGATGGCAGCAAGCAGAATCTTTTTTTCCTTTGCCCTATGAAATCCACGTCTAGTCAAGCACAAAGAAAACAGATGAAAAGAAAAAAAAATCCTGCCCACAGCCTCCATTGTGGCATCTACAAAGTGAGTGGGTTTTCGTTTCCATTAATGTAGGCCCGTCCTCTGGCCCTCTGCCAGTCTCCTGCTGAGGCCTCTCTCAGAGGAGGGGCAGCAGCCACAAGTCTGACAGGTGCTAGCATTTTGGCAAGGAAAGGAGGATTCTTTTCCTGGTGTCTTTTAATCTCTCCTGAAGGGTGATTTCAATAGTCTTTGGTCTGTAGGGGATCACAAGCTCCCCAAAGCCCTTCGGCGAGAGCCGTTTCAGGCAGAGGAGGTTTTGGTCTCACAAAGCCAGCAGCTCCTCTTGAGGAACAGGGATAGGGATTAAAGCAGCTTGTTCAGGCTGGGACAGTGCCGATGAGTTTGCCAGGCAGACTGGAATCTGCAGTGTATCTCCAATGTCAGTGTTGATTTGTGAATTCTTTAAGTGCCATTCATCGACTCTCCCAAGTAATTCTTGTGCCCTAGAGACTTCACTGTGCACACTCTGCCACTTCAGAAGCAAGTTAAGCTTTAGTTCCTTATTCTTTTAATTGAGCCCACGAAAAGAATCAGGCTGGGACGCTTCCGTGGATCTTCTGACACTGTTTTGCAGTGCCAGAGTTTCCTGTTCATTTGCAGGAGGAGTAAACCAGAACTCAAATAAATGGGGGAGTTGGTTCTGATCTAAACTTACTCTAGTTTTCAGGCACTCATTGCTACATTTCTGATGACTGCTGCCAGTCTGCCTCTGTGGGACAGGTGGCTCTCCAGCCTCTCCTTCAAGAGCAAAGTAACAGAGCCAGGAAACAGATTTGTGTCCCCACAAGGAATACAAAGCCCCTTCCGAAAGGTACTGAGTGTAGCACCCAGGTCTCCTGAAAAACCTTAGAAAGAGCATTCCTCACTGTACTGTTGGTATAGATTATCAAATGGGTTTTTTGTCCTGGTGTACAGTGATACTCTACAGGCTCTGGTAGGCAATCTCTGTGCTGTTCTCTGTCATTTCTGTGCTGGCTGATCACACTCTCCCATGACCCCTATACAAGGTGAGTTTGTTAAAGAATTAGGAAGGAGGGCCTTCCTTAGAGCCCTATCTTCCCTTCTCGCTCTGCTAAGGTCACAGTGTTTTCAGAGACGAGCAAGGATCATCAACCAGCTGTTCCAGTCCTGAACTATACCATGTCCTTCATCTGGAGTAGGGTTTCTAATGTGAAAAGGAGCATGCTGATCCTATGCTGAGAGGGTACCCAAGTACTGGCCCAGCCTCTCATGCTCACACCTAGACAGCAAGCAATGCTAGAGCACAGTTCATCCACACTTAACTCCCATAGACAATGTGCACAAGAGTCAGACCTGACTTTCCTGAGTTGCAAGGAAAGCAAAAGCCTTAAATGTGCGGAGTGTTTGATCCCCAGGATCAGTGTGCCACAAGAAATGCAAGTGGCACAAAAATATAAATTTCCCTGGGTGGTATAGCGTGTGTTTCAGGTTGTGGCACTGACAACACCACAACTATTACTCTCATAGGATCTGGGACTGGTGACTATACTGGGCAATGAGCAGAGGCCCAAAGTTGACAGACTACTCAGTAATTTTGTACAGTGAATGAAAACTGCCAATCCTCAGGGTTGTAGGAAGTGACACTACTGAGGCTGCTTCCCATTTAGTCTAAGCTCAGCTACAGCATGTGTGAAAGATGCAGAAAATGGATCATCATTCTTTTATCTATGATCCTCAACATTCAGTGTCCATTTCTCTAATAGGTATAAAGAAAAGTGTTCTCTGTCTGGCAGGTGAGGTTTTGGATGCTGCTATGGCTTGAACACTTTTCTTGAAGAATGAATAGCCTAACTCTGCTCTGATACTTACGTTGGTTGTTTTTTTTCTCCCCAGGAGCTCTGCCAGATAAAGGAGACTTGTTTCTGGACCCTGCCATGGATCAGGAACTTGAGAAATTGTAAGTGGAATTGCCTAAACTAGGACGTAAAGCAACAGATTAAAGATAGCATGCTAAAGAAGAGTATAATAAAGTACTGTAGTATTCCTCTGCTCTACTACAAAACAATAGAGCAGCTAAAAGAGCAGCCTGAACAGGAAGGGCTTCTTTCTATGTGGTGCCTCAGTACAGTTAACAAAAAATCCTTACAAAAGTCTTCAGAAACAGAGGGAAAGAGTGTGACTCAAAGAGGGATCTAGAGGAAGCAGCAGTCTCTAATGAACAGAGAAACTTTGTTTGGATGGTGAAAAGTAGGGAGTGTTGGAAGGAACGAGCTCAGCCCAGAAGATATGTTTAAACAGGAGAAGATTCACATAGCTAGTCTGGGAGGTACCAGTGCAAGGCGTTCCCCCTCTATGCCATGAACATCTTTCCATCCCTGTGCTAGTTTTAAGTCTTCCTCCCAGGCTGACTCCAAGAGTGCTGCACTAAAAGTTTACGCAACATGCTGCCAAGCATTTGTCTTTTCTCTTTCAGGGTAGCTCAGGTTTCAGGGCTTTCTGTCTCTGGTCCTGCCAGCTCCAGTGCAGACACAGCAAATATGCCCATTCGTAACTCACCCAGGATTAACTCACCCTGGAAACCTCTACACCATCGTCGAAAAATGGATGCTGAGAGTGAAGGCTCCAATGAAGAGACAGACTCCTCTGAAAACTGAAGGTTGTGAGGGTGGGCACCATTCCCATCTTGGGTTTCTCCAGAATCCACTGGAGGAACAGAACCTCCTCCCAGAGCATCTGCTCTAATAGTGGGTTCTGTCTACATCACCAGTGTGTGTGTGTGGCTGTGCTAATCCCCAATGCTGGGTTCACCCATCTTTTCCCAGGAACAACTTGCCTTTTTCTTAGCTCCAAGTCCGTGCAAAAATAGCTCCTCTGTCGAAGCCATTTACAGCTACAGAGTTGTGCTTCCCTCTGCTGGCAGGCAGGACAAGGCAGCAGCCGCCACCTCTGCCACCACTTGGAACCAGCCGGGTATGCTCTCACCGGGGCGCTCCCTCCCAGTTCCGCAGTTCAGCAGGTGCTGAAGCAGCGGGAGCACTAGTGCAGGGCACTTGCCAGTGTTTTGTTGTGTAGCTCTGTTCCGATTTGGCCCACATAACAGAGTGGTTAAATAGCCAGCAGCAACTCTGCACTTGTGTTCCATTATTATTCCCGGTAAAGCTGCACCTGCATATGATCAAAGGTAAGGAAATTCCTGAAGTTCCTAAAAAGGGGAGCTTAGATATTGCCATGCAACCTGTCTCTGCTTTGTGCTTTCTCCTCCATGTGTCCAAGACTTGCCAAAGCAAATACAGCAAATAAGCTAGACTGCAGTAAGTACTGCATGGTGCTGTCTGGATCCACTGCTGTACTGAGTGCCCTTCTGTGAGGTCTCCCCTCCCTCCAACAGCATATTACATTCATTTAGAAAAGTGAATTTCAGAGGATTTGGAAGAGAGGGAGAGGGTCTTTAAATTCCTCGGTCTCAGGTGGTATGAACTGCAAGCATGCTGCTGGGTGGGTCGAAGCACTAAGAGAAAAGGAAGCAGTCTTCAAATGAGATTGAGTTGGGTTTTTTGGTAAATATTGGTTAAGTGTTGTAGCAGCAGCATAGCCCTTAAAACTACAAAAATAAGTAGCATCACACTGCATTAATGGCAACCAACGCAGCAGTTTTAACCTCCACAGACCTGAACGCTTTATCTAGCCCAGCTCCTGTGCCCCAGCTTGCATAGACTAGTTATTTCCTGGGGAACTTCAGTTTCTCATGCTTCTTTGGGAGCCTTCTTGCTCTTCCTAGTCATAAAGTGCTGCAGCATGGGCTACCAGGGGCTGGTAACCCAAAGCTTGTACCAGGGTGCCAGCAGGGTTATTTATTTATTGTAAGTTAAATTATTTATGATCTGTGCATTCTCTCCCAGCTCGGTGAGTGGCTGTGAGAGCCTGGCAATAAAGCATGCTGTGTCAGGCCTCTGCTGTGTCTGGGTCTTCGGGTCTTCTGGGCAGCCCCTCCTCAGGGGGAGCAGTATCTGGGGGGCAGGACCACCACAGGGCTCCGGCCGCCTTCCAGGGCCCCACCAGCCCCTCGCCTCAGCCAGGGAAGGCACCCGGCCCATCCCTGAGTGCCAGGGTGGCACTTGCGGCCTTGCCCCGATCGCCACCACACCCTGCAGCCACACCGCAGCTGCACCACCGCTCCCTGGAGCCCCAGCCTGCTGTGGGTACTGTGACACTCACACAACTGCGTCAGGGCACAGGGACAAGGAACAGGAAGATCTGACCCTTACCCCCCTTATGCCCCACCGAGGTGAAACATCAGCACAGAGCAGCCGAGTAACCCTTCCCCTCCCGCCCGCAGCTACCGTAGCCCCTCAACTGGCCAGGAGAGGTGAAGCCCATGCAAGGTGCAAGCCTCTTCCCAGTCTGAGACAAAAGGCTCCAGAACAAACAGCCCCAGCCTCTCTTGCTGACAGTGTGTAACTAGCCCTTTCCCACCCTTTTTCTTACTACCTAGTCCTCAACACCATAGTCCAAGGAAAAGAAAAACACTCTTGTTAAAACCAGACCAAGCTGAACAGGACTAAAATGACAGTCCTCACTGCTGCACTTCATCGTTAAGTCAGAGGCTCAGTACTTTGATCTGATCCAAAGCTGGGCAACAAAATAACGAGGGATCCAGTAAATTTCTTTACTTCTTTACCTGGGCCTTTTTTGTTGATGATGTTGTTAGAAGCTAAAAAAATAATCTTTGCTTTGATTTTTTTTCTCCCGCATTCATATATGCTGGTTTAGAAGACAGTAAAAAGGACTAGATCACGGTAAAAGGCAAACTCTGCAAATACAGAGGACTCCACAGCACCATGGATTGGGAGCAGTGATCAGAACAAAAAACAGTCATGTCACATGATGTTCAGAAAAATAGCATTCCCCTTTCCTCTGTCACTTGGTGAGCTAAGGTATGGGCCAAAGAAGGACAGGAGCACTGATGAGGGCAGCCCAGGAGTTCCTGTCATATCTTTTACACCAATGAGGTTAACCCTGTAAGAAGGCCTGTCTCCACTGGCTAGTAGATAGCAGTGGGTATGAGGGCACATTGAATTTTAATAGTGGAATCCAGAGATATTCAGAAAGCATCCTGGGCACAGCCACGTCCTGACCCCCTCCGCTTACCTTCTCCCCTCCCCACCCAACCCAGACAAATAAGACAATCCTGTGGAGTTTACTCCAGACAAAGGTGGCATCAGTGCCTCTTGCTGGCTTCCCTTTGAGTTGCAGTCCCTGGGTCATCAATATGAGCCATAACGATCCTGAGAAGGAAACAGACAGAGACACCTTGCTACAACACCTTTGTGCAAAATCCAGAGACAGATAACAAGAAATTGAGGGGTTTGGTATTTTAATGCAGTGTGAGGTTATCTAGACAGGACACCGTACAAAAGCAGAAGGTAAAATGACCTTGAATTTTTAAATTCTGCCTGGAATTTGTGGGAAAAGGTGTATCTGACATAACAAGGTGCCCTGTGCAGCAGGAGGGTAAGGCTGGCCAAGCAGAGTTCACTGGCCATCTGGAATTGCTCAGCTATTGTACTGTAGTCATCAGCTATAAAAGACAGGTGTCTACCTGGGACTTTCCACATAATTTGAGAATATAGTGATAATTCCAGTGGAAGCCAGGTTATGGTAAAAGTCCCTGAACATGACAACAGCCTTTCTGAAGGTGCCATAGTGTAACCTCACCTGGAGGGAGTTCATCACCCCATTGGCCAGGACAGCCATTTTGCCGGCAACTGATTTCACTCCTTGCTTGAACTGTGCAATGTCAGCTGCAGGCAGGACATTTCCAATAGACACGCCACCTACAAGAACCAGGAGGAGTTAGCCCAGAGTCCCTCAGCTCCAGAAAGCACCCTGATCCCCTCCCTTTGGAAGTCTAGGTCTTCCAAAGCTGCCCCTCCCTCAACTCGCTGAGTGCTAACAAACCTGAGTGCACGTTGTCAGCCTCTCCAAACAGGTCTGCAGAGCTGATGGCACTGCTGCCCGAGAGCTGCTGCAGTCGGGATCTGGCTTCATACTGCAGCAGAGAATGGAACAAAAAGGTTATATAGGAAATGAACAAAGTAGGACCTGAGCAAACAGGAGGAGGTAAAGCCAGAGCTGTACCAGTGTAACCACTGCAGAATGCATCTACCTCAGCATCTGCCTCCCGCCCGAAAAACATATCTGAAGAGATAGCTTTAGCCCCTGCAAACTTCTGCCGAGCTTCATTGGATTCCACCATGGATGGCCTGTTCTCCATCTCCCGCCTACTGGTGGGTCTGAGGAAACAAGAAGAGACATCTCAGATTAAGCTCACCAACACAGTAAAAAAATCAGATTTCTGTCTCAGACCTCATCTAACCAAAGGAAAGCAAGACATCCTTAAGTGTTAGTTACATTGGGGCTCTCCTCTCCCCACCTCAGGAGAATCAGCACTCAATGACCACAGGCTGTATAAACTTATGGATGTGACAGGCAAAGAAGTGTCCAAGGCCCTTTCACTCAAGGCCCTTTTTCCTGGGCTTGTCTGTGCAAGTTATTTTCTGCAGCACAAGACTCCTGCTGTAACGCAGCAGCATCTATGCCACAGCTCCCACACTTATCCTTTGTCCCCTACACAAGGAGCACAAGGTACTCTAGCAGTGGCAAGCACTTTACCTCTCTGAAACTGGCCGAATACTGGAAATGGTCACCTCCGGTTCCTCCTCTTTGTCCATACCCCATGAAGAGTCCGTTTCCCATCGTGAGCCAAACGCATCTTCAAATGAGAAGGGATTGTATTTGTACCTACGTACCAAAAATAGGTAATTTAGGCCAGACATGAAATTCAGGAATAAGCTAAGACTACACTGAAGCTAAGTCTTACTTGGGGGGTCCAGATGTGAAGCTTCCACCATCTTCAAATAAGTCCAATTGGGAGCGGGAAGATTTTGCTACCAGCGGCGTCTCCTGCTCAATTACTTGCATCTCAGACATCACCGAGTGTGAAACAGAACTACAACAGCAAACAGGCAGAGTCAGGGCTGATAGGTCTGACAGCATCCAGTCCCTACAACCAGTCTGCCTCAAAACTGAATCTGGCCTTTGCAGGCAGGGCAGGTGACACAAGTTAAGAGGGAGAGTTGTGGGATGTCAGCCCCCCTCACCACTTATCTATACTCTTTCAGAAGTCTTGAGCCACCTTCTTAAAGGAAGGATTCTGCAGGGGGGACACTTGTCAAGCAGCAGGGCTCTAGTGCTAGACACTGACAGGCCACACATATCTGTGGAAAAGCTCAAACGAGAACCAGAACCTCTGAACAGAATGCTTATTCCTTCTGGGGCCTGAAGCATTTTTAGTCAGAGACCAGTATATGAGCACTTTAACTCATCTCCTTATCTGTTACAAGAGAAACTACTGCCTTCAAGAAACTTTTCCAGAGCAGGGTACTTCCAAGACACCTGTCTGTCTTATGCCATCCACAGCCAAGTACCTTCTGGACACCAATCCCATTCCCAGCCTCTCTGCTTGTTCACGTTTCTTCCCTTCAAGGTTCTGGAGTTTCTTCTCTTCCTTCTTCCGATCCAGCTGCAGTTCCTGATAAGCCAGTCGCATTGAGGTGACTCTAAGGAAAAGAGCCATGGTGGGTACCAGCACATTACCCTCCCT
Organism: Rhagologus leucostigma; assembly: GCA_013397725.1. Lineage (NCBI taxonomy): Eukaryota > Metazoa > Chordata > Aves > Passeriformes > Rhagologus > Rhagologus leucostigma. The sequence goes on from VZTD01005548.1 coordinate 2,461,500, forward strand.
TGCTCCCCATGTTAGAGGAACAAGTGGTAAAGTAACCCCAACCACCCTTCAAAACAGCCACTTTCACAACAGTTCTGCCAAAAATCCTTGCACAGAAGCTATTGCTTGTTTTGCCATCTCACCTCCACTGGATTCAACTCTTCTTTGGCTAACCATGATTTCCTTACTGTAAGCATCACAATGTCTATCTTCCCACGACCCCCCCTGCACCCAGAATGATCCATCCAGTTCAGCTTTTCCCTTTTTCAGTCCTGTCCAAAGGTGAACAGAAACACACGATACAGAAGAATCTGCTCCCTAAACTCTTCCAGGAATGCTAATTTGAATAAAATACAGCAGTATAACTTGTGCCCTGCTGCAAGGGCCATACTGGCATATAGCTACTGCTCATCCTCTCATGCAGTATGTTCTGTAGTCATATTTGGTGATCCTAGGGTGAACAGCATTAACCTCACACTACTTCTGCCTTAGGTATGCAAAGTACTCATCCCAAACAGGGCACTTACATGGACTCCTCGGCTTGTTTCCTGGACTCCACTGCCTGCTGCTCCCTCAGCTGTTCAGCCACCTGGGCTTGCCGCTCAATCTCACTGAAACTCTGGCTGCTTACTTTCTGGGCTCCAAGACCTTTTTTTGCACCCAACTTGAAAAACAAAAACAAAATCCTGTGAATTCTTCATCCTAGATTGTTCATTGTAGAAGAAAACCTGAATCCTACGTTTTGCTGCACCAATGAGGCCTTCAGTCTCCCTCTGCAGTCACAGCCTACAGACCCAAAAGAGCTTGCAACACAGTATGGAAGAACACCCAAGAGTTAACCCACCAGTGGCCAAGCACTTGGAGATCAGCCACATATGCTTCAGACCACAACCAGTAATAATCCAGAACCTAATTTTTTGGGTAATAATATACAGGCTGCTTAAGGTCTCCTTTCCCCAAAACAGATCTCTACAGCTTTGTCACACAGCTGTTAAGGGCAGAAAGCAAGGATCAGGGAAAGGACAGCAGAAAGGTAAAGCAACACATGCTTTACTCCCCCTCCATAAAAGAGCTCAGACATACCCCTTTCTTGGCAGCTCCGGGCTTCTTCTTTCCAATGAGGGAGGATTTAAGTTCTGCAAGAGGAGGGAAGCAGCAAATAAGCAGAAGTGAATTCATTTAAGAGGCCAAAATTAGACAGCAACCCACATGAACATCCACCACAGTCCAGCTGCGGTAGCATCCAGGGCACACCATGCAGCTTCACATCAGAAGCCTGGGTGATTTCACCCAGGCAAGAAAGATGCATGTAGAAGCTCCACAGTTACAGGCTGGTAGGCTAAAGAAGCATGTCCATTTCTGGAGCAACTTATAATTGAATGAAGACCTGTGAATAACTCCTCTGAGTTGTATGCAGTAGGTGACCCCACCCAGCAGGGATCAGTGTAGTTAGAGAAAGACTAGGTTTATTCCATACACAAATTCAAGAAAATGCAGCTTCAGAGGCATGTGAAGGTCAGTGCCTCACCAATGCCTTAGGGACAAAGCAGCAAGAACCCTAAAGTCGTGTTTACATGAACATACAAAAAAAAAATGGACCTAAAGTGCAGCAAGCTGTAAAAGCAACAGGTTCCCCAACACCTTGCACTTGTCACTCTCAAGGGCATGCCACACTTGTAAAACCAGACAAGCGCCAGCCAAGCAGCAGATGTCTGGGGAAAAGTGTAAGAACAAAGCAGAGAGGGACTGCCCAAAACATCTTCCAGCTTCCTATAAGTAGCTCTAAAATCTTTTATTGCCCTTGTTGGGCTTTTCTTCTGCATGTGTGTGTCTCCTGACTTTCTACATCCACATGACTTTTGTAAGCCCATAAATTATTCTTGACAGCCTTTCTTTTATTTTTTCTAGTCTTATCATAATTTTTTTAAATAAGGGGATTCAAAACATTCACACTATCTGCAACGGTTTTCCGCTCGTTGTTCCTAACACTTGATTCGAGGTTGTTTGGGTTTGTCTTTGGGGTTTTTTATACTGTCAGGAAACAGAAATGTTAATAAGGTCTCTTTACAGATATGACATAATCTGGTTTAGATCTCAATACAACACATATAACTTTTGGCTTGTTTTCTCCCTCTAAGCACAGGAAGCTAAAGTTAGAATTGAAGGCAGAATCTGAGGAGGGGCAAGCAGAGTTGTCACAAGCAGCCAGCGCAGGCCAGCTGTTAGCCAGTTACCTCCAGCAGGAGCGGCCCCTTGTGTTGACAGATACATGGACATGTCTGAGGAAGAGACGTAAAACACGGGGAATGAACAGACACTTGAGGACACAGGCCTTCCACCCAGAATGAACCCACTGTGGGCTAGGAGCATGCTCTCAATAAGGAAAGAAGCTCCAGCTAGATGTTCTGTGTGCAGCCAGGACAGTAATGGCAGGGGAGAATCAGATACAAATCCCTGTTACTCTGAAAACTAAAAATTCATTTGCCTCTAAAGGTTCTGTGAGGAAACAAACCAAAAAACAACCATGTGGCCTTGATCACCCAAGTTCTAGATATGCAAATGCCAAGTTTTGTCCAAAGCTCAAAACCAGGAAAAGATGCTTTTGGGAAAGCAACAGCTTTGAACTCAATCATCCAAAGGAGGAGGAAACCTCCAGAAGACTGTGGCTTGGCTTTGGGCTTCAGGAACATCCCAAGTACTGGTTCCACAGGGAGATAAGCTCATTTAGACATTCTGGAAACTGGCTCATTGCTTCCAGCTTCACCGAACTTACTACTGAGCAGTGGGTATAAGAGGAAGACTGATCCAAGAGTGAAGAGTCTTTCTTACCTAGAGGAGCTTTAGGAGATGTGCTCAACAAGTCAATAGATGGACCTTGGCTGGGACCTGTGGGCACAAAACCGGAAGAGAACATTCAGCAGATTGATTCTCAAACCTCTTCTTTCCATTATGTTCACAGTTCCACTACATGTCTTCTAGCTCCTCTGCCCCCACAAATAAATCCAGTTACAGCTTGAAATACGCAATTTCCAAGCACAACAACTTTACATCTCCACAGAGCAAATTATTCCCTCTGCAGTGTTCTTAACAGCGTAAAAGAAAGCAAACACTCTGCAGAGAAATATACAAAGCTGTTTCAAATTACAGCTATGCCCCCAGATTCTTGGTTTCCTTGTCCTTCACTCTATAAAGTTTTCTGTCCTATGTCATTTTCAGACCCACCAAATTCAAGGGATAGAGAAGAGTGTTTAGAAAATAATTATGTCTGAAAGCAGGGAAATGGGGCAGCTAATCCCCAAAACAGTTTTGTGTGTATTTCAGGAAAAGCAAAGAACTGATCCCAAATGGAGCAGTGTTTTTAGAAGTCTCCATTAATTTAACTAAACATCGTAAGAGTGCACAGAACTTCCACTCCTTCAAGCCTGAACCAAAGGAAAAGTTCAGCCCTTCCAACAGTGGTACAGAACTGTATTCTCCTAGAAATGAAGGCAGGTTCTCAGAAAAATTATTCAGCAAAGAACTCACTCGAAACTTCACTGCCTTCTGATGACTTTGCTGCTTTTTCCACCTCTGGAGAAGACTGTGCAGGATTCTGGGTGGCATCTGCTACATCCCAGGTACTGGAAGACTGCAAGGAGATACTCATTCCAGTTATTTGCAGAAGATGAATGAACCAAACAATCCTGAATTTACTATAGGTTTAGTGACCTGTATTCAATTTTAGGCCAAAGGAAACTTGTTCCAAACTTCAGACTATGCCTTCCTTGAAGATAACATATGGACAAGTCCATATTCCCTTAGCAGGGACAAAAATTTAAAAAAAAAAAGAAAAAAAAGAAGCTAAGCTGAATGAAAGGTCAAGAGGAATGACAGAATCATTTGACAGTTGCCTAATGTGAGGACTTCCAAGGTTAAAGGAAATGAGTTTAAGTCTGGGAGAAAGTGTGAATGAGTTTTCCTGGAAAAAATTAATCTCCACTTCCACTGTCTCTATTTGCCATACAGCCAATTCTTACATTACTCTATGCACCTGAGAAAGTCTGCCTGGCATTGTGCAGTTGCCCAAATCCACTTTACCAGGGTCTGTGCACTGAAAAGCTTCTTCTAAACCAGAAGTTCAAAGTAATAGCTAGTTCTTGCTTTAACTGTACGAAGAAACTAAGCATTAGCACAAAGCAGCACACAAAGCATCTTCCAGGGCATAGCTGGTAGCTCTGAGTACTTCTTGAAGTTAAAGATGGTCTCAAAAACAAAAGACATGGATATTACAGGGACTGTTCAGATATGTGACTATGTCCCAGGCAGATGACTGAATCTTACTTCCTCCATGTTACTACTGAATTTAGAGTATATACTGAATACAATTTAGAGTCCTTCCAAGCTAAGGGACTGCTCCTGGCTGAACAGCTGGCTATTGGAAAGCTATTAAGGCTGCCTGGTTTAGGTAGTTCTTCTCACCTGTGTGTGCTCCATGAAGAAATCAGCATCACTCTTGTCAGGGGAGTGCCCAGGGGCTCCACTCAGTCCATCTATAAGCAACTAAAGAGAGGAGAGGGGAAAAAAGAAGGTATCCTACAAGACTCAGCATCCAGCACTACACATCTAGCACTCCAGAGCCCTCAGACTTACATCAGTGCCATACTTGGCCATGGCAGCACTTGCCAGCTGCCGGATCTTCTCCCTGTACATCTGGGCAGCTCGACTGTTATATTTAGCATTGGCATCTGTGGTGGTACAGCCGTGCTGGCGGAAGAACGCAGTCTGAAAAGAGAGGAATATTCAGTCTCCTGACTGCTAGGTCACACTCAAGCCCTAGACAAAGTCAACAGAAAAAGAAAACTTCCCAGAGACAGGGGATGATATACTGAGAACACAGTATGGACCAGCCATTCACTGATCAGCTTTCTACAAGAAGTCTCACTCCAGGGGCCTATGAAAATCATCCGTCTTCTCTACAGAGGGATGATTCTGAGTCACAATGCTGAGCATGAGCTTTCAAACTGCTGTTATTAACTCCTATCATTTAAGAAGGCTATGTCTCTCATTTAAATGAGGTGCAAAAAATGACAGAGCTGCACTTCAGAAAACAACACATGCAAAGATCACAGTCTGACTTCCAAGCACACTTGACAAATGCCCCCCTTCATTACACATTTCAGATGAGATTGGTACCAAGAAAGCCACACAAAGGAAAAGGACAAGAAACAGAGGATATAGATTAGCAAGAGGGAAAGCAAGCAAAATGCCTACAGAGGCTCCTCACCGCGTTGGCATTACTGCCCACTTGCATACACCTCAGCTGGAACCAGTTCCAGTTAGAATCCAACTCTGTGGACCTGTGTGAGAACCCATTATTTCTATTAATAAAGAACAGGCAAACCAAATGCAAAACCAAGCTCTGGCCTAAAATGGTCAGATATCCCACTACTATCCCCAAGTGCAGGAGCCAAAGGTGGAAAGAATATCTTGGGAACTTCTTTGCTCCTGTAAAAAAATTAATTTCAACTTTTAAAGTGAGGAAAAAGACCAACTTTTATCCAAATTTTGAGGATCTCTCACTTGTACTGCTTGTTTAGAGAGCAGAGCTTGAGCTAGGAAAGCATGGTCAAGAACTTTCGTTCTACATGTGATCTCACCACAACATGAGAGACTCATATTCAGCCCGTCCCACAGATTAAGCCAAAACACATGACAAAGCAACTGAGAATACATCCAAATAAAGCTAAGGGACACAGCGTGTCTCATATCAGTTACTCAAATTCTGTCCTAACAAGTAAAGGTCATAGTTCTATTAACTTAAAATGCTAGTTTTTACAAGTACTGGAAACAAGAACTAGACTGAAAAGCCAACACCATCTTCCCCATTAGGTTGATACCGAAAAGATTAAATGGTATTCGTTTTTGCCTTGCTCAGCCTTACGAGAAGGTATATATACCACACTGCTGCCTTACTGGCAAGATTGACACACCACACTCTCGTCTCTGCTCCTACAATTCCAAGTCCAGAGAGCGTTGCTGCAAGGTTAGCGAAAGCAACATGTCGATGTTCCACTTGAGGTGCTTTGGAAACTCCCTCTTGGAAGTGCTGAGTGACCCAGAACCTCGAGCGAGCAAGCCACATAAAACCCGAGGTGATCGCTCCGTGATAAGGCTTCTCTCCCAATCCCTGCGTGCTCCCACACCAAGGCGGCATGGCTGCCCCAGGCCTGCCGGCGGTACCGCGGGCCGTGTTCCCCGCTCCCCACGCACCTGATGAAGCTGAGGTGCACGCCCAGGGACCTGTGGACGCCGGAGCAGTCGATGCACAGGAAGACCCCGTAGGTGATACTGGCCCAGCTCGGGTTCTTGGCGCCGCAGTCGAAGCACGACTAAAGCGAAGGCAGAGAGACAGCCAGGTTGAGGCGACGGCTCTGCCGCTCCGCCACCCCCTGCCACATCCCGGCGGCCGCCGGCCGCTCTGCCCGGGCTCTCCCCAAGGGCCCCTGCCCGGCCGCCCCAACAGCACCCGCAGCGCGGCCCACCGGGAGCCCATGGGGGCCCAGTCGGAGAGCAGGCCACGGCAGCAGGGCAACAGCCCGACACGGAGAGTCCGGCAGCCCCCGGCCGCTCCGCGCTACCTTGTTAGCCGGGGCTGCCCGGAGCCGCTTGAAGAGGGTCTGGATCTCCGTCTTGCTCGGCTCCGCCGCCATGATCTCTCCTTCCCAGACACCCCCGCGAAGACGGCAGCCGGCCGGGCCCAATCGGCGCCGCGGCCGCGGTAGGTCCGTGCTGGGCCGGCCCCCTCGCCGCCTCCGTGGGTCTGGACAGTGAGAGGAGAGCAAGGTCTCTCTTTTCCTCCGGTCCTGGGCTGTGGGGCAGCTTTAGCTCCGGGTCATCCCGGCCGCTGCGCCGGCTGCCAGCCCGACGCCTCGCGGGGGTCACGGCCTCGCCTTGCGCACATCGGTCGTTGCACGCCCCGAGAACCCCCGTGAGCTCGGAGCGCTTACGGCAGTCCCACAGCGCCCTGCTCGGCGCTGTCGGGGAGCCCTTCTGGCTGTGCCCCTCCTTTTGGGGCCGCTGCGGGCCCGGACCGAGAGTAGGGCTCTTTAGAATAGCAGTGAGGCAGTGCCCGCCTTGGGTCAGCTCCTGCCGGGGAAGAAGCTCAGAGCAGCGTTTACAGGCATCACCTGCTCCGGCAGCCGACCTCAGGGCACTGGGCCTGGTACACTGGCACAAGCGAATGGTGATTTGGAAATGATTTACAGAACCACAGAATGTCCTGAGTTGGAAGGGACTCACATAGATCATCGAGTGCAACTCCTGGCCCTGCAGAGGATATCCCTAAGAGTCAAACCATGTGCCCAAGTGCATGGTCCAAACACTTCTTGAACTCTGTCAGGCTGGTGCTGTGACCGCTTCCCTGGGGAGCCTGCTCCAGTGCCCAAACATCCTCTGGGTGAAGAACCCTTCTCTAATACCAAACCTAAATCCTGCTGACACAACTTCAGGCCGTTCCCTCAGGTCCTGACACTGGTCATTAAAGAGATCAGTACCTGCCCCTGTGCTTCCCCTCGTGAGGATAGTGAAGACCATGATGAGGGATGAGGTCCCCTCCATTTCCTCCAGGCTGACAGACAAAGTGACTTCGTCCACACCTCTCACGGCTTCCCCTTCAGACCCTTCTCCATCTTCATAGCCCTGATTTAATCAGGAGAGACCTCTCAAGAAGCTACTACTTGCCTATGCAGTAATCAAGGCATCATGAAGCAGTAATCAAGGTAGGGAAGTTGTTACTTCAGAGCAAAGATGATGTCAGGGCCCTTAACTTCTGTATTTATTACCTGCCTAGAAGCAGCAGGGTATTGACTAGAAAGTCATTCAGTTATAATGCAAGAAAAATAGGAAAAAATAGGGTTGTGCTGTGAACTAAAAGTCAGTGGCGTATAGTCCATTTCATGCTTTAGCAAAAAAAAAAAAGTGACTGCAGAGCAGTGAGAGATTCAGAAGGACAACAACAACAACAAAAGTTAATCAGTAGCATGGTATTACAGAGATGGAATACATTGGGATTTCTTTACCTCTGAAAGGAGGTTTCTCTGCAGCACCAGCTTGTCACTAAAAGAAAGTGTTAAATGTACTAATATCTGGACAAGACAACTTTGAGTTTAAATTTAAAGGCTTTCTTCACTCATTTCCACATTATCCACAGACGTTAAGGTAGACAATAGAATTCTTTGCAATGGGAACCTAGGACCCATGGTTTTAGGAAGATACGTGAAGTACTGCGACATAGAGATGCAATCAGGAACAACAGACTTGTTGAGAAAAAAAAAAAGCCCTGCAGAGAAACCCTTACAGGTTTAGCAGGGTCTTGTGTTCTGAGAATCAGCAAAGCTCTAACTGTATGATCAGAGTGAGACCTGATATGCTAGGCACATGCAGTAAGATGAGAGGCTTCTGGCTGACACATCTGATTCAAGCTGCTCTGAGAGGAGTTTCTTAGCTGGGTAGTGAAGCCTGATCTAGCCTGACAGAGCTCATTCTTGGCAGCAGTCTTGTCTTACGTAGTCCCTGGTTTCTGTTGCTTTTATTCTACTACCTTAATGATGCCTGTATGCCATTTCTAGGATTACACACACATGTAGTGGGGAAACAATGCAGGTAAAAGTAACCGATAGCATTCTCCTCACAGCTATTTTTAAACAAGTTGAGTTCCCTGATGCCATTCACGGTGCAGCTGTCCTGGCAGTCATACCAGGAGAGCTGATGTCAGGGTGCAGTAAGGGCTGGCTGCATACTAGGACAAGGAGAGCTGTGAGGGGCTGTTCCTGAGGCCAGCAGCCAGGGCCCTCATCGGGCATGGCCCATTCCCACAGTACCTGACCACTGAGAGCCAAGCAGGCCCAGCATAGTGGCTGGATTTGACCAAGAATTGAGATAGCTGGACAAGCTCATGGTGGTGAGGTCACTTGCAGTCAAACTGGGTTAGGATCAGGCCCAGCGATTGCCAGGCATGTCTGTGGTGATAAGGCAAGGCAAGGCAAGCCTGAGGTCAGGCTGATAAACCAGCCTGCAGGTCAAGATCAACGAAGCACAGCCAGAGACTACTGCTCCTCCAGCGTAGCTCAGACAGGGCCTGGGAACTCTGGGCTGAGCTTAAATGCAGACACACCCTCCCCCCAACCCCATGGGCAGGGGCTTTGGGTAGAGCCGCAGGTGAGGCTGCTCTGGACAGTGAGGGCCTGTTAGTGCTTTCAGGGCCCTGACAGGTGAAGCTACAGAAGGGCAGGAGAGGGAGTTTCTGGTGCCAGGGTGGAGGTTGTGTAAACTGCATCTTGTGTAGAGGAGGGAGTTCAGATGAGTATGTATTGGGAGTGTTTGTGTTCGTGTTGGCTGGAGCTGCTTCAACCTGAGTTGCTTGCTCCTGCCCTGTCATCATCAGTTGTGTGGTGCTGTTCCCCTCCTCTGTTTCTTTCTTATGATTGCTGTTTGGGAATGGGATGGGCATCAGTCAGCAGGTGGTGAGCAATTGTATTCTGTATCACTTGTTTTTCTTGGGTTTAATTCCTTTTTTCCTACTATTATTATTGTATTTTAATTTATTTCGGTTATTAAACTGTTCTTGTCTCCACCCACCAATTTTACCTTTTTCTGATTTTCTTCCCCATCCCACTGAGTGGTGTGGGGTGGGTGGAGTGAGCTGTGTGATACTTGGATGCAGGGTTAAACCATGACAGAGAGAAAATGGCACATGCTCAGGAGGAGCCAAGGCAGCCTCAGAGGCCAGTAGGTCAGTGTCACACTTTGTCTCTGCCAGTCTGTGCTAGGAGACATGGCGAGATACAGTGCAAGCTCCTCTCCTCCATGGAGGAAGCACAGTTTCTGTTCGCTGCATTGTGTCCTAGGAATGCTTGCTACAGCAGGGTTACTTCAGCTTCTCTACCTCAGCAGGGTCTCTTGCAGGCCTTCAATCCCATGCTGGTTGCTCCAGATCCTGGCAAGGCTGCTGATCCTGTCCATCAGTTTTGCATAAAAGCAGCAGGGAGAGCATGCTGCTGGTTTGAGAAATAATCAGCTTCTTTTTGTTGCCTTTGTCAGTACAGGAAAGACCTCCTGCTGCTGACTGTTCCCTGTGAATGAGTGCTGTCACTGCACTGTTCTTGCTATTTCCTGCATCTGTTTCTTTTGTATCTCATGTGCTTTAGTGCTGAATTTCTGAGCTTCAAGCTGGCAGCCTGCTCTTTGGCTCTCAGCTTCCCTGTCCATCTGCATCCCATCTGACATCTACCTATTTCCTCCTGACTGCTGTGACACCAGACTCTGAGCCTGATGTAGCCTTCTAATCAGAGATCACCTTGCTGTTATCCACCTCTGCCAATAAAAGGTAGTTCCCAGCATTATCCAAGAGAGCAAAGGAAAGCAAAGGGTGATGACCAGGCATGATCTTGGCGTCTGCCATACCACTAGGGACATATTTTCAATACAGAAGTCTGGTTATCTGAGGGCATGAGGTTACTGTGAAAGAGCTGGAGAGACTCTGGAGGGAAGTGCTGTGATGGGCATAAAACATGCCCTGCACTTTCAGGCCTGAGCCAAAGGTAAGAGAAAGTGCTTCTCTGTGAGTCTGTCCAAAAGCAGGGTGGTAGAGGGAAAAAGGGACCTTGCTCTTTTCTCACTGCCCCGCAAAGAACATGAGTGAAAGGATTGTGCAGGGGAGAGATGAGGTGGCTGAGTCCTCCTCTCCTATTCAGACCCACTGGCCCCTCACACTTCTGCTGAATGAGTTTTGGGAGAGGGGCTGGCAAATTCAGTAAACTACCCAAAAAGTAACAGGGAGATACAGTTTCCTATGGATCACAATGTTGAGTGGTGGGGTACCAGAAATCTACAATGATGCCTTGGGCAGAGAAGCAATTCCTAACACAAATCTATTCTTGTATTATTTTTTCCTCCTCTCTTACTAAGCGGTTTACAGACACTAACTAATCCACATGATTTCCCTTGGGGATAGCCAGAAACTCAGGGAGAAAGCTCTGCTCAGTATTTCAGGGCAGCCTGGCTATTTTCAGTAGCAGAAGGAGCAAACACAGACATGAATGGAGGAGAGGAAAATCGGGTGGAAAGCATTCTCCCTCTCACTGGAACGAGGGACAGGTTCTCAGCAGGTATGCCCCTTCCCAGAGTGTGTAAGAAGATGCTCCCAATTTTCTGTGGTTTCAGGGATCATATGGAAAACTTTTCTTTGGGTTAGGTTAGGTTTCTGTCAAGTCAGCAAACTGCCCTGCCATGTATTCACTTGGATTGATGCAAGAGAAGCAGCTGGCTGAGGGTTGTGGCTGACCAGGCTGCCAGTGTGCTGGACTGAATGTAATTAGTAGCTGCCTCCCTAGGAAAAAGTATAGCACCAAGACAGGCAGTCATGTCACTCACTGGCTCCATGCAATGCTTCCAGCAAGATGGAAGATAAGGAGCTAATACACTTTGTGTAGAGTGAGTATTTTGTTCAATTTTACAATTTTACTGCAGTCTTGCAAATGTTGTGGTTTGGAGAAAAGTCAGCAAAGGTTGAAGGAACACATAAATTAAGGAACACAACCGATGGGTAACTCAAGAGATATTGAGGAGTGTAGTCATGGATGGCTTGCTCTGATTTGGGGTTGTGTTACAGCCAAAAGGCTGGTCCTGCTGCATGTGCTGTCCCTTGTACCCAGTCTGGGAAGTGGCAGCCGTGGGCTGAGTTGTGTCCCTAGCCCTGCTCAAACAGCGATTGTAATTGCGTTGCTGAGCTGATCCCCTCCTGCTTGTGTGATTGCTGGATAAGTAAGGCAAGGGCTAGGAAGTTTTGAAAGGGAGAGGGGAGGACAGTCCCTTTCAGCTGTGCCAGACAATGTTGCTGGGCTGCCAGGCAAAACTGCTGCAGTTTGATGGAACGGGTGATGGGAGAGTAGGGCCAGGGCAGGAGCGTGCTGCTCCTGAGTAGTTGTTAAGTGTCTGCATGTATACACATGTATGTCTTCAGGCTTTTTTTTGTAACTCCATTTCCAGTATTATAATCAAATGTTCATTTGCAGAGGTCTGGTAATATCACCTCTGGCCTGGCAGGTGCTTTGGACTTGGGAGGCTTTAGAGATACCCCGAAGTAGGGGTATGCTGGCTGATGTGTCCTGGGTTTTCCTGGATCTGAGGATTAGTTTTAGATCTTGCTGTGATGGTCTGTTTGGAGATGTTACAGGTGTCCCTGCTGGAAGCGAGTTGTTTGGCAGGGGACAATCACTCAGGTGATGGAAGACATGCACACCACACCACATGAAAGCAAGGTGAAAAACTGGGAAATGAGCAGACCCTGAGCTACCTTCTTTCAAGGGCAGTTGACAGTACAGGTACTAACTTGCCTTAGGTCAGAACCAGCAGGGCTGTCCACCCATCAGACATGACTCTTCCAAATTTTCCAATAGGTATGTAATCTCTCTTCCCTGCAGATCACCCCTCTCACGAGTTTTCTAAACTGAATCCCTCTAGTACAGGGACTAGTTGCCTGCAGCCCCTACAAACATAGGGAATGTGCCTTAAGCACAAGACAGTGACCCATGGAAGCAAGGCAGGCAGAGCTGACCAAAAGACAAGGTAAGCAAGGCAAGATGAGAAAGCTCTTTTGAAAACAAAGGATTTTCAGTGTGGAGTCACCACTGTCAAACAGGTCATTATGAAGGATTTGGTTGCAAATAGGGAGGGAGTAGGTAGCAGTGCTTCAGCTCCACAGGTGGCTGCAATATGTAGAGGGAATGCAGAGCCACTTGTGAAACAAACATCCGTAGAATTATGGATACAACATTCCCTAGGAACTGTGTGGCACCTGTGGGGAAGCCCGGAAGAAGATTTGAGAGAAAGGACTACTGTGGTCACAGCTGGGGGCAGTGACTGTTTTAGTGTCAGCCTCCTGCTGGAAGCAGGAACAATAGACTCAGGAAGGAAAGAGGTGGTGAAGTCAAAGGGGGAGAGTGCAGGACCTGGAAGAAGACTTCCAGCTGCTTGGACAAAAAGGAAATGCAGGGAGGAAGGGACCACAGGATATGTAACTAGAAGGACCCAGTGAAAGTGCTGAAACTGAAGAGGAGAGCTTGTGGACCCCCACACTAAGGGGGAAGAAGTGCTGAGCACCACTACACTGCCTGTTGAGGTGTCTCAGCAGCTGTAATTGCCTTAACCTGAGAGACTGACAAACCAGAAACCTCTGCAAGCAGGGTTACTGAATGATGAAAAACAGGAGGACATAGCCAGAAAATGGATGTGCTGAAAGCAGCTGAGGTGATTTGGCCTGAAATTTAGTTTGGAGAAGTTCACTGGAGCTATGTTGCTTAGTCAAGATGTTCTGAAGATAACTAGCCAGTTTCTTCCAGTTACAGAACCTGCTCCATTGCCCCTTTCCCCTCCCTTTCAGCAAGGATTTGTTCATCTTCTCATATTAATCCCCTTTGATCTGCTAAGAACCTAGGTAGCTTGGTAAAGTCTCACTCCCTTGCAGCCCAGAGTTTTTCAGCTCCTTGTAGCCTGGACCTGGGCAGTGGTTCAACACATGGCTGCAAGTTTTTTGTTTCTCCTTTTTTGGTTTTGGGCTGGTTTGGTGCAAAGTCCCTCTGAAGACATTTTGCCTTGTATCATGCAGCCTTACTATTCTTGCTTGATTTGCACAACCTTTGCTGCCAGCCTGCAGGGAGTATTTTCCAACTACGTTTCCATGGGTCAAGATGGAGTTTGTTGCACTGGCTTTGTCTCACGTTCAGCCCCATGATCTGTCAGCAGCGGGTTTCAGTGCAGTTACTCTAGAAATGATCATCTACAGGTCTAAGTGGAGTGTTCAAGCCCATTTTGACTGCAGCACCAGCTTTCTTTACAAGCAGAAGGGATTTTTGCAGCCTGCTGTCCATAAGCATAATGCCAGCAGCTCGAGAAATGAACCAAGGCAGCTCCAGTTCACGCAGAGCCTGCTCTGCAGTCGGGGGAGCCTGCAGGAGACAGCAGAGCTGAACTCCACAGCTACACAGCTGTGGCCTTGGCTGGACCTGCAAACAGGGCAGGAGCAGAGGCAGTGCAGGACAGTTTGTAACAGCACTGAGGGGTCTCTGTGCAGGATTGCCACATACTTGCACCTGCCTCCGTGCTTAGTGCCAAGCAAAACAGCCACAAGGACACAGGGGATGGGAAGTGGGATGGAAAGTAAACTGAAGCAGCAATGGCCCCAAGCTCCAGGCAGGGCTGTGGGAGTGCCACCCAGAGCTGGAGGCTAACCACAACTCAGCTGCCATCCCAGAGCACAGCTGGCCCGTGGGCTTTGTGACCCAGATTTTGCCTACAGGGCAAAAACGTTACTGGGTTAGACAAGCTCAGCTGCTACTTTGGGGAAATGGGTGTGATCCGTCATAGAGAATCTTTAACTTCCTCTTCCTAGAAAATTCATCATCAACAGGAGATCCAAGCTTTGCATGATACTCCCAAAATTATTTTCCAGGAAGATGCCAGAACCAAATTAATTATCTGCTAACCACAGATATAGGAGCTTTCCACAAGGAATGGCTTTATTAAAAAAAAAATATGACTAGATAATTTTTCACTGTGTTGCCCATCAGGCACAGAGATGCATTTGTATTTTTTTACAAAAACCATGGGGGAAGAACAGGCTTCACTGGCCTTCTGGAAGTCAGGCACAGCAATTAGTTCATGGGTACATGTCTCTTTTCACACACAAAACTTTTGGCATGGCATGGAGGGCAAGTTTCAACCAGAATCTTTGTGGTTAGCAAAACCTCATTTGCTTCTGTGGAAAACCAAGTATCTAGGCAGAGCTATTACTTTAATATAAGATCATTAGATGTGGGTTGGTTTGGGTTTTTTTTTCCCTTCCCTCCAGCTTGATCTTTACTACACAGACTCTCTTTTACTAATCCAGATGGTTTTGGGTAGCCAGGACTAAGTGCCATGCCAGTTCATGAGGTATACTGCAGCCAAGCAATTCTTCATTCTCTCTGTGTTGTCTGCTGTCCATTACTTCAGCTCTTGGCAGGAATTTCTGATGTGCAAACATTCCTTAGGGGACTTGTTCACATAAGCTACAATATGTCACTATTTCTGGAAACTGTCAAGCAGCCCATTATAATCAGGTGGTCATGTTTTCCTAGGACAAATAAGTCTGTTCAGACTTTGTCCTGTGGAATTTCACGTTGTTTGCACTGTAATCAGAGGTCCTGTCTGCTGGACATTTCTGTCCTTTAGCATGTTCTGGCCACACCTAGCTCCATCCCTAATTACAGCCTGACTAAAACTCAGAAGAGGAGTTCAAGTCAATTTTCCATGCTATCCTCTGTAGCTTCCTTCTACTGTTTTTTTGACCTTACATGAAATCCTAGCATTAGTGTTCAAAATATGCAGCCTAATCAGGGAAACTTCAGTCTTATTTATAGGACATCTCAGGTCATTTTAGTGCTGTTTCAGCCTCAGTTCTCTCAGAAGCCTGGCAGGCATGGCTCTCTTCACATTCACGTGTGCTGGGACAAAGGAGCAACAAATCATTTCAGTGTGGGTCAGCAAGTGGAACACTTGCAATTACTGCACAACAGTAATGATACTTTTACCTGGGACACAGAACTGAAAGCAGAGACTAGATCTTTAAATAACTCCAAGTGTTTGTACACCAACACCTCTAATTACATGGCATAAGCTTAGAGGCATCTTCAGATATTGAACTTAGAATACTAAGTAAATTCATAGCTAAATCCACGCATTTTTAATGTCTGTTGCTTAGATATTTAATTGCCTTTTGGAAATACTTTCTCTTTTCTTGAGAAAGGATTGTAATGGACTGTGAGCAAAATGCTTTAGCCTTGTTCTTTTGGTTTGCGCCCCTCTTCCCCATTCATGAAATACAGTGCTAGGGATATTTCGAGCAAAACTGTTCAACTCTAAGTTTCTGTGGTCTCACAAAAGCACTAAATAACATTAGTCTCCCATTTCTTTGTCCATGGCAGACTACATTTCAAGGCATCCAGTATGCTGTAAAAGGTTAATTTCTGCTGTCAGCCAGGCAAGGAGATGTTTGGGATACTCTACTCTTCATAAATTAACAGTGTTTGAATATGTCCATCCCCTCCTCTGTTTCGGTCTACATTGTTGGCTTACTAGCTGCTGTTAACACCCTACTGGCCATTTAATCTCAGTGTTCACCCATGACTTCGGACTTTCTTACGTGTAGCACCGTTTTTCCAAACAGCTCTGAAGCAGTTCACCCCATGTGGTTGGTAGAGGCTCAACTGAGTTTTGTGAGTCTGACTGAGCCAGGTCACTCACACTTGCTAGGCCAGAATAAGAATGTCACTACAGAAGGTTACTACAAACTCAAAATGCATTGCAGCAGCAGTTTCAAGCAGATGTACTAAGTAAGCCATGTTTAAGCAATTGCTTTTTTGCCTTTGTTTCTCCAGCAATGGGAGCTTTTCCAGTTTTTTGTTCCCTCAAGCTCTTGGGCTTATCAGTCCCTATGTTGGAATATGCAGAGCACTAGAATCAGGATGCCAGGTCTTCCCAGCAGCCTCAGAGGCTTTCAAAGGCAGAAGGACAGGTGAGATAAAGATGTTTGATACATCCTCTCTGCTGAATGGCACTTAACGTGTGGTCATAAGTGCACTTGCAGCAATTCAGGACAAGAAGGGGAGTTACCACTCTATGGCTAATTTGTGCCAACCAGCAGGCAGCTTCCACAGTGCAACCCTCATCACAGTACAGGGGTCTTTGGCAAAGCAGGGAGTGCACTTCTAGCCCTGTGTAAGTCAAGATGTAGGAGAGGAAAAAAAGAGGGTGTCTGCTGTGCACTAAGTACTCTTGAAGAGAGGTGTAGCCAAAATAATCTAGATTCATTAGAAACCCCAGCATACACAAGTGAATTTATAGATCCTAAGCAGAACAGTGCTGGATTGTAGCTGTCATTTTGTTAAAACCAGCCTTCAGCATGTGTCAAAGTCCA
The DNA here is from genome assembly GCA_013397725.1 of Rhagologus leucostigma. NCBI lineage: Eukaryota > Metazoa > Chordata > Aves > Passeriformes > Rhagologus > Rhagologus leucostigma. The sequence continues at coordinate 2,478,469 of VZTD01005548.1, forward strand.
TTTTAGCTCAGGGAGCATTCAGTCAACTCCAACTTGCTGCACAAGAGGTCTGTTCACAACTCATTAGCCTGAACAGCTACACCATGCAAGACAGAAGCTTTTTTTCTCCTGTGCCTCAGCTATACTATCATTCATTTCTGGGGTTATGCCAATAAATATGAGGGCAGTGGAGAGGGATGTTCAGGTTGAAGCTGTGTCACACCAGCTGCCTTACCAGGGAAGCCAGCAAGCTTGCAGGTGAAGGATACCGAAAACCTATAAAAGATGTGGGAGAATAAAGAGTTTTCTGCTGGTCAGCTTGATGGAGCTAACAATAGTAGAAGTTCCCTATTACCCTGCACATCCAAAATTCCTTGAACAGAAAGCCTGGAGGCAGGGCAGACCTCGACACCCTATGGATGCATGTGTACTGAAACCAAGGAAGCATGCTTTCTCTCTTTTATAGAGCTCCACAAAAACACTTATCTCCTTTCACTGAGTGCAAGTCAAAAGGATCTGTTTCTTTCTGCACTCCTACACTACTGTAGTGCTCAGAAAAGTCTTTATTCATCCGTGTTTATTTTTTAGAAAATCCCTACAGTTCTAGGTGTTTAAAATGAAGCATTAGTTACATGGAATATGTGCCTTTAAAGTCCCAAAGCTGCTGGATATACTGCAAAGGTGGGTTGGGCCAGGAGAGACCCAGTGACCTCTGCAGGAGATGCTGGTATGGCTGTGAGGCACTGGCGGGACAGCAGCAATCATGATCCAACCTTTTCAACATAATTAGCAGGATAGAGTCCAACTTGACCAGTGAGAAGTCGGCCCTTGCACCAGCCCTGCTCATCTTCCTCACTAATCTTCATTAGTTCTTCACCTGAAAGTAAGAACAGTCATTAGCAGGCAGCCTTGAGAAAGGTAGCATGGCATTTTTACCCACCTAAGATGACTTGATAAAAAGCAAGACTATTGGTCTGAATCCCCACACTTTTCTCCCCTTATCAACACCCTTATCATAATGCACAGTTTCATCAAAGCCAGAATTACTGACCTCTTCAGTATTTATATGCAATACCATCACCTTGGCCGATGAACTTAAACAGACTTTCACTTCTTCTATTCAGCATCAGAAATCTTTTGTGCCCTCTAGTTGTGCCTGCTTTTCTCTCCCTAAGGAACATGCTTACACAAGCCAGTGATCAGATGGATCTGATCCTTTTTTTCCTTAGTGGCTCCTCTGGTAGGCAAGTGGGAAGGAAATACAAGAAGCTGCTAAGCTGTGGCTGTTAGGACCCAAAATGCCTATTCCATGATGGAGTGTCTGGTTTGGCCAGTAAGGCATGAAATCAACTGATTTCTTAGACTACGACCAGGAAAGACTTTTAACATTCCCACATCTGCTTTGGGAAGGGGCAGAAAGATCCCCTCCTCCACCAGTAGAAGGTCATACTTCTGCCAGAGAGGGAGGTCTGACTGCATCAATAGGCACATCCCACACTGGCAGAGTCTCAGAAAGTCACTGCTGTTAAGCTGAAGCCTTACTGGTATGTGTTGCTCAGAGCAGATTCAAAAAGGAGATGACTACAGCTAACAAGTCATACCCCGTTTCATCTGCTGAGTGGAAAGAAAGAACAAAGTCAAGTTCTAGAGCACCCATATTGCAAGATATTTTAAAGCAACAAATTAGCGTTAGGAAGTTTACCAGTATGATAACACTGCAGCACAGATACTGGCCCTCAGGCACAAAGGCCCTGCTACAGAACGACTTCAATGGGTGTATTTTGGAGAGGTATAGCACAGAGATACCATGTAAAACTCAAAACAACCAAGATCAGAAACACTCCCAAGATCCAGATGTCCTGAAGTTGAGAGGAGGGCACATGAAAACTAAATTTAACAAAAGGAAGAAAAGGGGACAGGTCTGTTTGCTCCAGCACTCAGTCCTCTGCTGCAAGCCAGGATCTCCATTCTCAAGATACCCATTTTGAGCAACAGTTTGCATAGCTGTTTTTTGCCAGCTGACCTCTGCCTTCAGTAGTACGTGTCAGTCAGGTGAGCTTTCTCCGAAAATATCTATCTTCACATTACTTGAAAAGATGATCCAGAACACCCATGTAATTTTTATATCAATGGTGCAAGGGAGAAGCATTTAATAAAGTTCCAAGACACAATTCAAAATAAATGCCCTAAGAGGAAGCAGGAAGGATCTGTTTTATCACTTGGGGTCTGCTCTCCCTGCATTCTGACCAAGGCAGAGACAGTCTCTTTCCATGCGGTCTCACTACCTTTTAGTCTAGAAAAAATTGGATTTCCCATTGTATCATCCACTTTGAAGGAGCTGGCAGTGGGTCAGACCAAGGGAAAAGTAAGTGTCAGTTTTCAAGTGGACATCCAGTTCTTACAGAGTGTTTCAATCATTCAGTCAGCCAGAGTGAGGACAGCAAAAGGTTAGTAAGAGATTAGTGCTTCTGTACCTGCTTTAAAGCTCAGCTCATCAGCCTCCTGTCCTGTGTAATCATAGAGTGCTCGTACCCGTACACCTGGTACCTTTAGGTCTTCCTCGTGCCCGTTGGCATCCAGGCACTTCTTGGGAGTGTCCTCATCTGACCACTCCGAAATGTCTTCCTTCCCTCCGCTTTGTGTGTGGAAGGTGAGAGGGGACAAGATGGTTGTTAGTAGATTGATCTTTCACCCACCTCCTCCTGAATCATGCACCACCCTGACTCCCCCTGAGACTGCTCTGCTATAGGACAGGGTGCAAGAGGCCCAGCAGCCAAGCGAGGGCAAACAGGGAAGAGAGACCCCAGGAGATAACTACATTTTGTTGAAAGCACCCAGCATTAGAGCCCTGAGGGCCAGGAAGGTAACTCACTCTCAAAGTATTTTCACACATGCACACTCTTCCACGACCTCATCCTACTCTAGCAGACCCTCTCACACAAAGCGAGTCCTAACTGGAGAGCCCAGCTGCATCCAGAGTTATTCCAGCCAAGAATAAGACAGAGAGGAAAAGCCATATTTTGCATCTTGAAGAGTCTGGAATTATGTTTTCCAAGTCGGGGACAAGAGCAGAGGGGAAGAGCAGCAGAGGACAGATGCCTGGAACCCAAAAAAACCCTGCAGAGGCTATGTCCCATACTAACTTCACATGGGTTGGTGCCTTCAGGGTGTCATAGAAGAGGCTGTTCTGCTCCTCTTGATAGGAAAACCTGTAGATTGGCAAACAGGACCCCTGAATCCAACTGACTGTGATATACAGTAGTGGCCTTGAGAAATCTCTATATCCCCATTCTTCTCTGCTCAGTTCACTTTGGCCAGAGTCTACCTTTTAAAGCAGGACAGCTACTGGAACAGTAGGATGCGTCTGTTCTGCCTCTCCCTATTCTCCAGGCTTGCTTCCTGGCAATGGAAGCAGCTATACCCAAACTTGTCAGGTACTACTCAGCACCATACCAGGGAAAAACAATAAAAATTTGTTGCCTTTATTTAGGAAACCACACAACTCCCAACTCTTTTCACCCTGTCTAGGAGGAAGAACTGGGGAAATGCATACCAGAATCAGACAGCATTAGTCACACTGGGCTAAATCTCACTACTAGAAGGATCTTTCAAAGGAAGGCACTTTGTGAGGCAGAATGTGCTAGACAAAAAACCAAAAAAAAAAACCCCTAAAAACCTAACAAAACAAACCCAAAACCAAACAGTTACCCTAAACTACATTTTCTACATGGCCTTTTCCATGTGCCACAGGCAAGGCCATGGGCAAGAGACAGGAAGTTAAGGAAGAGATACTCCTATCAATCCAACTCATTCATGACCCTAGGCAGGACTGTACTTTTCCTAACCTGATGTATCCCAGAATTCAGCCTTTACCTTGTCTGCAGAGGAGTCTGTGAGACAACACCATCTCGTGCAGGCAAAATGCTGGTCAGTGTGACATCATCAGCCATCTTGCCACTCTTCTCCTTCTTGGTGATTTGCCGCTGTGTTTCGAGGGACCATTCCTGTCCAGGGAAAACCAGTAATACCATCAAGCCACTCAGATAGAAAAGCTGTGTACGTCTTTTCTACCCAATATAGAAGGACAGAAGACCAGGTTGTACTTTAGTAGCAGCTGAACTGGTCAGCTCAAGAGCCTTGCTGGCATAGCAGGCTCACTTCTGTTGAAACCCAAGGTGCAACAAGAGAGGCTGTGAGAAAATAATCACAGAAATCTGTCCCACGGCCCTGAGCACGACCTCCTGTTCTTTGTCCTTGCAGCTGGATGGCAACCTATGTATGCCCCTTTGGGCACCAGGCAGCTTGCAACACAACAACAGTTTCAGAAGAGCCTAACACGCTGAGCCTGCTGAGCAAAGACATGATCTTTCCAACACAAGACTAGTAATCTGCCAATTTCAGTAAAGCAGCTAATTGTTTGGAAATAGCATTAACACACTCTAGAATGCTACCCCACCTCAAACTGAGGCCAATTCATCGCCATGCCTGGTCCGTGAGTGTTGCGCCACCACTTCAGGTCCTCCTGGTTGTCTGCAGCCATGATGACTTGGTGGAGATCCCGATACAACGCATGAAAGCTATGACCAGAACAGACAGAACCACCAGTAATCAAGTCCCTCGGCAGTTTCCCAAAAGCCAAGTAGGAAGGAGGAGATTAACCTCATGCACAATTACATAGCATCCTCAATCCCACAGGATTAAGGATGCTAGAGCAGCACCTATTCAGCCCTAGGAAAACACAGCCACCCTTACAGGAGAGTCAGCCTGGCAAACGGGACAGGCTTGTTTGGTGTGGCAGTGCCTAACAAGTGCCAGCTCTCAGCACAGCTCATTAAGTGAGCACTGAAAGAACTCAGCACATTCTTGCACATAGACAGGGAGGTGGCTCAGATTTGTTGCCTCTACCATAAAAGGGGCACAGAAGATTTTTGGCTGCACTTATTATCCCTGTGTAACCCCTCTTAGGGCTTACAGGCACTACTTCACAAAAGGCCTCTCTACTAAGGGCAAAATGGGTAGAATAACCATCAATACAAGAAGGCAACAGAGCTACATTCCTTAGCCTGGGATTACATATAGCAACATGGAGGCATTTCATAGGATAGAAGTACACGCACAGGACAGTACTGGACAGTAGTGAACAAGGAAGGGTTTAAAGGCAGAAAATCCTCTCTGGCACTGCCTACAATCACAGACACCAGCACTGGTCACTCTAAAGAGACCAAATGCCAGTTCTAAGATACACCTGAAAGGGGAAGGAGCAAGGTCTGGCTAATGCAAGCAAGCAGCTTCCAGAGACACCAGAACTGGCACCCCCCACCAGAGCCTAAGCACTCCAGGCTGGCACAATTCCCCCTGTATCAGGGCCAGTACCTTTCACTAGTGGAGAGGTTGAGATGCTGGTGCAGATTCAGAAGCATCTCCTTAAAGAAGCACAATCGCTTGCGCTCTGCCTCCTGACAGCCCTCAAACACTTGCTCCATGTCCTCCATGTAGCGGGGATTGTAGCGGTTCAACTCTTCCAGCATCTTCTCGTATTGATCCTTGCACTGTAGCAGGAGCACAGCAATGGTGAGATGTGTTGCCCTGATGGCAAGCAAGTAACAACCCTCCCTACTCTGGCTTGGGACTGACAAGTTTTTTCCCCCTGCACTGTTGAACGAACACACCAAAGAAGTAAGAAGACATCCCACAGCTAGTGTCCCAGTCCATTGCTCTCCTAATATTCTTGCAAGTTTCCTGTTCTTCCTTGCTACTCTCTTCCATACAGGACCTTCCACGCTTTCCCTCTTCTGGACAGACAAATCTTCTGTTTTTGGTAGCCAAGCCTTCAGCTGTACAGGTTCCACCCCCTGCACCAAATCCCCTACACTTTTTTCCATTTTTCATTTTAAATTAATTTATAAATTAGGATCTTGCCCAACTCCAAAGGCAGAGACCTTGGTTACTGAAGTCTCAGTCTAGCTCACTAAAACCTCAGATGATGGGATCTCACATCTTACAGGCTTCAGCAGGAGTCATTCCACTGAGGGACATTACCACCAATGCTTTTTCCTTGAAAGGAGTGTCCTTGTGACCCCCATCCATACAACACACACGCACCTTCTGAGCCTCCTGAGTGCACTTCTCTACACGCTCTTGCAACTTGCGCATCTGCTCCTGTGAGACAGACGAGTCTGCCTTGGCATGGTTCTCCCTTGTATGGGCCGTTTTCTCCTCCTTCCGGGCTGCATGATAGTTTTTCTTAGAAGTCTCCACCTGTAGGAGAAGATACAGAAAAAGCCATGATCCTGCCCACACTGATTCTCCAATACTCAGGAGGCATGTTAACATTTGTTAGAGCCTTCAGCAACCTAACAGGAATGCCAATTCAGCATTTAGTAAACAATGCTCCAGTGGGAAGAGGTACCTTCAAATGATCTCTTTTTCAGAGCTCATCTGCTGTGCAGGAATACAGAACCTGTTACCAAAGTCTTCCCATATGAGAAGGAAGTTATAAAACCACAAGATCAAGAGACCCTCGAGACATCCCTCCCTCTCTGGAATTCTCTGCTACTCTGGCTAACCTGATTTGTTTGCCCAGTGGCTCTTGAAATCAGACAGCCAGCTCAACTGCCCTTATCTCTCTTTCCCCATTCACACTTTGCTTACATCTTTCATCTTCTTCACCCAGGGTTTCTGGGCCTTGCGGAACCCATCCTCTGCATCCTTTGTTTCCTTGAAGCCTCCAATCATCTGCTTGTGGTAAGCCTCCTTCTGCCAGGCCTTGATCTTATCTGAGTCTTCACCAGCCAGGTGGTTCCGGACAGCCAAGTGAATTTCACTCAGTTTGTCTGCAGCTGTCAGGAAGGCATGCCAGGCCTTTTCCAGAGTACCATACTGCGGACCTGCAGGAACAAGCACCGGAGGGGCTCTTATACCTACTGCCCACAGAAGGGAATGCAGATTCTTTTCCTCCTACATACATCTTCCAGTATGGAGTCACTTCCCTAACTCTGCCCCATCAAACAAGTCAGCACTGACTGGTCTCCACAGTCCCACCAGGCAGCATCTAGACTGGCTGTTAGAGCTGGATGAGATGGGCACTTCTTTGGGCAGCCTCAAATGTCCCAGATGGTGCCTGCTAGGAGAAGGTTTCTGTAGAAAATTCTCTTCCCAAATCTGACCTGAGCTTCAGGACAGACAGCAACATTAGTTCATGACTGAGACTAGGCTTCTGCTCCACAGACCAGCAGGTCCTTTGGGACATCTGTCCCATTGTTTCCTGTTACTTTGTGAGACACTATCAGTTTGAGCACACTGCCACTAAATCACAGTATTAGTAGTTATTCTCAGACTGGAGGAGAAGACAGCTAAGCCATCCTTAAAAGGGGGGTATCTCCAGCTTGATTTAAGACATGGACTGCCCAAGGACTTGCCAAACTAAGCACACAGATTTATTTTTTTTAATAACCAAGAAAATGACAAGAGAACACCTCTCCAAGTGAATCAGAGGACTGACTACAAAAACAGGCAAACACAAAACAGACACCCAAGAAAGTCACCCCCTTACTGTGGAGGGGAAGCCTGTCCCTCAAAGAAACAGTGTCACCTCAGTATGAGATAGCATTTAGAGGAGAGTGCAATGACTGCCTCCTGTTCCCAGTCTAATATGCCAACTTTACCTCTCTCCACATTGGTCCTCCACTTACGGGACCACTCTGTTAGCTGCTGGGCATAGTTCTTCTCTATCTTGGCTCGCTCCTGGAAGCAGGAGATTAAGTCATTGCAGAGCCGGTACCCATCATCCACACGTTTCACTGTCCGCTTGTAATTTCCAGCCTGAAATATCACACAACATTATTGTTTATACTGTACTGACTTTCATGTTCCTTCAGTACAGACAACAGCAGGTCCATCATTGCAGGGGGAGGGAACACAGGCCCTTCTGAAGCCAGCATCTGGGCTCAGACCCTCCTTTGACACTCTCAGGCAGACACAGCACTGGAGAAGAAGCTGAGATGCTTTGCTTGCTTCTCTCACAGCTCAGATCTATGTCAGCTGAACAAGGAACTCTCATTCCACAGTATCTGTGGAAGAAAGTCACCTACTTCCTGCAGTAACACACAGCATGGTACCGAACCTTCCCACAGTTCCTCCCTTCCACTCCTCAAGGGCAACGTGTCACCCACAGACCTGGAACTCAACCCACTGGTAATTCCACCAGTGGGTGGTAAGATGACACTCCTACCTCCCTCACACTCCAATTATCCTTCCTTACCTCCCAGAAACTGCCCCCAGGAGCCTCCCCGCCAGCATCATCTTCTGATGACATCACCCTCTTTTTCTTGCAGCAGAGAATGTTTGCAGATTTCAATTAACCTGAGAATAGAGAAAAGTGATTTCAAACATGGCACTGGCTGAGCCTTTGCAGACAGCATGGTTCTCCATGGCTCTTGGAGCTGGAGGAGCCCAACTTGATTGCCCTGCAGTCAAGTACTGGCATCACTGCCCCTCCAGCTGCAAATGGCAAGGTCCAGCAGAGATGCCCAGGGCTGAACTGGCCTCCTCCCTCCCTGCAGACAGGAGGCCTCCTTGGCAGGCCTGTAACACACTGGGAAAGGACGCTGTAGAAGACGTTGCCAAAACTTGGCTGTACAGATATCAGAGATGCTCGTGAATCCAACACTCTTCAGCAGCACCAAATACTTCTGCAGAGATTCCTTTCTTAACAAAGGCCCTCAAGAGGGTAACAGAAACTGAGGTAGCTAAAGCTATTTGAAATCTGCCTTGAAAGATTTTAAATAAGTCTTCTGTCAATGGAGATGACTCCAGCTTCCCAGTATGAGTCAGGATTACGGGATTACAACAACTGACTGGGGAAAACAAGGCTGAGTAGTCAGCAGGCTGGCATGTCTTGAATGGGGAGGAGCCCTATAAGCTGCCCACCAGCCGAGCTGGGCTTGAGCAGAAGTACAGAAACATGCTGGGGCATACTCAGCCAAACAGCAGCACAGCACATGAGCCTGTTACCCAGCACACTGCTTCCCTAGAAACATCCCAGCACAGCTGCTGTTTTCACTACACTCACTGCATTAGGTTCAAAATCTAGGCTGGAAGGTAAAAGGTTCATCTCATTCTCTGCTGTCTCAGAACTTTTGCCCATTCCCCTGTGCTAGCCTGCACTGCTAGTTTGTTCCTGGTGTGGTACAACACTATGAATTCCTTGGGCAGAGGTTCAGAGTTGTTCTTGTACAAGAATGAGAGAAGGAGTAACAGGACCCAAGCCCAGTCACTTGCTGACAAACCCAGTCCTTTCCAGACAAGCCCAGGTTAATGCAGCATGCATGGCCTTTGCTGCCACTTCTCCTCTTGCACATTCCTAGTTATAAAAAGCTTCCCTCACACCCCAGAGAGGTATCTGCTCATTCTGCCAGCCCACAGAGCACACAGCAGAGATGAAGATCAGGTCAAGAGTACACATCTCCCACCTCATGCAAATCCTTCTTGGTGGCAGGAGCCGCACAGTGAAGCACCCCAACCCAGACTGCAGGAATTTCCAACATTTGGCTATGTTTGCCCAGTGTCATCCCATGGAGTGTGTCAGAAGTATATTAATGCTGTTCCTCTGGCCTTCTTCAGAAGGCTGGAAGTGCTGAATTCCAGTCACTCAAGCAAGTTGTTAAATGGGATATGACATTCAGGTGCATGAACCTTGAAAAATTAACTCCTCCACCATGCCACCAGCTGTCCTTGTCCTCCCTCCCCACCGTTTGTTATCTGACTGCAAAGCCATCTTACAGCCTCCAGGGCATGCAACTCTACTCCTGGCCCCAGTAACTACATACCTGAAAGCTGAAAGCGAGATGCCGCAGGGGAGCAGCGGGAAGCCGGCAAGTATGTCTCAAGCTCTTCAGACTCTGAAAAAAGACTGGAGGAGACAGAGATGGGCACGGTCAGACACTCCTTTACAGGGATGATGCCTGTTCTGATCCATTGCAATCCTAGGGGTGTCCCTTTTGTACCAGCTACTTAGGAGGGGCACCCTCTGATATAGCAGCTGCAGCCACCGTGCCTCCCAAGATGCCATGTTCCAGCACGTAGGAGAGATGCCAAATCCTTGTGTCACAAGATCTAGCCCCAGAGAGAGTTAAAATAGAAACACTGGGGTGGCTGACAGCACTGTGCAGGAAAGGTAGCATCACAACAGCTGAGCACAGGGAACAGCTTGGGCCAGAAAGGCCTAAAATAAGCACAGACCCCAGGCACCCCACGTGGGGCCTGGTCTCCCCTCACTGGACAGTGTCCAGTTTAGCAAACCCCACAGCCTCCATGCACTGCAGCATATACTTTTGCACCCAGCTGCCTTTGGGAGAAAGAGGGAAAGACACACACATACTTTCTCCAGTCCCTTTTAACTAAAGATGAAGAAGATTTATACACAAGTCAAAGAACTTGATAACTCCACATTAAAAAAAAACAAAAACCCACCAAAACTTACCAGAATGCATATTCTAGTCTACAGTTCCTTTAGTAGCAGAGCACCTAGCACTGCACTGGTAGGATGTGGCTCCCTAGCAGGAGAGCTTTTTTGTCCCTTGCTTCTGTGAGCTGTTCCCATTACATTCTCAGAAATACTTTATTTTGCTATATGGTACAGGGAACCATCATCAGCTTTCCACAGAGCAAAGAGAAGTAAAAGGTCTGCAGAGGCTATGAGAAGCAAGGGCAGAATAAGGCGTTTTTGTTTATCTCACATTTACATCCCTGGGGACTTCTCAATGTAAAAAGTTTATTTATTAAAAACAAACAAACAAAAACAACAAAACTCAACAACAGACAAGCAAAAAATCCCTTCTTCTCAGTCACCAATAGGCACTCAGCTGTGGCTGGAAGGTTAGGGCAGCTGACAGTAGAATCTGCAAAAACTGGTAGTGGGATTTTTAGCCAGACAATAAGACCATTTTTGAGAAGAAATGAAAGAAGGTAGGGAAAGAGAGAAGGAAGGAAAGAAAAGCAGACTGGGTTATTGCAAACTAGTGACTTTTGGTGAGGAAGGGGAGGGCAGGAGGTTGAGGGGGAAGAGCTGTTACTATGAGTGGTCCAGGTCACTGGATAAAAGGTTGAAGCTCATCAAAAACCTTATAAGGCTTCCCAGTAGTCCCCAGTAAAACCAGACTACACATTCCTGAAATTGCTGATTTAAAAAAACTTCATTAAGTTATGTAAAAGTATATTTAAAACCCGTTCTTTCTTTCTTTCTCCTGATGAAGACATAGATCAATTATGCATGACACATGAACGCTGTATCACTTTTTCCACACCACTCCCCCATCCCCAATTTATCAAGAAGCAATGAATCACAAACATGCCTTTCACCTCTGGTTTCCAATTCAGGCTGACTACATGGTACTAGAATTTAGGAGGTAAATGTGGAAAGCTGTTGTGTGGCAGTATATGCTTGTTCATTTGAGGGACAGTCAGGCAAAATGAATGTCCCAAAACCTGAAGCTATTCTTTCTGCAGTTTCCATGTTAGAATTTGAGTCACATCTGCTTGCTTTCTCAAGAGTTACCAACTCAAATAACCAGATTTACTATCACTAACAGGCTCTGAAATATAATACTAGCTGTGCTGGATCAGACTAAGGTTTATCATGGCCTCATAGCTTTTCTAGACAGCAGCCAAATGCAGATACCTTCCCTCGCTTTGACAACAGAGCAAACATACATGATGCCTCCCTGCATGCTCTCCGAGCCTCTAACCACTTGCTGACAGGAACTTCCCTGAGCTGGATGTGGCATCTATGAATGAGCACTCAACAGATTTCTCTTCCATTAATTTCCTCAACCTGCTTTTGGACTCATATATGAGTTTTCAGCATCCATAGTATCATGTGGCAAAGTATCCCACAACTTAAGGCTTTACTGTAGCCATCAGCACAGTAGCTAGGGGAGAAAATAAAATGAAGTGGTATAATATTTCTACAGGCTAATCTCCATGACCTGAGTAGCAGTCAGTTGAGTACATATTTCCATAGCAGTTGTACAGACTTTATAGAAGTCCAGAAAAATCCAGCTTGGTAGAAGCAAAAAGGTCAAAGACCAAGAAGGACCCTTTTCTGCTGGGCTTTTTCTGGACTTTACATACTTCATGAGCCCATGTCAGTCAGCAGATCAAATTGGATCTGCATGCAGACATAGGGAAGGTACTTAGTACTGCACAGAGGGGCTGGAAAGAACAGCTGCTGCTGTCACCCTGAGCGAGCCCTAGAAGAGCAAGTAGATTGCCAGTCCACCCCTTCATGCCTGTCTATTCCTGAAATACCACGTGTTGTGAGCCACTAAGGGTTTGAGACCAGGGAAAACCTGAGTTTGATGGGAAAAGTAAATATATGTGCCAAAGCCTGGAGGTTGTTTTACAGCGAAGTAAAGATGACAAGGATACCTTGTGGACAGCCTGATTTAGCAAGAGCCACCAAATGATTCAGGAGGGGTGGCAGAGCCTATATAGTATGAGCAATGTAGCTGGAGTTATTCTGGGTCGACTGGAGTTTTATGTGGGCCAGTATCACATACAAGACTCTTCCTGATGCCACTACCACTTCTGCTAAGAAGAGGCTATCTAGCAAATCATATTTGCAGGGCAAAGGAATGTTTATCCCTACCTTACCACCTTTCTCTATCAGCTCTCACAGTTAAGAGCTACTCAAGACCTCACTGCAGCTCTTGCAAGACAAGGTCTCTGAAGAAGAGGGAAAGAGTGACTACCTTGCTATTCATTTCACACCTCCAGAGGATTACGGATAAAGGCATCACAGACACCGCTACAACCAGCAACATCAGGAAAACTGAACCATGCAAATGACAGCTACAACTATTTCTGCTTGCAGTGTTAGAAAAGATACCTCCCTTCTTCCCCCACATACCTGCTCTCACTTAGGAGCCAACATAATTATTAGGCCACACCTGCTATCAACTCCCTATTAAGTTATCAAAAAATAGCTCTTGTTCTTTAGCTGCAGAAAGGTGGAATGGCTCATGACTGTCTCACCGGTACTGAGCTCCACTCAGGAAAATGCCAGAGAGTTCATTGTGATAGAGCTGTTTCTACCTTTAAGCCATATTGTTATTCTCACTCATGATCCAGTCAGGGACGCATCTCAGATCACAGATCCCTGCCCTCAGACCAAGGTGTCAGGCTAAAACCTTCCCTTTCAAAAACATGTGAAACCCATTACACATTATAGGGTGTGCCTTGTTGTTCCATGCTTTCACAGCATCTGTGCAACAGGGTCCTGATCCACCAAGAAAACTTCTAGACCCAAGAGTAATAATAGCTCTTCTCCACTGAAAGCTTTCCCTCAGGCAGGTAAACCACAGAAATCCTCTTCCATCTTACACCACATTCCAATACTTCCAGCCTCCAAATGCCCAAGGCACCGCTTCTATGCATTGCTTGACTGCCTCCTGAGACTCCTTGTGAGCAACTGTTTTCCTAAGCTCGCCAAGATCAAGCCTCTGAGCTTTACAAATGCTCAACAGGCTGGTATATGCAGCCTTGCAGGAATTCATCCACAGAAACAAAGGTTGTGTATTGCACCAGACAAGGCCTGCCCAACTCCTCTTCCCTTTCCCAACTACAACAGCAAATGCTGGATGCAGACACATATAGGAACAAATTGAGTTACATTTATCTAGTAACTGAAGCTTTGGTGGAGACACATTTTTATTGTGGATCAATTTCTATATAGGTACTAAAGCCAAGCTAAGCAAAAGTTTTAATAATAGGTTGCTACTAATTTTCACCTCAAGACAACTACCACCACAAGGCAGGAATTTGATACTTTCTGCAGCCAATTTGTTTGATTCCCAGGTCATTTTTCTATACATGGTGGTCAAGGTATTTTTTTCTCTCCAGAAACACTGGCACTCTGGTATAGGTTGCAGATAAACATTTCAATCTGAACAATCCAAATACACAAAAAGATGGCAGCTCCCCTTCCCTTACAGAACGACAAGCATGAAATCCCTTTTTTTTTCCTTTTAACTTGTCAGAATGAAACTAGAGAGCTGAAGCCAGGAGGTTCCACGTGACTCCAGCAGTGTAACAAACTGGACTGCTGTTGGTACAGCAGAGCTAGGAGGGTCCCCAGCAGAGAGAATGAAATGGGGCATGGGACAGGGTGTGCTTTCCAGACTCACCATCTCTGGAACTGCACATCCAGTAGCTCTGAACCAGCAACTGGGATGATGCCCAGAATGTGCTCTCCATTGACATTATATAGGAGGTCTGGTATTTACAGGTGTACTCACCTTTCTGAAGAGGGGACAGCTCTTACATACTGCTAGAAAGGACAAAAAGGAACACAAAGAGCCTCCAAAACTTCCCTTAGAGGTATTTATCTTATTGCAGTGTCACACCCTCAGCAGAGTCACCTGACTGGGAAAGGGACTAAAGCCAGTGTTTCCCAGCCTCTCCCTAAGGACTGAAGCCTGCCAGGGTTGTCTAATACAGTTTCAAGCAAGATTTCAGCTCATCTTTCCAGCCAGGGAAAGGTCATAGAGACATCAGGCAGAACAGTAACTACACACAGAGGTCACTTCAGCTATGTGCAAGCCTGTAACAGAAGCCCATCTCCCAGCCCATGATTCTCTAAAGATCATGTGGCTGTCTACTAGCAAAATTCTCCATGATTATACCAAAGTACTAAAACACAGACAAGATTCTGTTCCACTTGAAGGGCTGACCCCCTGAGCCTATGTGCTGCTCCATTATACTCTCTTATTTCAGACCACAGCTTCTTTAGCTTTGTCTTCACATTCAGACCAAGCTAATGTACTGATGACAGACATTGCCCATGTGCCACCTCAAGCTGTTTTCAAAGTGTTCATGCAGAACTCAATCCTTTCTACATTTATTAGCTATTCCCTGTCAACAGCCAAGGCTACAGGACAGGCTTCTGCTAATACACTGCTGCTGATCTAGGGGTTAAGATTCCTGGCTGACGTAGCTTTACCAGGCAGAAATTGTTTTACAAGAAAAGGAAAAAAAATCTGCTTTCTTTTCCAATATGATGTAGGGGATCTTTAATACTACAGGAACACAGATCTATTCTGGTTAACATGACAGTGTGGGACAATGTTAATGAAGGAATGTTGTGGGCTATCAAGGTACGTGTTAAGTTTTTTTTCCCCAGTTGTTCTTAGTATTAAAAAAAATTATTATAATCTCAAAATACAGAGCTGAAGGAGAGAAGCAGCCAGTGCTGAACCGTTGGGTACCATCCTCAAACAGGGCAATAGGCTATGTTCATTTTTACTCAAAATGGTTGCTGGAATAATTTAAACATGTATGTTGTGTCTATGTGTTTAGCAACTGCAGCTGACAGCTTAGTAAGAAGCTACACATACAAGCTACCAGGAACAGCACTACCCTAGCCTGCTTTCTTAGCCCTGTGAACAGCATCACTCCCGTTCCACTCCTTAGTCACAGCATGCCCACTTTCCAGCTCTCACACTCCTTGTCTTACCACTCTCTCAGGGCAAGGTTTTAACCCAGGCAGATATTGAGAACCTGTAATCTCTGCTGTCCCACTCCCTGGCCTCTTCACTTGTTTGCTTCTATGCTGGATATTTCCCAGGGTACTTCCCATCCTGATGCATAAGTCTCTGCAAGCAAACACCAAGCTTGCCAGCAAATACATGCACTTCCCTTTTCATCAGAAGGGACCCGAAACAACTGGAAGTTCTTTCTTCCTAAGTCACTGATAGACAGGTGTTTAAAGCTTTAGTCAAAGCTAGTATATCACTCCTCATCAGTCTCAATCCACACTGAATGCAAACATTTTCTAGGATTTAATCTACATCTTACCTGCTAATGTTTTTTTCTGCACTTATTGACTGGTAAGATCAATAGTCCATCCTGTGACACAGTTGCCTGGAACTTAGTAAAGGTAACTCATTGTAGCAGCAGGTTGGGCCAGTCTACCCTCTCCAACAAGGCTTGGAGTAAGAAGTTTGGTTTGTTTCATCTTTACAAGAACAGCACTGACCCAAACAGAATAAAATGCCCCAGAAGTGGTGATCAGGGGTGTTTCCTGTGGTTGCCAATGGGGAGCGGGTAGGGGAACAAACTCCAGTAAGTTCCTGCCACTGGAATATTCTCCTGTGATTGAATCTCCTTGCAACGCCCAGAGCAGCGATCAAGTTTACATTAATGCATTAGGAAGCCTTAAGGAAGCAGACTGCAATCAATGCAATCAAACAACCTTTGTGGGAGCCACAAGCCAGTTAGCTCCATTCTAACACGGAGCTTCTGGTACTTTCCTGCTTCACTAGACTTCACAGCAGTCAGAAGTCTCCAGCCTTCTCTGCTCCCTTCTCCCACTTGGAAGCCACAGTGAGTTTTTAACCCATCTACAGTTCTGCAACTTCTAGGCTTCCTTTACCAATAGCTGTCTTTTCCACTGGCTGCTTTTTGAGGAAAGGGAATGGGAGATAAGAGTTGGCAAGAAATTCGTCCTTCAGACCAAGTGTGTCACAATCATATGGCAAATTAATTCAAAGTACTGCATTTCTTTATCTATGGTTGCATCAAATAGATTTCTGGTTTTATGTGGTAAAAGCTGATTTACTAAAACTGCTTATTATGTGAATACTTTCCTTCCAAATATTCATATAATGGAGACAAAAACATGAAAGATCATCCTCAAGGCATCCTTGAAGTTCATCCAGTTCTCTGCAGAGTTTCGAGTCCCAAACAGTCTGTAGAAGGGAGTACAACCAACTCCTGGAATTGAGAGCTGAATAAGACTGAGTGCTAGGGCATCTCTTACGGTAAAGAAGAATGAGGTTAAAGCATCACACCCATTACTTCTGTTCCAGGTGTGACCAGCTCCTCCACTTTGACAGCACGGCTCTTTTTTCACCTTTTGTTACCAGAGCTAGGTTTATTCTGCAAGAAAATCTAAACAGCATAAAACCAACTGCAACTGTAAGGCAAATTTCAATACCATATGAACTGGAAGGACTGTGGAGTAGCTTTTACACAGAGTCATTTTGCATAGTCTTTTATGGGACCAGACATGTGAAAAGAAAGCATCATTTCCTTTGTGGACTGGGGAGAACTTATATTCCCTTTGTAGCATCTCCTGGTTCAAGAAGAGTTTGGCAGATCAGCCACTTTGTAGGTACTCCACTCCTAAACATATTCATACACCTTTCTGACAGATTTCCCAGAGATACACACAAGTAACAAGGGTGAAGTAGGAAAGCCATTAGGAACTGGCCTGCACTATGGAGATTCATACTTCATTGAATCAGTTCATGCTTCAGTGATCATCTAGTTCTGAGCCCATCTCCATGGGCTTGGATGCCACCCACTAGACCAGGCCCCATCCAACCTGGCCTTGAACACTACCAGGGATGGGGGCATCCACAACTTCTCTGGGCAACCTGTTCTAGCAACCCTCTGAGTAAAGAATTTCTTCATAACATCTAATCTAAATCTCTCCTCTAGTTTAAAACCATTCCCCCTTGTCCAATCACCATCTGCCCATGTAAAAAGTTGCTCTCCCTCTTTTTTATAAGCTCCTTTTAAGTACTGAAAGGCTGAAATTCTTCTGCTGAAAGGCCATGAATACTTCACACATTCTTCTGGAAGTTCATTGCCCTGCATGTCATGGAGCAACTTTTATCTGCTTTCATAGTATCTGCACGGAATCTGCTCCTTGGTATCAGTAGTGCCTCTTAAAATAAGTTTTTGGATCTGAGGCTGAAAAACAGGACTATTAACACTTCATATCCCAAATGTTATTCAAAATACTTTAGGGGAGCACAGGCAAATGGAGCAGTCAGCCCAAAGTGTACACGTGACAGGATAGATTTTAACTGTTCAGCATCACTGGAATGTCATTTGCTTTCTCAGTCCACTGCCCAAAGGAATTATCTCAGTTTCTGGTCCTCAGGATTCAACCTGGCATGTGAGGAAAGAACACTGGAAGGCTTTTTAAAAAAACCACAAGCACAACAGAGCAACTCAGTGGGCTTTATTTCCCTGCAATGCTTCCTGAAGCAGCTCAAAACCCTAGCTGTTTGCTTGCATTGGAGTAGAAGCCTGCTGGAGTCAGCAGTGGGGTTTCGCATGGGTTTCCACAGCTCACCAGTCCTGGTACTAGGAAGCGCTGACTGACATCAAGAAGCAAAAGTGAATACCTGCAATCATTCAAGAAGTGAAATATGCTACATCTTCTCCCAATCCTCCATGAAAGCTTCTTGCCCTTGTCAGAAAAAGCAGCAAGGCCACTTCGGAGCTCTGCACAGCACTACTGCAGCTGGTGCAGCTCAGTGCACTCTCAGGAGTGGGAGAGGTTTGGCTCAGCAGCAGGGGTACTGTACTGAGGGATGGCAGGAAGTTACTACCACCAGAAAAGCACCTTTAGGTGACTGAAAGGACTATGTCCCTGAGAGTCCAGGAGGCAAGTACTGTATCATCCTGCAAACAGAAGAGACACAGCTTGGGCAAGCTCACAGCAGGGACAGGACTGAGGAGGCTGAAGACTTGCTAACACTGTTACTTATAGGTTGCCTGCGGTAATTCTAACTCTAACCTGGGGAAACTTAGTTGCAATAAACAGAGTCCTACCACAGTCACCTATTGAGACAGCATAAAATCCCACACAAACCGAATGCCTCTGGATCCAGGCCCCCGGTACCATGGTGATCTCTCACATGCCTTTTCAACAAACTACAGTGCCCAGTGACAATCACTAGATTTAACACACAAATTCCAACTATCGCAAGTCTGAAAGGCTCATTCCCATCATCCCATTCACAGCAAGGAGAAACCAGTGAAGGCTCAAATGTGATTAGGATGCCAGTCACATTTACTGCCTTATAGCAGTGCCCAGCTTCAGCCCACATTTCAGCTTGAAGGAACTTGAAACTAATGTACCAGTCACTGAAACAAAGCCGGATGATTACAGCAGAGGATGCACCAGGTTCTTTGCACCAACATTTTCCCTTGTGCTGCTGGAAAAACTTGTGCCCAAACAGAGTGCATTTTGAGGTTAAATTACGGTGGTCACCATGCTGCAAGGTAGTGGCAAAAAGCTACCACTTGAACAGCTTCTTAACTGCTCCAAGGATGCAAAGTTATTTTGTAATTCTTCAAAGAGCAAAATCCTAAATTCTTCGTGAAAACTTCCAGATACAGCAGTCACTGTTTTCTGACCCATCCACACTAAGGTCTTAGACTGAAGTATTAAGGCTTTTTTTTAATCTATCTGACACAGTTGCCTCTCACAGAGTAACCTCTACACCCATCACACTGAGTAACTAGTGATAAAACAGCTTGTCTGATCACAAAGTCTGTTTTAAAAAGATAAGAGCTCCTTAAAGGGCTTAAACAGTTCTCCTATTGTTCAGGCATTTCCCCATGAACTCTCAAGAGCAGCCCAAATTCACAGATCACTGATCAGCTGATGGTAAAAATAGAGGCAGTTTATTAATGCTCTCTGATCAAGAGTATAGCTTTTTCCACTCAGGCTAGAAGCAGATACTTTTACCTTTTGAGGTCCCCAGTTCAATCCCTGGATGCCAGCCATGACACAGACTAAACGGTTCAAACAACTGAATAATCTCCAGCCCTCAAGATGTCCTGAGTAAATAATATACAGTATTTGCCATGCTTGCTGATATCATGAGTTCTGAGAGAAGCTCACATCACTCCATTGTGGTGACTAAGGCATTCTTACAGCTTTGTGTCTCCTAAGAAGTCACATTATTGTATTACTGATCTTATACATATATACACACACATATATGCGTGCGTAAATATATATTAATTCTCTGATATATTTATTCTCTTTTTGTTGGAAGTTCATGATCATCTGGGAAAAACCCAGAAGATTCAGGCTATATCATGTATAATCCACAAAAACCTAAAACGACTAAAAGCACCAGTCGTTATCCTGTGAAGAAATTAATTTGGGTCCATAAAATTTTGAGGGTTTTATGACTTGGTTACACACACGGTCTGCCAGTGACCTGCAGCATTTTGGCATAGTCCAGTCACACACAATCCTATTCACTTGTTGACATTTGATAATAGAGTTCCAGGTGGGCAGTTGTTCCCAGCCCTATACATAGCTGACACACTGAAGCTATTGCTTTTTACAGCCTGAGAAGAAGACAGTCTTCACTTGAACAAGTGCAGGCAAGCCAGAGAAGCTCAAACACACAGGTCAGAAGAAAAAAATAAAAAAGCCAATAAAGCAATACAATGGACCAGGCACAGAATAGGGAAGGCAGAAGGCAGCTGATCAAGCTCACACATTCATTCTGTTCCAAGCTGTAACTCAAAGGACAATCTAGTAAATACTTTAGGGAACTTCTAGAGAAATACCATTAATTACACAAAACACTATCAAAGCAGACTCCATCTCACGCAAAGCACATTGTGGACTTCAGGGAAAGGTGAATCCTTGCATGAAAGAATGTGCCCAGTTATGCAACCCATGGGGAGAAGCTCCGCTTTGACTCCACCCAGAGACCAGCTCACACCTGGAGCGAGGAGTATCTGGACCCTGTCATTTTAGCCCACGTACTGCAGTTGTGCATTCTGCTCTCATTCTGCCCTGAGAATGACTTGAGTCACCCACTGTAAAGCTTAGTGACTTCTTAGTGACACTTCAATTCCAGGGTGGAGTGGGAGGCTCTGCTTGGGTGCTGTACTGCAATCAATTACCATCATATCAGAAATTCCTTTGTGCGAATTAGACTGGCAGTTGATTTGAAGGGGAGAGAAGTTCATCTCCAGTTTTAGGAAGTAGGGAGCACCAGTTCTATAATGAGGGTCAAAGACTGAACAAAAAGGCCAGACTACTTCCTAGGGCCAGGAACAAGTGTCTGGCGGTGGTCAGCTAACCTTACCCTCACTACTAAGCCCTGAGCCTTCTGCATGCCTGAAGAACTGAAGCAAGCAAAGAACGCATAGTTGGCACAGAAAGTGGTGGAACAGGTTAATGCGTTTGGGCCACGCTAGCTTCACTTATCGATAGCTTTGCAGAGATCATGGAACCCTCCTCCGGTGCCCAGTGACAAATCAGACTGCCTTCTCAAGCACTGGATATTCAGGCCCACTAATACCCTCCCTGTTTATCAGCTTTCTCTTGCCCTAGGCTGGAGAGGACACGGTAACCCCAGCAGCCTGCCAGGGGCCCGGTGACACGGCCGCAGGCAGCACCCCTGCGCCTACCCCCCGCCCTCCTCTCCACTCCCTGCCGTCGGCAGCCAGAAGAGAGGAGGAGGACGAACAAGGGCAGAACTGTCCCGTCTGCCGAACTTCTCCATCCGGCTGCCAGAAGTCCGGCTCGCAGACCGGCAACACAGACCCCCGAGACAAGGGACTGCAGCCCCGCGAGCCTGGGCTCCGGCGCGGCCCCTTTCCCCAGGGGGTCCTGGGAAGCCGCTTTATCCCCACTCTCCACAGCGCTGCCAGCGCCCGCGGCTCCGGTTTCAGAGTGGGAAGCGGCTCTGCGCGGACGCGGCACAAAGAGGCCCCTGTCCCCGCGGCGGAGCGGAGGCGCGGGCTCCGGAGGGAGGGAGAGGGAGCCTCGGCAGCCCCCAGTGACGGGGCGGCGGCAGCGGGCCGGCCCCAGGAGGCCAGCGGCGGGGCACCCGGCGAAGCTCAGGGACGCGAAGGGTGCAAAGCTCTGGCAAGAGCCTCCCCAGCCCCTCGTGAACAACCCGCCGGGCACCGCAGTCCCGCCGCCCTTCCCAGCCCCGCGCGCCGCCGCTCCCGCACCTACCGGGGGTCTCTGCTGCGCCTCCAGACGAGCCGCGCCGAGCCGCCTCCCGG